>OZ018323.1:143966693-144299193 GCA_963969495.1 Ceratothoa steindachneri
CTCCCATAACTTCCTCCACTCCTCCGTCCTGCTATCGCTTCTTGTAACAACTGAGATGTGTGGTGTCCAGTGATTCCAAATCGTCCCTATCTGTATTTCTACCTCTCTCACCTCCCCAAAACACATCCACACACCCACTACGGGACAGATGTGCAGGCAGGATAAAAATACGAGAAGGAGTTGACTGTGGAGGATTAGTGTGTGGTTGTAAGCGCCATATTTGGGGAGTGGATCCCGCGGAGACCCAATTTTTGGGAGTATCTTACCCAGCAGATGCGCATAGGAGGGGGGGGAGGTAGCCGAGCGTGCCCCGAGGGGCTGCTCTGGGGCTTAGGGGCTTTGGCTGATTACAGGGGTCCGGATTCTGGTCACGGCCAACGCTCACAATCTGGTGTGGGGTCGTGTGGTTGTTTGGTAGCGTGGTTATTTGGGTTATGTAATTGTTTGGGCGTGTGTTTGTGTGATTCTTTGGTTATATGGTTGTTTGGTCGTGTGACTATTTGGTTGTGTGTTTGTTTGTGTGGCTGTCGCTTGTGAATGCTGGAGCTGATCTGGTTCTTTGATTAAATCTAAACCATCCACATGGGGGCCATTGCGCGGGATTGAACCTGCGGGAATGCGGGGGATTATCATCAACTGGCTACTCGTGCCACAGTCGGTCCCCCTCCCTTCCGCCCCAATGGGTTTCTTTTTTTTATGGTGCGTGCTGTCGACATATTCTCACTTCGCCTAAATTCACCAGTTTCTTGGTCAGCTCTTTTCAAAAAATTCCTAAGGAAAATGTCTTCGTTGGTTTTTCGTCATTTTTTAAAATAAAAAATAACATTCAAAACTAAAACAAAATTACTAAAATAAAATCTCAGTTCGTATCAGAAGTTTTGGCCGATTGCTTTTTATAGACAAACAAAATTCGGCCAAAACTTCGCTAAAAGACTGGTATCCACTTCTATACCAATATATATATATATATATATATATATATATATATATATATATATATATATATATATATATATATATATATATATATTAGGTACTCGGCGTTGCCCAGACATAAAAAACTTTATTAAACAAATTAAATTTTCTGCTTCAGTCAAATTGCAGAAACACGAGCTAAAAAAACAAACAAAAAGCTGCCAGCTGAAAACTGCTACACCTATACCAAACACCATTTCGACCACTCCTTACATACGCACTTATCACACACAGCGGCGAGTCACACATGGAAGAGGAAAGCACAGCGCATTCAGAACACTGCTCCGAACCGCGCATGCCCATCTCCTCTGTACACACTCACGACGAAAACAACAAACTCACACCACTCAATACATACACCCTTTACACTTAACATGACAGCTGTAGAAACTTGCAAGAGACCCCACATACACCCTAATAAGCGCCAAACAACACAATGCGATGGGATTGAGATACCCCGCAGCCCTCGACTACTCATAACCAACACCTCTCCATACATAAGATAAACACAACATTGGTAACGTGTTTCATTAACTCGCACCTCACCTTGTCCCCCTCCCCCCCCCTTCTAACTTTCTAACGCCACAGTAAAAAAACATAACGCATCGGTGTCTAGCCACCAATCCTTTACTCTTCCTCGCCCCTCTCAAGTTTTTCCCGAAACATTTCCTCACTTACCCCCCGATCTCTGTGGTTCATTAAAGTTATCCCTCTACATTTCTTTCTATTCACATCCTTTTATTCCATGTAATTTTCATTCGTGTCCCCGAAGATGACCGCGCCGTTCCAAAGACGTCTCGGACAAATAGACCACGGAACTCTCTGAGCTTTTTGAATTCCTTTTTTCCCGACCAGACGACAGCAAATTGGAGAGAAAAATAAACAACGCAATCACCGCTGGTGACTTCAATATATATATTATATATATATATATATATATATATATATATATATATATATATATATATATATATATATATATATATATATATATATATATATATATATATATATATATTATAATCCAGGTAGTTTTCGCTGTGCAGCCTAATTTAATTTTCAATAATAAACCAATGGCGAAGAGCAGACTTAAATCCAACATCAAAAATATACAAATATAGTTTTAAGTGTTCACCACGAATTATAATTATAATAACAGAGGAGTAACATACAACGATTTAAGGAGAAGTAAAGTAAAATTATACAGAAAAAAAACAACTAAAAAAACTGGCTAATAAAAGCTTAAAAAACAACAAAACAAAACTCAATACAAAACCAAACGGATCAAATGAGAAACATACCTTGAATCTTTGATATCCAGTGAGAAGAATATGGTGTGGTAGAGAGGTGACGGGAAATATAACAGTTTCGCTAGTAGTGGTCGTTTAAAGGATGTTTAATGTAATAGAAGAGGAATCAGAATTGAGTGAGGGAGATAGTGCTTTGATATAAATAGATTAAAAACTACAAAACAGTCATCGACAAAAGGACGATAAAAAAGTGGTTTATAATCCTCGGCATACTGATGAAAAATTAAGTATTCTAAAAAGTTCATGAAAAACTCAGCAGCGGTTGGGACAATAGGAGCCCCCATCGCTACCCCATCTGTCTTTTGGTAGATATTATTATTAAATGTGAAATAGGACTTATTAAATATAAGCTCCAAAAGTTGTTTGAAAAGAGATCTAGAAAATCCCTGAAAAGTTTGTTGGCGAACGTTTAATGAACCTTTACAAGCTCAAATGTTTCTTGATTTTATTAATTCTTTACACCCGAATATTTCTTTTACTATTGAAACAGAAAATAATAACAGTATCCGCTTTTTAGACATTTTAATTTCCAAAGAAAACGGTAATATCTTGACCTCCATCCATAAAAAACCGACTTCTACAGGTTTAGGAATTAATTTTTAAGGTTTCTGTGATTTTAAATATAAATTTCTACTATTAAGACTCTTGTGCACGGGGGCTTTCACTTTAGCTCATCCTTCCTGCAAATTTATCATGAGCTCCAGAACTTGAAGTCACTTTTGATAAAAAAAAAGCTTTCTGTCAATCTTAATTGAAAGGACAATAAAACAATTTTTAAATAACATATATTGCCCTCCCTTTCCTGAAATTGTAGCGACCGGCGTGTACGTACACAGAGAGAAAAGTAAAGTTAGCGCCGTTTACGATAATGTCACAGAGAATTTTACCCAATAGTCGGAGTGCCTTCCTTATCAATATGTTCGGCAGTAGCCAATCAAAAGTCGAGTTATTTTAATACCGACAAATCAACAGGCTGGTACATAAGAGGGAGGGGTGGCTTAGTTGGACGAGGAACTTGTAGGGCGTGACATAAATTAAATATATAACTGTGTGAAGCCATAACAAAGAAGAATAATTAGATTACTGTTTTATATAGCAATATATCGCGTTATATATCGTTTAGTCCGATTTCTCGGATTCGCGTAATTCATCTTTGTATATAGTCGTGTACATAACGCAGACATTAAGGTGTAACACTTAAAGGCTCTATTCGTCCGGCCTCCTTTAGACCTTGCTCGCACTTGACTTCTAACTTAATTTATGTCATAACTTAGAACTTAATTAAAGAATTTGTGTAAAGTGCAATAAGATCTAGTTCAATAATAATTCTATTTTTACTTTAGTGACTTCAATATCCTGACGTTCCTCAATCTTCCTGCTTCAAGGCCTTTTTAATCGGGAAAACAACCGTTGCGCATTCTCCTCGTTAATCGCAATTCCTTGCGATTCCATAACTCCCGAAATCCCGTTGTTCTACCCTGGTGTGGTCTATCCCTTTCCTCCGGGCTATTTGACCCCGTCGCTAGAATAAGACCGCCCCTCGGCTTAGAGCACCTCATAGCAATCAACAAATAACTCTCGTGGGAAAATAAGAAAGGGCAACACAAACCAACTGGTGCATCTGTATCAACCGGACTCCTTGCCAAAAGATTACGCGATATCTCGGTAATCTATCAACATTACTGGCAACCAGCGTCCCCCTTCCAAGGCTCTTGGGTTATCCACACGATTTCTTTCAAGGTCTTCCATAATTAGGGACAACCTTCAAGAGCCCCCCTCCCCCCATAAAATCTCTGCACCTAAAGAAGTTAGATTTCGTGTTGTTCCTGGGATGGGTTTTTTGAATCGAACCTTCAGAAAAGATATCTCTAAACTATTAACAATTTTTTTTATGCAAACTGAATTTAAAGTTGTTTTTTTCCAACAACCACATAATTGGAATTTTTTTAAAATTAAAGATCAAACTCCTAAGGAGTTACGTAGTGGGGTAGTTTATTTTTACTCTTGTCCAGAGTGTCTCTCTGGAAAATATGTTGGAAGCACCCTACGTACCCTTCAGCCCCATTTTTTCTCTCATATGGGCATCAGCCTTAAAACAGGGAAACTTCTCAATAAAAAAGAACATTCTTCTATAAAAGAGCAAATGATTAAATGCAAACCACTTCCATCCCTGAATAACTTCGCGATTTTGGACTCCAACTCAAACCCACGGTCACTACAGATCTCTGAATCTATTTATATCAAAACACTATCTCCCTCACCCAATTTTGATTCCTCTTCTATTACATTAAACATCCTTTAAACGACCACTACTAGCGAAACTGTTATATTTTCCGTCACCTCTCTACCACACCATATTCTTCTCACTGGATATCAAAGATTCAAGGTATGTTTCTCATTTGATCCGTTTGGTTTTGTATTGAGTTTTGTTTTGTTGTTTTTTAAGCTTTTATTAGCCAGTTTTTTAGTAGTTTTTTTCTGTACAATTTTACTTTACTTCTTTCCTTAAATCATTGTATGTTACTCCCCTGTTATTATAATTATAATTCGTGGTGAACACTTAAACCTATTTTGTATATTTGTATATCTCAATCTGTTTTCTAGAGCTAGAAGATGACCGTAAGGTCGAAACGTTGCACTACTCACTCAATCTTAATAAAGATTTTTTGATGTTGAATTTAAGTCTGCTCTTCGCCATTGGTTTCTTATTGAAAATTATATATATATATATATATATATATATATATATATATATATATATATATATATATATATATATATATATATATATATATATATATCCAGCATACCGTATGAAAGAGAAAACGGAATAATTTTTTTCTTCGAAAAAATGTTATTTCTTAATTTGAAAAATCCGTACTAGCGTAGGATTCGAACCAAACACACTAAGGCAATGAGCAACCGCTTTAATCTCAATTGAAGCGAGACCTTTGATCCACTCGGGTACGCGGAAGAAAAAAAATTCTTCTGAATAGACAAGCTTTTCAGGCAGCTTCATTAGGTGGATCAGCGAAGCGTGCCTTAAAAGCTTGTCTGTATATATGGTATACATGTTCCAGTAGATATTTCCTTTCAGTTTCAGCTTAATTTTATTATTTTTTGGCAATAGTGAAGAGCAACGTGTAGTAGACAGATGAGAGCAAATGCATATAGGGAAGCAATGCAAGTAGGTGCAACTTTAATTAATCGAAAAGGGATTGTTCAAAAACTTCAGCGTAGTAGAACGTGTAGAACTGGCAGTTGTTAAGAAGATATGAATCTTGTTTTAGAAAATTGGGTGAGGGAAAAAACTTTATATCCCTCACAGGGATATAATTTCTGAGAGCTGGGAAGAAACGTCCAAGGTGCAATAAAGTGAGGCAAATGGCGGACATACCAATTATTTTATTTATCAGGTTGTCGATAAATTTGTTGCAAGCCTTGTAAAGATAGCTATCTATAGTCACGCGCAGGCTTTTTTTTACTTGTAGTAATTCATAGGACATTTTAGGCTAATAATGCGTCGGCCTTTTTTAAGCTAGCCATGCATAGGGCTTTTTAAGGCTAACAATGCCTAGGCATTTTTTAAGTTGTGGTAATTCATAGGCTTTTTTTAGGCTAACAATACATCGACCTTTCTTCAGCTAGCAATGCCTAAAAAAGCCTATTGGATGTTAAAAGATTCTATTTCTTATGAGCTGCTCAATAATAAGCAAACATTAACTGCAAACTTATATATTTAACAATTGCAGCGTTTAAATGAAACTCTTGAACAAAATCTACCCTTCACTGGTCAACCGAAAAGGTGTCTTTTTCCTTTATGACCCAAGGGAAAAAAAATGACTTCATCTGGGAGCCCCTCTTCAGCCTCCATATTCACCGGCTCTTTAATTATGTAAATACCACTTCTTCTCCCATCACAGCCTCACCTAAATGGCAAGGTTTACCTTGATATGAAGGAAGTGGAAAAGGATATAAAATCATTTTCAAATCATATCAAATCATTTTCAAATCATTTTCAAATAATTTTCAAATCGTTTCAAATGTTCAAGAAATGAATACACCACTTAGGTAAGGATGGAAACTACTTCGCTGTTGTTTTTCTAAAAAATGATTCTACTTTCATTAAAAAAAACTTACATTAATTCCTTGATAATCTAAAAATTAATTTGACTTGTTTTTATTGTTCATAGAGAATAAATCTTTCGTTTTAAATAAGTTTTTTTTAGCCTTTCCTCCATGTAGGGAACGGCTACACATAACCCTGTACCACTAGTACTCGGCTGCCCGCATGTTGGGACACCCCACTCCTCGGAAACCCAACCCATCCCAGGGGGCGGCGACAGTCAGTGGAGAACCCCCTCATAGACAGCACACAACCCTCGCCCCACCACGCCCCGCCCACCTCGCGAACGCACAGATAAATAAACACGAGCGGAACCTTAGAGAGGCTAAGCTCTGGCATTGGGGCGGAGGTGGGGGTGGGGGTAGTACCAGGGAATTATCTGTGTTGTTCTGCTTGTTCGCAGAGCCCACACTTAGAATCTATTAGTCATTGAATTAGAGTCCTAACCTCCCTTGGTAGGTTGAACCACTCCCTTCCCGCTTTGCGAGACATCCGGAAGATTACGTGCCCTCAAGCCCCAATGCCCCTCTGCAGAGATCTCCTTACAAACTTTTTTTGTGGAGATGCCCTCGTTGGTTTAGGGGTTTAAATTCACGGGGGGAGGGGGCGCTTCTCAATCCTCTAAACCAAATGAATTTATCTCCGAAAATTCCCCCCCAAAACCATTTATTTACGAGTAAAATTCATCTAAAGTTTGTCTACGGATGCTTTTATTCTCTATGACGATTTTTAAGAGGTTTAGAAATATTTAATATTGTCTTTGACGCCTTTTGGGTGTTTATTTATGTGTATTAATTTTTCAGTGTTTATTTATGTGTATTTATTTTTGGTATTTATTCATGCGTATGTATTCTTAGGCGTTTATTTTTGGGTGTTTATTTTTGGACGTTTATTCCTGGATGTTTATTTTGAATGTTTATTCGTAGGTGTTTATTCTTGGGTATTTATTCTTAGCTGATAATTATTTGGGTTGTTTATTCTTGGATGCTTATTCTTGGGTGTTTATTTCTGGGTATTTATTCTTGCTTGATTATTTTTTGCTTATTCTTGGGTGTCTGTTTTGGGTTGTTTATTCTTGGGTATTCATTCATTTGTTGGCTTTAACGTTTTTTAAATCAATGCCTTTGATCTTCGTTACCTACAGTTCATTATTTCTAATCCCCTCTTCCACGCCGCAATGCATCAGCAGTCAACAGTTTATTGAGTGAGAAATAGGCAGATCAGTTTGCTGTTTTTAGGAAGATCAATTTAAAGAAATATGATAAATATCGCAAAACAAAGTATCCTGCAACGTGAACTACGCGTGCGAGAAATACAGGGTGTCTCAAAAGCCACGTCATGTAGTTAATAGTTTAAACAAGAGAAATACAAATTCTGGGGCGGTGGATTTATATTTTTGTTCTTAATATATGTCCTGATATACCATAGATCTATGACCACCTAACCTTTACATGTAGGGATTAATTACAGACTAAGAGTTGGATCTATCAAGTTTTTTCTATGTATGGTGACTTCTGGGACACCCTGTAGTACCCTAGTGTGCCTATGACACGATGCCTTCACGTATACTAAACAACAAATCGACCAACAAACAGTATGATGACGACAGTTTTAAACAGTTTGAAAGAAAAGTCGTTATTGCCACTAATTTACAGGGTGCGGCAGAAGTAAACGCTGTTTTTTATTATTTTTAGGAACAAAAATTGATTGCAGTAGACGAATAAATAAAAAAAAATGTACTAGAGTAGTTAAAGAACGAATTCAGTATGTCGTGGTATGACTTTACATTACATCAATACCATATATCTATGGGGAGGGGCCAATAACTTAGAGGCGAACCGAAAAGGGACGGAACACTACTAGTTTAGACGGGCTGAGTAGCGAGAAAGAGTGCAACGAGGTCAGGTAAATTATGGGCAATGGCAAAGCTCAAGGTTATTTAAAGAGGCATGACCAAAAATATAATTTTATTTACATAAAAATAATGAGAGAATTGACGGTCAAAATTACATCAGATGAACGAGGGGAGTGATTGTAGTTATGAATCAGACTATGAAGTTAAAATTAATGTGTTACGGGAGGAAACTATTCAAATGGGGGGAATTAACGCAAATGGGTTACTGAAGGGGGTGAGGGGTTGGCTAACCTAGGATTCCGGGTCAGGGTAAGGCTTCACGGATGTCTTCTGCACGTGAGGCGAGGCCGCTTGAAGCTTCTGAGCGAGAAGTTAAAGTGATGACGGTTCTCCAAAAAAGGGAGAGGTAACGTCCGGTCCAGGAGAGAGTATTTCGGCCACCCGAAAACGGGGGACGAACGAGGAGGGCTTCGACAGGAGTTGATGAGAGAAGTCGGAAAAATCACTCAGTAGCGATCGTTAAATGGAATTACCTCACTTGCTGGAGTTAATTCCAATACACAAAAATAGTTCAGCTGTCACTTTGCTTTGTTGTTAGCACCTGACTTGGAACTAGGGGAATTTTCTTGGGGTCCAGGCGAGACTTCTCAACTCTGTGTCGGTTTCATGGGGAACGAGCAATATATATGTCTGAGGCTCTCTCTCCCCGCGAGGGGGGCTTTAGTGGGAAACACCTCTACTCTCGAATGGCCTCGAATCTTCTTGCCGAGGCTATTCTAGCCCGTGTAAAGGTGAATCGTGGTGGACGCGGTTTGAGGCTACCACTTGTGGAAGGGGGAGGGGTTAGGCTTACCAATTTAAGCCTAACAGAATCTTCTCCAGCGCATGGAACTTCCGGGCTGGAAAAGAAATTCCACGTGGAATTCCCTCACACATAGTTCAATACCATAATTTAATATTAATTGACATGCTCAAAATGATTCCCTTCTTGTTCAATACTCTTGCTCAACTCTACCAGCAACACTTCTACAAACCTTTTGACACTTTTCTATGGTAATTGTAGAAAATTTATCAGAAATTTCTTGTTCTAATTCATGAATTGATTTCGGTTTGAGGCTGCAAACCTGATCTTTCAATACTCCCCACAAAAAAACTCAAGGGGGGTTGGGTCTGGTGTTCGTGATGGCTACTCAAATGCTCCCCCTTGTCCTATCCACCTCCCCTTAGAATTTTGATTTACCCACCATATCTTATCTAGAAAGGTCTCATTTTTTATTAACTTTAGTTATAAAAAGCTCACAAACTCTAGTCATCTATCTTGATCTCCATCATGCAAATTTTGAAGCGCATGTCTCTCTCATCTTTAGCTTCTTCAATATCCTCCAAACACTTCAAAAGGGCGTTACTTCTGCCGCACCCGGTATATACACAAAAAAGACCATTTACAGCAGGTAAAAATCTTTGGAACCAGCATATGTACCGTTATTTATAGCAGTAGACTTGGAATAGGTCAGCAAAGTAAGCGTTCCCTAAAGAAACTCCAAAAGTAAAGAAAAAGTTTGACCTTTAACTAGTCTTTTCGCTCAAAGGTATAGAATGTATAAAGTATATGGATCAATTTTTTTTTTAAAGAGCTCATCTGGCGACTGCCTACTTGCGCATTAGTTGCCGTATTAAAAACTTGCCTAGTACTAGGCTTTTTTAAAATAACATTCAAGATAAAAAACCGAACCCCACCCCCAAAAAAAGGCAAAGGGAAGCGAGCAGTAAGCAAGATCCTGCGTCGGGGAGAGGTCCACCCAGCGCAGGAGCGTGCGACCTAAAAGGAAAAAAAAACAAAAAACAAAAGCAAAAAAAAAACAGAAACAGAAAAACCTGCTCAAATAATAGGGAGAAGGCCGCCCTCCCACCAAAAGTCAACAAGTCGATCAGTCAATGTGCACGCACTCGTCTCGAGTACAAGGGAAAGGCGGTAGCGACCCCGCCCATGCCGGTATCGGGACAGGTAACGTGCGCGAAGATCACCCAGACTGGGACATTCGACAAGAATGTGCCGAACAGTCTTGGGGACGACGCAGTCGTTGCAATAGGGCGCAGGCGAGCGCTCCATCAGATAGCGATGCGTCACACGAGTGTGTCCGATTCGGAGACGACAGAAAGGGACCTGAAGCCGTCGCGGCATAGGGGGATAGGTCCATGAGAACAGTCGCAGCGCAATGGTGGGCAACTTTAAGTTCCCTTCGACCGTCTCGTATCTTCTTTGCCAAGCAGTCCGAAGAGATGCCCGTATTCCTGCCATGTAGTCGGTGTGAGGAAGAGCGAAACGCTGGTCCGGTCGCAGAGTCCTCGCGGACTCTTTGGCGCCCTCATCGGCGCGCTCATTCCCCGCAATTCCTACATGTCCAGGAACCCAGCAGAAGATAATCTCGACATCCGCCCGGCTCGCCAAAACCGTGAAGTCGCGGATATCGCGAACCAGGGGATGCGGAGATTACAATTCCCCTAGAGCATTCAGCGCGCCTTGTGAGTCGCTATAGATCACAATCCGGTCTCCGAACGGGTCACGTCGCGTGATTCCCCGTACCGAGTGGTGTATTGCCATCAGCTCGGCCGTGAAGACAGAGGCAGCGCCTGGTAGAGCCCCGCTGACTTCAAACAGAGGGGATACGGCGTGGAAGCCGATCCCCTCTTCGGACTTGGAGCTGTCCGTATACACTGGCACGGTTCCAGCGTGACACGAGGTGTGCTCCAATAAGGTCAAACGCAATACTCCCGGCGCTGTACCAGCTTTGGGAGCAGAGGCGTGGCGACAAATAGCCAAATGTGGTACCCTCCAGGGTGGCGTCCTGGGCAGAACCATGGTCGCCACCGGCCGAAGAGCTATACCTATCTCTCGGAGTTTCCTGGCCCTTAACCCAAAGGGCTTAGGGTATGACTGGCATCTCTCGGCGGTATAGTCACCTTCAAGAAAAACAGGGGATGCAGTGAGAGCTGTTGGCGACTGAGGGAGGCACCGAGCTCGCGCTTACAGGCGAGTGATGCACTACAAGTAGCGTAGAGCGAGTTGCATCTCCTCAGAATCGACCAACAGCCTCTCAATAAGGGAAGCGCGGAATGCACCGGTCGCAAGGCGAAGGCCGGTGTGGTGGATCGAATCCACCTTCCGCAATAAAGGTTCGGCTGTGGATGCATAAAACTCGCATCCGTAGTCGAGCTTTGAACGAACAAAGAATCGATAAAAAAGTAAGGCAGTAGCCCTATCAGCGCCCCAAGCGCTTAACGTCACAGAACAGAGAATATTCATGGCGCGGGTACAAGAGACCCTAAGGTTGCGAATATGAGCCTCCCAGGTTAGGCGTCGGTCAAATACAAGACCAAGGAAACGGTGCGATCCAACCACATGCAGGCGCATCCAATTAAGAAACAAACCTTGGTCGGGGTGAAGCCGTGGATGGCGGCAGAAGTGCACCACCTTAGTCTTGGCCAAAGAAAACGGAAACCTGTGCGTTTCAGCATAGCGAGAGACGTGGTTCAATGCCTGTTGGAGTCGACGCTCTAGAGTTGGCATCTGGGCCGCGCCAAAAGAGATCGAAAGTTCATCCATGTAGAGCGTAGCAAGAATATCTTCCCGGAGCTCTAAAGTGATGCCGTTGATGCTCAGGGCAAAGAGTGTGACACTAAGGACACTTCCCTGCGGGACACCCTCTTCCTGCTCCTTTGGGCCATAGAGGGCGCCCCAACCCATACGCGAAATCGACGATCTCGCAAAAATTCAGATATAAAGATTGGGAGGCGTTCCCTCGCCCCCATCGTGTGGAGAGTCTCCATGATACCGTATCGCCATGCGGTATCATAGGCCTTCTCCAGATCGATAAACACCGTAGCGTTGTGCTGTCTACGAAGAAAGGCCTCGAGGACAGCATTATCCAGTCGGAGCAGAGCATCCGACGTGGAGTGGAATTTGCGAAAGCCGCACTGTGCAAAAGACAGATGGCCTCCGCTGTACAGGAAAAAGGCTAATCTAACATTTACCAATTTCTCCATCAACTTGCACACGCAAGAGGTTAGAGAAATTGGGCGGAAACCGGTCGGAGTAGTAATCTCTCCCCGGTTTGCGAAAGGCAAGCACAGTAGCGATTCGCCAGGAGTCTGGGAGAAGACCCTCCACCCAGATCCTGTTGAAAAAGTCTAAAAGAAAGGCCATGCCTCGCTCACCCAGGTGTCGAAGCATGGCGCACGGGACATCGTCCGGACCATGGGTGGTGTCCGCGCACGAAGCAAGAGCGAAACGCAACTCACTCACAGTAAACCTGTCGTTGAAGGGTTCTTCGCCTCTGGAGGTAAAGTCCAGCGGCGGCCTTCCGCGACATAACGACGCGCATTGAATGCTGGCGGAGCAGCATCCACGCTAGAGAATGCGGAGAAAGTAGTCGCGAAGGATTCCGCCCCGGACGCGCGGTCCGAGATTGCGGTCCCATTCTCCTGGAGAACGGGAGGGGGGTCCTGCGAGAACTTGCCCCGAATCTTTTTGACTCGCTTCCACACCTCTGCTAGAGGGGTTTTCCCGTTAAGTGAAGACACGTATGCCCGCCAAGAAGAGCGGCGGGCGTGCTTCGAAATATACCGGAACCTACCCCTAGCCCGACGAAATTCAGCGACAGTAAAATCGTTCGGGCGGCGCTTATAGCGCATGTAGACATAACGCTTATGTTTGAGGGCCGTCTCACACTCGGCTGACCACCATGGGAGTGGTTGGTGTACAAAGCGGCCAGACGTTCTAGGAATAGTAGTCAGGTCCGAGGCGATGAGGTTGCCGGAGAAGAACTCAACGGCCTCATCTACAGACCTAAACTCCTGGACTAGATAGAGAATTCAGTCATTTCCCTGAAATGCAGGCTACCGCGCCCGCGCTAAGCACCACCGAGGTGGGCTCTCAAGCGGCAGTTGCCCTGAAAATGATATTTGAATGGGAAAGTGATCACTACCATGGAGGTCATCGACCACCCCTTAATCAAAATCAGGCTGTGCATCCGAAGAGCACAAAGATAGACCAAGGCAAGAAAATAAAGCGGTTCTCGGACAGTGATGCATAAAATCATCCACATTTAGGGTACCTATCTCCAGCTCTTCGATCAGATGATCAAGGACTTGTTTCCTGGGATTTATGGAGTAATCTCCCCAGAGAGGATGCCTGCCGTTCAGATCTCCAAACAAGAGAAAGGGCCTCGGCCACCGTGCCACGACGCGGCGGAAGTCCCCCGCGTCGAAGTCAGCTGACGGTGGAATGTACGCAGAAATGATAGTATACCTCCTATCCAGGTGCAGCTGCACAGCCACTACCTGAAAGGAGGTATCTAAAGTGAAAGGAAGCACGGAGACATCATGCCGGGTGTAAACCGCGCATCCCCCAGCCCGGCCATCCCGCTGTGGTGGGGTCGCAAGACCCTTATACTCCGCGAGGGCGGGCAGGGGACACGCGCCTAGCATGTTCTCCTGAAGAAATATAGCTAACGGGGAACGGGACGAGACGAGCCTCCGCAGCTCCTTCCAGTTGGCCCGTAGTCCACGGCAATTCCATTGAAGGAATATGCTCTCCAGGGCTAGCTCGGAGGAGACGCAGGGGCCCCCTTCGAACAGAAGACCCTCACGGGAATGGCCGTACGCTTCCCGGAGGCAGAACCCCGGGCGCTGTTGGCCGGACAAAGCGCTCAAGGCGTGGCGCCTACGAGGACTTATTGGGGGAGGTTGGGCTCGCCATGCGAGTCTTTTCTTTCCTCCGCCTCGAGGAACCACCGTCTCCGAGCCACTCAGCCCACCACTAGGCGTGGGCGAAGGAGCCGAAGCTCCTTTGTTGCTGTCCTCCTTTCGGGGGACAGCTTTAAGAACCCCGGAGATGGCCTGGCGACCAACTTCAGGGGTTTTGCCTCCTTTGAGTCTAACGAAACGGAGGCGCGTGGCCGGTTCGCCTTACGTGAAACGGTCACGCTGGGGGAAGAGGGAAGAGCCCTGGTTTTAGCCGGGGCTGGGTATGAACCCTTTTTGCCGCTAGCTTTACCAGGGAAGCGCCTGGGTTGAGTAGAGCCCCCAGAAGGGCTCCGAATGGGCGTGGAAACAACCGTGCTCGTTGGCCTGGATGGGCCAGGAGCAGAGGGTGCCTTTCTAACTATTGAGTCATAAGACGGATCAGGCAGAGTTGGGCGCGCCAGGACCAAGTCCTTAGCTTCGCGGAATGAGAGTCAATCCTGGGCCTGAACGGCTAGGATTTCTTTCTCAAGGAGATATGCACCACATCGCTTCGAAGAAGCGGGGTGCGGCTCTCCGCAAGTGACACACTTGGCCACACAAGATTTAGACTTATCATATGCGGCATTGGAGCAATTTACACAGACTTCATGTGACCCCGACTTTGCACGTCTACAAGAACGATTCGTATGGCCGAAGCGGTGACAGTAATAGCACCGCAGCGGCAGTAGCACGAATGCTTTTACGCAGTAGTGGTACCAACCGGCACGCACCGACTCAGGGAGCTTGTCACAGTCGAACGTGACGAAGAGTGTAGGGGTGGGTCTTAAGGGACCCTCCCTGTTTTCCCATCACACGTTCGACCTTGACCGCCCCATGGTCGGCCAGCTCTAAGGTAATGTCCTCTATGGAGTAGTCAACGAGTTCCCTCGCATAAACTACTCCTTTCACAAAGTTCATTGTAGAGTGCGGCGTCACACTCACCGGGGTGCCATGAAATTTCCGAAGAGCACTTATCTTGGCCGCCTCGGCGGGATTCGCCGCATTCACCTTCGGTTCTCTACAAATTGCACTAGCTAATCCTCTCCTCTGATGGATCATGTTGCCCTTGGCCAACATGGTGCCATCAGTGGAGTGAATAACGAGAAAGCGTTTAAAGCTAGCGGGCTCGAAAACGCCAGGTAACCTTTGAATGAGGGGCCCCGATGTTATCGAGGCTCCGCCCTGTGCACTTTTAGTCTTTGTTATAGTCAGGGGCTCGGCTCCCGGGGGAGGGACAGAGGGGCCGGATGTGCTGATCTTGGCTGGTCGCTGACTGTAGCAGCAGACCAATCCGTCCCCGCAGCCCCCGCAGATGGAGAGGAGCCCCGATTCTTATTGTCTTTTTATTTTTCGGAGGGGAGGGCAGGGAATAAACCCGCTTCTTACCTCCGCCAAAAGGAGCCCTCAGGCCAGATGGACCGGCCTCAGCCAGGTCCTTCTCCGAAATCAAGAAGGTCCTGGTAGTCATAGGGGTACCGGTCGGAGGAGATCCCTCCGACCGTAGTTGTCAGGCAACGGTCATGCCTGACGAACCTTGTGGAATTCTTCCACTTCGTCTTCAGTGAGCACGATTGGGACAAGGCGGTGGATGTGGTCTACTTAGATTTCAGAAAGCCTTTGATAAGGTATCACACCGCCACCTTCTCCGGAAAGTGCGAGCGCTGGGCATAGACGGAAAAGTAGCCGGCTGGATCGAGAACTAGCTAAGTTGCAGACGGCAACGGGTGGTGCTGAATGGACAGGCTTCTGAGTGGGTGCCCGTTACTAGCTGGGGTGCCTCAATGTTCCGTCCTGAGACCACTACTATTCATCATCTACTTCAACGACATGGACGGTGACATGGTTGCCAAGATTTCTAAATTTGCCGACGATACCAAGCTTGGTATGAACATTGCAAAGGATGGAAATACTGCCCGCCTGCAGGAAGATCTTGGGAATATTGGGGAGTGGTCTGATACGTGGCAAATGCCTTTTAACGTAAACAAATGCAAAGTGATGCATATCGGCCACCGAAATCCTCAATCACCCTATATCCTTAAGGGCACTGCTCTTGAATCCACCGACACTGAGAAGGACTTGGGTGTAACTATCACGAATAACCTCAAGTTTTCGAAACAGTGTATTGAGGTGAAGAAGAAAGCCCAAAGGATGTTAGGGTATATAAAGCGACAGTGTGGATATCGGAACAAAGAGATAGTACTGTGTCTGTACAACTCCCTCGTCCGACCGCACCTGGAGTATGCCGTTCCATTTTGGAGTCCATTCCGAAAAGACATCGCAAGATTGGAACGCGTGCAAGCCAGTGCAATCAAACTGATTCCCTCTATCAGACATAGAAGTTATGAAGATAGATTAAGGGAATTAGATATGTTCTCGCTGGAGACTCGGAGACTACGTGGTCAGCTTATCGAAGTATTTAAAATACTTCGAGGCTTCGACAGACTGGACTACGGGGATATTTTCACACTGAGTGAGAACAGAACGCGCAATCACGGCTTCAAACTTGAACTGAAGCGATACCACCGTGATCTGTGTGGGAAATTCTTTACTTACAGTATCTGCGGTAGTTGGAACGCACTTCTGACCGAAGTTGTCAACAGTAAATCTGTTGACCAGTTCAAGTTAAGACTAGATAAAGTCTTGCGACATCGCCGTTAGGATCCTCACGAGTGATCTTCGAGGTTGCCAACGGACACCTTCGAAATTTGCGCCTAAAGTACTTTCCTTGTATGGACCGTAAGGTCTTCTAGGGTACTTATTTTCCTTGTAGCTTGTAGCTCCTTGTACTGCCTCAGAAACCGTAGCCGTTTGAGGAGGACCTTGCATAGGGGCGGATTCAGTTTCGGTTCTTTGCACCGAGCCCGGATTCCCCCCATGGAAGGCCCTACCGTCTGAGGTTGGGTTGCTTCAAGGACCATGTCTACCTCAAGGGTGGCCTCCAGTTGGCCATCCTCCCCCCCCTCCCCCCAAGACATCGCAGGTCCCGTTGGCAGTATTGTTATTAGTCAGCTGGTGTAGGGAGGCACAGGCCTTGGCCCCGGCAAGGTTCAATATTCTTGCCAGAAGGTCTTTTGAGGGAAGCGACCGACCCCTTAAAGCGACCCCTTAAAGGGGTTTGCCCTACCGAGCCGCTTCAATGAGGGGCGGTCGGCAATAGGCTGCCTGCTGGCTTTCTTGGCAGTCCCCTTAGAAAGAAAAGGAGGGACTGCCGCTGGAAATAGGGAGGTGCCCGAAAGCACCTTCAGAGAAAGGGGTGAGGGGGAGTCCCCTACACCCGTAGTCATAGGAGAGGAGTAAGCCTCCTCTCCGGTTAGAGAAATTTGGAGGGTCCCCTGCGCAAGCACGAGGGGAAGGACCTCCATTTTTTCGGTGGAGCTGCCCGAGGGCGGCTCCGTTTATGAGCAAGGGGAATTGGGGAGAGACTTGGGTTTTTTTTTTCATACATGGGCATGGTGACCCTCTTTGTTCTACGGGAAGGAATAGCTCATCACCCCTCACAGTAGCACGCTCTGCAAGAGGTGCGTACGGGGCTGGCAGAGCCAGGTGCCGCCATTTAAGGCCACACCTTCCTCCTGGTGACCTGGCAGCCCTTCAGCATGGAAAAGGGACGTGAGGAAGGTATGGGTGGAGATGAAGCAGGTTGTTAAAAAAACACTGTGCAATAACACTACTTTACACCTGAATCAGCTGAAGATATCGATGATTATTTTGAACACGGATAGGGGGAGGAGCTGCTAGAAGGAATACTCGATGGGCACCTCAATTTGCACGCGAAATTTGGAATACAACGAAGTTTTGAACTAAATGGCGAAAACCAACAACGCTATAGAAGATGTCACAGAGCTTTCCATGCTCCAAATATTCATCGGTTGCTTAGAGAACGAGCGAAATTTGAGGGAACTGCAACTTCAAAAGTCTGGACGGAAGAGAACAACAAAGGGAAAATTAATTTTACCATAACATTTAACGCATCAAAAATACGGGGTGAAAATTTCAGTTTCGAGAATAGCACAGTATATATACGTTCACAATGACTTTTTAAATATTTTACCAAACTGCCGTTTAATTACTTATTATAATATCGTTTTATTTTATATTCATAATTGCCATTTTCTAGAAATAAATTCTTTATACTCATCTAAATCATCTTTTTTACCTTTGATTACGTAAATTGTATCCAGACATAAATTGTAGCATCAGATAAATTGTATTCGGTGAATTGTACTCGTAGATGAATTGTTATAGACAAATTGTAGTAGACAATGCCTCGGAATCCCAATTCCCTTGACTTTAATTTCTTCACTTTTATTATCGATATTCCCTCGTTGGTTTTGGCTTCTTGTTTGTCACAAATACAATCCCCTCCTTGAATCTTCAAATGAGAACACTTCGAGAATTTATATCTTGAGAAGGTGGACAGTCGACGAAGCCGGACGTTATATGACGTCACTAAACTTCACTTGGGGAAAAAACACCCCTTGCGCACTAAACCCTTCTGCCAACGTCACGCACGATTTCACCACCATAGCTGACGTAGTAGTTGTTCGCTAACCTGCCTTTATCCAGGCGCATCCCGACTGGATAATGAAATAGACATAAGGGTCAGTATGACAATCGCTGGTGAGCCCGAGGTCAGCAGGGGCCGGTCTCCAGAGATGCCAGGAAGTAATATGTTCTTGACCCCAAACAGCGTTCAGGTGGAACCTTCGTTGCCTTAGGGCAAAGGAACCTGTTCCGCATCAGAGGTATGTGGATATAGATACCTATCGGCAAGATTCCTTGGAACAGAGAGTTTGTGTTGTGCTGCGAAGGCGGGAGAGGAAAGAAAGCAGTGTTGTAATTAGATATGAGAAGTGCAAGATCTACCCACCCGAATACAGGGTTGAACACATCACGTCCACCAAATGGTAGCCAGATCTCTGCGTGCGCTGACGTTTGTGTCCGCTCTTGGCGGGATGGAACCCGGTACCAGCGCCGTATCCACTCGGCTAGCAAGAGATCTAGCCGGCGTAAATACTCTCATTGGTAGTTCTAACTACTCCTATTGATTTAACGCTTTCCCAGAGGGTAGGGTTGGCGCCTCTGACACTGCGCATCGTGCCTGCAGGAAAAAGACTGCGTTGCTTGGTTTCCCAGGCCAGAGGTCGATACCCGGGCATAGTTTCCTCTTACGACACCCACTGAAAGAAGAACAACAACAATGACAGGAACAACCATAAATACGATCCCAGCGCCCCCTTGCGCGGTATCCAGCAGCAACTCGGTATCATCACCCGAATCTCAGTGTGAGGCGAGGTTCCCACGCTCTCGGAAAACGGCAAAACGCATGTGTGGGTATCATGAACACTTCCCCCCCCCCAATCTCTTTACCCCCTCCCCCTGCTTCTTAGTGCCACGCGATTTAGCTACAATTGTTTTCTAGAATCTAGGCGGCGACACGAGCTGGCCGCCTACTGGTGGATACGCTGATAGCCTCCCCCCCACTAGTGTAAGTAACCTACACGCACATAACCAATCAGAAGACCTCTATATTTCCCTTCCCGTCTTCACAACAGAGCATACCCACTTTGCTCTCTGTTGCGAAACCCTGCCGATGGAGTAGTAGTGTCACTTATCGGGGTACTCATACCCCCATACCTTTGACAGGTCACCTTGAAGGGTTCCCCCATATACTCCCCCTCCGCAATGAAGATTGGTCCCGGTTCCTTCCGGCTCGCCAACACTTGTCATCCTGATATTTTTGTGCATTTCATTATCGGGTCGACGCGAGGGTCGGATGGTGCCTCTCACCATTGTCTCCCCACATATTATCACTTTCCCCAACATGACCACTTTCAAGTGAGAAACACCTTAACCGACATCGGCTGATTAAGACATGGAGCCTTAAGGGAGGGGGTGACTCGCCCCTTTCACCATAGTGGTCTATTTGGCCCCAGTATTCTTGTGTGCTAATGAGGTTAAAAAGCTCATCAGTGATGTTATGGAAGTACACGGCCCATTTACATTCTCTCTCTCTCTCTCTCTTTCCTATTCAACTTCACAGTCATGTATCTTTCCATAATTACTCACTCTTTTACTCTCTGATGAGTACTGTAAATTGTATTTTCCATACTGCTAAACACCATTTTTTTTAGTCGGTCCGTAGGTCGGTCGGTCGATTGTTAGCAGTTTTACTTTTCAATGAGGTTTTTGACAATAGCATCGTAACTATTCGGTCGAGTCTAACAAAATTTGAAACCCTTATGTTGTCTTATATTCTCTTCAGAGTGATATGTATCAATGTCCTCCCAAGGTTAGTCCGGGAATTATTAAAAGAAAACTAACTATGGGTCAGATTGCCCCACTTGTTGAAAGTTTTGAAGGTCGTGAGGTCAGGTGATACGTTTGTTAATTAATTTTTTTTTCAAATTTTTGAAATAATTAATAGCTCGCGACTTAGGTCTGTTGACCTTGTTGAAAAAGAATGTGATAAACTATCTTTCTATTTTGTGCTGAAAGATCAATTGTTCTTTCTTCCTTGACAAAGCCACTCTCTTTAGATTCCAATGCTAACTCAACCCTGGACGATTTCAATGCCGATTCTTCTCTCGCGTTCTTTCGCCAATCCTATCCCTAAACCCATTTCAAATAAGACTGTGCAGAAGACTATATTCTCTAAACACTCATATCACGGTACAGATGCTATACCAACTCGTGTGGTGAAAGAGTGCGCCTCTGATCACACACCTGTTCGAAACCTTTCTCTTATCAATCTTTTCATCTCATGTGAAAGCACGTAATGGTCCGCCCAGTACGGAAGAAGGTTGCCAACTCTGAGCCATCTACATAGCGTCTTATTCCTCGCATCTTAACTATTTCCTCAGTCTTCGAGTCTATCTTCAGTCTTTACTTCCTTAAATATCTTGAATGCTGCACCCTCCTCTCTGATCACCAGTAAATATTCCGTAAGGGTCTCTACTGGTGATCTCTTGCCATACCTTACACATTAGTTGTCATCCGCTGTTCAGTATTACGAGAAATTTTTTGCCATTGTCTTGAACATTTCTAAAGCTTTCGACAGCCACAAAACACTACTCTCTAAATTACCATCTGTTGACTTCTCTCCTCTCTGTGACCCGATCTCTAGTTTCCTCTCTAATAGATCCATCTAAAATGTTTTAGATGGATCTACTCAGCTTCTGTACACATTAAGTTTAGTGTTCCATATGGCTCTGCTCTCTCTCTCCTATTCTATTTCTACTTTTCATTAATAATCTCTTAAGTTCAATTTCTCAGTCCATTCATATGCTGATGACCCCACTTTCCACTCTTCCTCTTACTTTCACCCCCCTCCCCATTCCTTCCTCCGTCGACCTTGAGTTATCCCTCCTTCAAGAATCTTCTCAAAGAGTATCCGATTTAGAGACAATATCTGACTAGGGATCGCTCAATCTGGTTAAATTTAATGCCATTAAAACAATTTATTATATCAATTTCACTTAAACATTTAATACCTGAATATAAAATTCTCTTTCAAAATTCACTTTTGCAACCACACGCAATCTATATCTTAGGTGTAACAATCACTTCATGGAAGCTCATATCTGCCATAGGCAAAAATATTTCAAAGAAAATTGGGATCCTATTCAGCTTTAAAATAATCCCTTTTCCCAATTTGCTGAAGTTTAATAGGGAATTAATAAGCCCTAGCATTGAATACTGTCCACCTATTTGTGGTCAGCCGCATACAACCCCACCCCGCTGTCCTAATCAATAACCTAATCATCTCAGTAACGCCGGAACCCCGAAAAATCCGTCGCTCTCTCTCTCTCTTGAAGAAGAACTTATGTTTTGAAGAACTTATTAGCTGCATTCCTCCACCTGGTTATACTCGTAGAGCTGTATCTCCACCATAGGTATCGAAGTTTCAATCCTCATGAACATCATGAACATCATGAACAATCTTTTACTCTGCAGCCAAAGTGTGGCACAGTCTCTCCCACCCCTGTCTTCACATCTTACAACCTTACCAGCTTCAAGATGCATTTAGATATTTAAAGGGCACTGGCTACTCACCCCCCTCCCCAAATCTTTTAAGGAACAGATCATCGAGTGGGGGAATTTTTCCCCTGTTGCCTTCCCCTAAAAATCAGCCTTGTGCCAATTCCTCTCTTGGTTGGCACTCATAATCAAAAGATGTTGTGCCTGAACTTTATAAAATTACCTATTTGGCCAAAATTTGGAAAAAAATAGGTCCGTTGGGAAATTGGTGAACTGGGGGGGGGGTAATAAAACCCGGGCACCTAAACGAGGGGTAAAAAAATCCGATTTAAAATTCAATAAAGTGAAGGAAGAGATAGAGAGAGTTGTGTTAGGCAATAATTTGTTGGAAGTTATGAAAGATAAGTAAACCGTAATTTTCGTTGCCCCCACCCCACCCTCACCTCCTCGAGTATAAGCTCAAGTGTGAGCTTCTCGTGCGCCGCCGATAAGATATTGCTATCCTCCCATCTCCCCCTTATTTCCCCTTTCAGCCCTCCCCCTCTATTGGCCCTCTCTCCCATCAACTCCCCCTTGTTCCCTTGAATCCCTTTGCCCCACCCCCTTAGATATCCCTAATTACCCACAAGTCCCCAAAGATTACCCTCGTTAGTCATTATGGCACGATGCTCCCTCTCCCCTTACCTCCCCTTGATTGGGTACTCCCTCTAGACCCCAAGACGCCAAAGGGGGACTTTCCCGGTTCCCCCTGGGTGATTCCCCCCTGGGGCGACGTTTTGACAACAGTGCCGCTGCGGGAGCCCGAGGCCGTGGGAAAATGCTCTTGCGAGTGCCACATGCGCCGCTCGGCGTCAGGTTACGTGGCACTCTGGCCGGGTTGGGGTCTTCAAAGTGGCACGCGTAGGGCGTGTGCCTCTTCAGCACTATAGACCAACGGGCCCCCGGCCCCGGCAAAATTACGATCCCGGTCGGTCTATATTCACCGCCTCCATCCAAATTAATAAGATGGGAGGTGGGGGGGGGGGGCAGGTCCAGGAGAGTTGCGTGCCTGTAATGTCCTAACTTCGCCAGAAATGTTTTCTTAAATCTTATGTCGTAGATGCCCTCGTTGGTTTTGTTTTAAAATTTTAATGAATAATAATAATAATCGTGATGCCCAAAGGCTTGGAGGGGCCGAAGCTTTTATAACACATTCATAGGATTATTATACAAAAGTGCAGGCTTGCAAAACAGTGTCATATTGTCATCACTTCCTGGTTTTCAGGCGCACGGCATCTTGGTGTTATCTCTGCGTCGTAAAGGCGTCCATATGTTATCTAATAACCCCCGCCACGCGCAGCTGAAACAATAATGGTGGTATTCTTACCCCCTCTATCATAAATTACTTAGATTAATCGTATGAATCAGCTTGATTGCTAGACATTGGAAGGGGATCATACTTAACAGGCCCACCGAAGCTTACCAAAGCTGATAAGTGGTATCTCGTACTACAGCAGGTGCTTAGGACAAAGAGGAAGAACCGAACCGACAAGATTCCATCTCAAGCTTCCACTTAATGTGATGGGTGAGGACAAACCTACTCATGATCAGGTACCAATAGGTACTATATCCCCCCCCCCCGAAACCCCTCCGCCCTAAATATAAAACGATTAAAATGACTAGAATATAACCACCTAAAAACTCATCCAACGGGGTGAAGATGTGTGTGTGGTCATTGAAATCTATTCTCAAAGGTTTGCTGCACATGTTGAGATGTAAAGAAGAGGCAATTTCTTTTTAAGACCGAATTGAAACAACACAGCCACAACATAACTATAACACTTAAGATAAAAGGATACAAGTAAGCGGTTGCTATAGCAACGAATAGCTACCTTCTCATAGCATCGGACTGGGAGGACGCTTTTCCTTCACGCCAAGCAAGTACCTGTAACAAATAGACGCCTGTTAGGTTGGCCTATTGGTTACAGTCACTTGGCGTGGAGGGGGAGAGTATCCCAGTCGTAGTCAATGTAGTGTGAATATGGGTACTCGTTGCTATAGCAACCACATACCATCCATGCGTACATAGCAGTTTACCTTACTATTGTAGGATACACGTAAACTATTAGTGTACGAATATTGCGAACCTCCCCTTAATATTTTGACATTTTGGGGCTACATCTCACTATACAATCGATGAAAACAATGGGCGAACTCTATGGAACCTAATTCGTATTCACTGCTAAAATATTGACTACTGAAAAACTTACCTCCTTTTTTCTTCGATTTTTACCTCCGATTCCCCCCGTCTAATGTTTATCACAGTGTGGTCAACTATTTAAGTTCAGATCCGAACCTCCAAACTTGCTTTCATTTATCTCGACAATAATCCCGTTTCCACCAATCTTGGGTTGGTTTCTAAGCTAAAATTCACAAATTTCTCAACACATCGACTTCCAATCGAACCATTACTTGTAAACCGATATCTAATTACGTTTGGTATAAATACAAACTAATTACGATTTTCTTATGCATAAAATTTCCCTATTTACGACTGCATGTATCGTGACTTGATTTTCGATCATCTTTTGTTTTTTATGACGTCACTTCCTGCATATTTTTTGTAATCGTTTCTTTTTTTAAATTTTCAAATTAACAGTTTGTGAAACAATGGGAAGGCTTTGCCCCCATACACTCCACTTTTTTGGTGGTGGGATCCACCCTCATCCCTCCGATTTTTTTAATTAACTCGTAATATAGACAACTCGAAAGTAAAAATATTGGAACATCACGAATGAACGTAGGATGTATTCACATGGCAGGAAGTTTATTAAGTTATAAAAATAATAAATTAAATTTAGGACGTAAAATTTTCATTTGCCCCCAAATCGATATCAGGTTTAAAGAAAGCACAAAGTCATTTGAATAAGTATGCTTGATATTCTTGTTTCTCGTTGTGACATGTATAAAATAATAACTTTATTCTATAGTCGAAGTTCTAGTCGTACGCATCGCTAATATTTGATTTAATATTTGAATATTTGCTTTTGAAAGAAAACAAACTTTACCTTTTTGAAGGAGTACTCCCTTTAAAGTAGATTTTCATTCATTTTCTTTATTGCCTTTTCTTGAAAGAAAACGTTTTAATAGGAGCTACTAATTTTAAACTACATTTGTTTGTACAACCTGGGATGTTCGTGGATTAAACTTAGTGTACACTCTGATTATAAGATAATTAATGAAAAACCAAAGGTTTTGAGAGAACAGTTCTTTTATTCACAATTACAAGAATAGTTTCGAAGAATTTGCGATCCATCTTTCAGCTGTACAAAGTAAAAGCTTTTGTCTTCCATTAACCATTGATGTTTATTCACTGAGCATAGAGTTGATACTAAATTACCAGTATTCTCACGGCCAGAGTATTTCTGATCGATACCAAATATACACACTAGGCTCATCAAATTGTAGCAGCAAAATAACATTGCCCGAAACAATGTCATGTTTTTGTGTTTAGATGTGAAGTTCCGATTTTCTAAGATACATTTATAAAAAAATAACACATTTATAAGTAGGTAGCTATTGCTTTCTTACCCTGATTCAAATTGACAATCACTGGCGACCCCTAAGGCACCAGGGGCTGCCCTCGTTTGCCTAGGAGGGTGTCCTGGTGGTCGTGAGTGTTTTGACATCAACCAGCGATAGTGGAGCTCTTTCTATGGTGTATGAGGATATGAGTGGACCCTGATGCAACACGTACTGTAACTGTATTAGCAGGCATACGCCCCTTGAAGACGGGGACGGAAATGAGAGCGGTGTCGTGAATAGTTGTGTATATGATAATGTGGGTTGGTAATTTGCTGCGTGTGTAAGTTGATGGAGAAATTCGTAAATGTTGGAGTAGTCTTTTCTTGGACAGCGCGGAGGGGTGGGGGTGGGGGGCACCGGTCTTCTGCACATTGCTGCTTCCGTAAATTACAATCCAAGTCAGATGCTCTACTCCGGCTGGTAAATGCTATCTGCGAGGCCGTCCTTCGTAGAAAGAACTTCGCCACGCTGTTTTGAGACCTGTAGATGGCCTATGACACCACGTGGCGATACAGTATCATGGAGACCATCCACACCATGAGGGAAAGTGGACGCCTCTTCATCTTCATATCTTAGTTCTTACGAGAGCGAATCTGCGTACGTGTAGGGGGAGCCATCTTCGTTCCAATATGGCAGGGAAGTGTCCTCAGTGTCACACTTTTTGCCTTGAAAATCAACTGTATCTCCTCGGTGTTGCCGGAGGATGTTCTCGCTACGCTCTACGTCAGGGGTGGGCAACTTCCCGCCAGCGGAGGCCCTCCTGCAGATGGAGTTGGTGGAGCTGCAGTGCAATGATGAACCAAAGGCGAAGTTCTGCACCTCTTTTCTTCTGTCCTTGTTTGCGACCTCATCCTCCCTTTTAGCAATTTTGACAAATACATTGCGCATGTTCAACCTATCGGGGACATGTTTGGCAGCACCTATTGTTGCGAACAGCTCTTCTCCAAGATGAAGTACACGGAGTCTCACCTTCGCTCCCAACTCTCGGACCGCCACCTCAATGACATTCTTATGTCGTCTACCTCATCCATCGAGCCGGACATTGAAACACTTCTTCATGGCAAGTGGCACCAGCCGTCTCACTGATTTGTATGTTTTTCAATAAAATTCTTATATAATGAGGGCCGTTTGTCACTCCGGCCCGCGGCCTGCTCTCTAAAGCATTATCTGGTCATCACTTTGAAAAGGTTGCCCGACCCTGCTCTATGTGGACAACCTTTCGATTTCTTTTGCTGCGGCCCAGGTGCCAACTCTGGACCATCGACCACAATGGACATTGAACAGTATCTCTCGCTAGGCTGGAGCGAATTATAACGCCCAGCACAACTTCACAACGACACGGAGTTGTTCTTAAAAGGGAATCGTCTGTCAGTGGTGGATTCGAACCGTTTCTTTGGTGTTGTTTTCGACTGTCGCCTCTCCTTGGAAACCTATATATGAAGCCTTACGGTCTCTTGAACCCGCGCCGTAGACATTCTTCGTTCTGTGATGTTCAGCATTCGGGGTGCTGATAGAGGTACTGATTTGTTCAAAGTTTGTAAAAGCGCTACCCTTTTCTCAAGTCGAGAAGGACTATGAAGAAGCTTCATCTCACCAAGAAAAACCCTGAGAATAGGCCCCTCTTTTGTATGATATAGAAAAAATACTGTTGAAGACTGGTGCAAAGTTATATTCTCTGATGCAGCTCTCTTCCGCTTGCTTGGAGGTTCTGGAAGCTCCCTCGTTAAGTAGAAACAAGGAGAGCCCTTTCACGAGTGTGGGGCGTGGCCACGATGAAGCATCGGGGCACTCTCCATGTCTGGGGCTATTTCCCATCTATAGCAATGCCTCTGTGCATTCCTATAATAAAAACGTCCTAGGAAACTTAAATATATATATATATATACATCAATTATTATGTAAAATTCATATTATGCAATCCTTTAACTTTGTCAAGTTAATCATTCAATTATTTTACTTTAACTTTGTCAATTTAATCTTTAAATTAATTTACTTCAACTTTTGTCAATTAAATCATTTTATGTAAAACTTAATAATTAATTAATTCATTTATTTTACTTGTCAATTCATTTAACGTAATACTGTTCTAAACAACATCTCTTAAAATTTCACACACAAACAAATAAACACACGCTTTCAGCTCGACCTTCTGGAACAATATTCTTTATCAGTCGGCTCGCAGCTTTCTTCGTATAAAGGTCGGTAATCATTCCTTCTACAATTAGTCATTTACCTCCAAACAAATCATACTTAGTTAATTCCACTTTCACATTCTTTGCAAACGACCATACGAGAGTAGGTCCTAATTATATTTACTTCTCATTGCAGCCCCTAATTCACAGTCCATCATAGTTACTATATTATTCACCATATTATTCCACCATATTTATTTCACATACTTCAATTCTCTTCGCATCTTTTTACTGTGAATCATATGTTAAAATATCTTACATTGTATACCTAATCTACTTATCTCATTGTACATTCGTTGATTCTATGAATATATTTATATTTATGTAAAAAAAAAAAAAAATCACATCCTTTAAACTAACATCTCAAGGGATTAACAACAAATTAACAATTGTCAATAAACGGGTCAACATCTACCACCTGCACCTCACTTCTCTTATTCAGGTAGGTACTCACTTTTGCATTTTGACCCACACTCAATCCTCACTTCATACCGCCATCATTACATTCAGTACTCATATAGTGCTCTGGCAACACGCCATTACATTCAGTACTAATATAGTGCTCTGACAACATGCCATTACATTCAGTACTCATACATTTCTCTGGCAACACGCCATTAATTCTCACCCTCACATAGTGCTTTGACAACACGTCATCAATTCTCTCGCACTCACATAGTGCTCTGACAACGTGTCATCAATCCTCGCGCTCACATAGTGCTCTGGCAACACGCCATTACATTTAGTACTCATATAGTGCTCTGGCAACACGCCATTACATTCAGTACTCATATAGTGCTCTTGCAACACGCCGTTACATCCAGTACTCACATAGTGCTCTGACAACAAGTCATCAATTCGCTCGCACTCGCATGGTGCTCTGGCAACACGCCATAAATCCTCTCGCACTCACATAGTGCTCTCACAACACGTCATTAATCCTTGCACTCGCATAGTGCTCTGGCAACACGCCATAAACCCATTCATCACTCACATAGTGCTCTGGCAACACGCCTGAAACCTACTTATACCGAAAATGTTCATCTAGAACCCCAATCACCTCATTCTTCTCCTACTATACCCCTTTATGGTACAGTAATCCCCCCAAAACAACCAAAACCTCACCTTTTTAACTACTCCTGCCTCTCCAACTCCACCTTCCGTTTTGCTGCCTCCTCCTCCTTCGTTGCAGGAACCCTCGTCGGCAGAAGTGGTTAGTCAGTGGCAAATCTCTTCCCCACTGGTCACTCCGTCAGCGGACAACGGACAACGGGTCTCAAGAATCCCACATCCCGCTTGACGCCATCTCGGAAGGAACCAACAAACGGATCACCTTCGCTCCATCGACCTTCTCTCGTGCCAGTGCCTCGTTCAACGCTAATGCCACTGTCACAGCAAATCTGTATCCCCGTACCCGCATCTAAACCAATGGCACTGTCACACGCTCCGGTTGCGTCGTCAGGAGGCCTCGTCGGTACTGGGACTTGTAATCTCAAAATAGTACAAAGGCGGGGGGGTAACCTTCTAGGGGGCGAGTGTTATAGCAATGCCCCTGTGCATTCCTATAATAAAAACCTCCTGGGAAACTTAAATATATATATATATATATATATATATATATATATATATATATATATATATATATATATATATATATATATATATATATATATATATATATACATCAATTATTATGTAAAATTCATATTATGCAATCCTTTAACTTTGTCAATTTAATGATTCAATTATTTTACTTTAACTTTGTCAATTTAATCTTTCAATTAATTTATTTCAACTTTCGTAAATTAAATTATTTAAAGTACAACTTAATAATTAATTAATTCATTTATTTTACTTGTCAATTCATTTAACGTAATACTGTTTCCAATCTAAAGGAACTGAAGCACTAACAATTTTGCCCAAGAACACTGCCATGAACTCAAAATGGAACCAAAACGTGTTTCATCAGCACCTTTTGCCAACACTTAATTATGAACCAATTTGCCGATGGTAATTGTATTTTTCAGCATGATGGCGCACCTTTTTGTGAGGCAAAAAAAATAACGAAGTTTTGGGCTGAAAATAAAATCGAACATTTGGGACCTTGGTTGGCCTGGGAATTCGACAGATTTTAACCAAATAGAGAATTTGGGGATGATAATCAAACTGGCGGTTGACAAACAGAATCCATCCAATTATGAGCTTATTAAACAAAATTAGAGCAATATCAGTGAAATATCATCACAAATTTGGTCTCCACTATGCCAAAACGAATTGAAGCAGTCCCCCAGAACAAGGGACATCATTGTAAAAATTTCCCCTACAAATTATAATACCAAAATATTAAAACAAAATTCAACATTTGAATTAGTTCCAGTGGCGGCTCGTAGCTAAAATTAGTATGGGTGCTGCATCAGAATTTTTTTAGCATTGTTATAATATTGTGTAAAAGGAAATAAACATATAAAAAGACCAGGCAATGGCTTCGCCACTCCTCCCTACCGGGAAAGCTTGAGCTTCGCTACTAAGATTAAAATTTAAAATCTGAAAAAAAAGCAGCCATGGTTAAATTTGTATAAATTTTCTGAACTTCGCCAATTATAATAACTTTAAAAAGGAACTCTGAACTAAGTTTTCCCCCTTTCAAAATATCCGTTGCTAACATATAGTTATAGAAAAAGAAGAAGATATATAAAAATAAATTTTCTGAACTTCATTTTTAATTCTTTGCGTTTTAAAAAGTTCACAAAATTTCGATACTTATACTTATTTCTGAACTTCACCATTTTGTTTTTTGATATTATAAAAGAATTATTAGAAATAACTTTGATAAGAAAAACCTAAGTCATAACCAAACTAAGATGAAATTATTATTCAAATATTCAAAAAAGTCCCCTTCTTAAATTATAGAGTTAGTGAAAATTTATAGATAAACTTGATAAAATCATAAACAGGACAAAATCAAACATTTTTTACTTACTAATAGTATAAATTGTTACAGTTCCAGCTTGATCAATTCATTTAAAAACGAAATTCATTCTTCTTGTTTTAATTTCCTTGATCTCTGGATGACTACTGAGAAATTTGTTCTCCATTGAAAGCACTGCAAATGCATTCAGTCTCATAATTCATAGTACTCCTTAGAATTTTTTTTATTCTTTTCAGTGTTGAAAAGCAGCGTTCTGCCTCTGATGTAGTCATGGGAATTGTCAAGAGGATTTTTATCAGTTTCCCAACTTCCCTAAGAACATCATCTATATTATTTTCCAAGATAAATTTCAGGCGCTCAATTAATTAATTAATAAAAAAATCGAAAAAATCTGAATGAAATTCTACACTTTATCACATTCAAGAATATAAGCACATTTTTGAGCACAACACACGCGGAGTAAAAAAATAAACACTACCTTCTACCAGTACACCAGGTTCGGCACTACGTGAGCCACAGTGCATTCTCTCCCTATTTTCAGAACACAACAGAATATTAGATAATGCTAAGACTAAAACGAGAAAAAAATGTTACAAGGTGATTTAATAAATAAGCAATGTGACGGCCTTTTCCGTTGGTGACAAGACGAAGTGTTAATATAATCTAGGCGCAAGTTGCGCGCCAGGTTTCAGCTGACTAGTTTCTTCCATCATCTTTCCAGTTCGCATTACATAACTTCGACATTTTAATGAGATTTAGTACAGACCTGCTCAAGCATCGTTCGCATACCAAAGTCCATAGGATTCAAATATTGCGATTGCGAACTGAGAGGGGCGGGGGGCAAAGTTCCTTTGACCCAATCCCATTAAAATTTGCCTGGTAACAGTCTTGACCTTTTCTGCATTGTGTGAGGTTGCTCCTTCTTGTTGAGGGGTCATACTGGCCTTTCCATCCCTATGGTGGCATCTACCCAGCGGATGACTTTCTTCTAAAACATGTTTAATTGATCTTTACTTGCTCTTTAATGAAGATGAGAGGTTTTGGGGGGGCCCGATGATGTTACGCCCGCCCATACCATCATCGATGCTGTGATCTGTCTCTTGAAAATGTCCGTTGTTCATTCAGGATCTCTTTTGTGTGTGTGTGTGTGTGCCCAAACTTGTGCCCAATTCTGTGTTGTGGGTGGCCTGGACAGTAAACAGCTTCTCCGCAGTCCACACAACTAGAGGATGTGAATCATCAAGGAGTCGTTGGAGAAGCAGCTTTGCTCTTTCAAGTCCCTTCTTTTGGTGGAGTTGGAAAACCGTTGTCCTTTATTTATCTTCAATAGGTGAAGTTTCAGATCATCTTTCCTAATTTTTGTATATAGTCAGATGGCTCACTTTGGCCTCCAAATTAAGATGCCTGATATTATTTTTTTAATTTCTTCTGATCTTGTTGAGTGTCTGCACTGAATAGGACGAGGTAGTCCTAACTCTTTAAAGACGTCTGCCTGTCTCTTCAAGCCGTTTAATAGCTTAAAAAAAACTCAGATCTGCTCACAAAGAGGTTCATCATTTTGAAAATACTCCCCGCTGTTTTCCCATTTCTATACAGATACACGGGTGTTTCACATTTTCGTGTCATATTTGTAAACGGGTTGTTTTTACGAATTTACAATTTTTTTTACAAAATTCAATACATCGTAAAGAACCTACAATTAAATTAATGGTATGTCTACATATTTAAAATTCTTTTCAAAAAAGCGGTCTACACTTCGTGTTTCCACCATGCATAACAAATTTAAAACTTTTATCTAAAGGTAGGTAGCACCCTACGTGCCTCGATACAAACGGCCTATCAAAGGTGAGCCCGGAGGCACTGGGGGCTGGCCATCGTTTGGGGGAGATCATTTTACTGGACATGGGGTGCCTTCAGAAAAGAAACCTAAAGAAGGGACCGGAGATAAAAAATGTATAAAAAAATAACTTACTTGCTCCCCCCCCCCCTACCCCTCTTTTGGGAGGTGTGTGACCCCTAGAAAAGCCACCACGCTGCCAGGGTTGGCCCGCAGCCCCCTATACCACGAACAAATAGATATATGTAAATAGATAAATATTTCGAGTGTATCATAGTGATCTCTGGCATCATTTTATTTATAATTATTGCCAGAGGTCGCCACAGTTAACCGTTAACTCGTTAAGCGTGTTCTCATATTTTTGTTTATAATTTTGGAAATTTTTATATGTTATAGTTTTGGAAATTTTGTTGTGGTTTTAGGAGGAAAAAAATGTTTTCTGTATTGTTTTATAATAATGAAATAATAATTAGCGTTAGCATTAACTTCCGTTAGATTTTAAAGAATTAACCTATTAAATATTAATTAAGCCCACCTCTGATTACACTGGTCAACAAAAAAAAACATTCTCATGGTTCTGGATCGAAATAGTCTGATGCTAGGGTAATTGTATGTGCTGAATTCAATAATGACATTTTATATAACTGTATCGGGCTCAGTTTTCCAGAACAAGCATATCTATATATTTGGTGCCCTATGTTATTCATACACTAATTTATATGTTCATTGGTTCCACTTATGCAATATTCTTTTCCTAATTTGTGCTTTTTTGATTGTTTCAGATTGCTGGTTCATGATAGTGCATATCTACAACTGCCTAATTTCTAATGACTGAACTTAAAACATGGAATGTGGCAAGTGCGTGAACGATGATGATCGCTTTTGTTACATATGTAGCGCCTTCACTCCTGGTAGCCTTACGAAACCAATCTTCAAAGCTGTTCGAGTGAACTACAAAAGTTACTTCAAATGTCCTTTGGGTGACCAAGACAAGAAATTGGCACCTCATATAGTTTGTAAGTCTTGGGTATACCACCTGAGCGAGTGGGTGTGTGGTAATCGAAGCTCAGGAATGCTGTTTGCTGTACCAATGATATGGCGTGAACCCCAAAACCACAACAGTGACTGCTACTTTTGTTTCACAAACATCAAGTGAATAAGCATCAAAACACAAGCCAAGGTGCAGTATCCCAATATTGCTTCTGCAATTTGACCAGCTCCGCACAGCGCTGAACTTCCCCCAGTCCCAAATCCACCGACTGAACAAGAATTGATGAGTGATTCTAATTCTACCTCAAATGAAGACGACTACCAGGATGACTGAAAAAAACGAGGCCTAAACTGTTTACTCAAGAAGCCCTTAATGATCTCATCAGGGACCTAGACTTGTCCAAAAAAAAGGCCGAAGTTCTGGGACCGAGACTAAAACAGCGTAACCTGCTGGAGTGCGTATCACTACAGCTCAATATTGACATAGAGAGCTGTCCGCATTTTTCAAGATGGCAAACAACCTTTGTTACTGTGAGGACGCAGTATCTCTCATGCAACAATTCTGCAAGTCTGAACCATACAAGTCCGATGATTGGGGGCTGTTTATAGATTCTGGAAAAGACTCTCTGAAAGGTGTTCTTTCACGCAATGGCAATTGGTTTCCATCTGGCCCAGTAGCACATGCAGCAAAGATGGCTGAGAGTTATGAAACAATGAAGATTTTCTTAGCGCTATAGAGTACGAGAAACACCAGTGGAAGATATGTAGGGATCTCAAAGTCATCTGTTTACTATTGGGCCTTCAGAGTGGCTACACAAAGTATATGTGATTTTTGTGTTTGTTGAACAGCAGAGGTGATGCAGAGAACTATGTGAGAAAGGAATGGCGAACAAGACCAAGAGATGCGCCTGGAAGGTTCAACTGTGTTCACAATCCTCTTGTAGATCCAGAAAAGATATTGTAGCCTCTACTGCATCTAAAGCTCTGTTTGGCTAAAAAGTTCATCAAGGCTATAGATCAATATGGTGCTGGGTTTACATACTTATGTCAGAAACTAGGTGGTGTGGTTTCCGAAGCCAAGTTTAAAGCAGGTGTCTTGAATGGAGCACAGATTCGCATACTAGTTCATGATAGCGAATTCACCAAGGCCTCGAACCCACTGGAGAAAAACTCGTGGGAATGATTTGTTAATGTGTCAAAGCTTTTTCTTGGAAACTATCGTGCTGACACCTACAAAGAAATCGTTATAACTGTGCTGCAGAATTATCATGCATTGGGGGTAAGAATGTCCTTGAAATTGCATTTTGTCTACTCTCATATTGATTTTTTCCCCAGATAACCTTGGAGACATTAGTGATGAACACGGTGAAAGATTTCATCAAGACTTCACCATAATGGACAGCAGATATCAGGGACAATTCAGTTCTAATATGATGGGCGACTATTGCTGGACGCTGCAACGAGAAGAGAGCGAGCTGTACAAACGAAAAGGCAAAGTTCAGAAGCACTTTTAGAACTTCATACTTTTTCACTTATACAGGATTTAAACTTATGCTTTCTGGTACATTTTTTTATAAGCTTAGCTGTGACGTGTTTAATATTGTTATCTTGCGTGAGGCAATTAATGTAATCATATTTACTATTTTTCTAATTGTTTAAGAAAGTAGATCTGATAGTAGAATAAAACATCTAAATCATACTCAACAGTGTGAAATTAGTCATGTAAGCACAGTCACATCAGAGACAAGCTGGGTTGTTTTGGGTTAAATGCGTGTTGCACAAACACAAGTGACGGAATATTAAATATTTGTACCTATTGATTTTTGTTTATAAAACCTAGTATAATAGAACAAAACAAATATCAGATTCAAATTCAGCAATATGAAATTAGTTGTGTGAGCATAATCTCATATGTGAACCATTTTGACTGTTGACTAGTGTTATTGGTCTCTATTATGTCATTGTCATATTGCCAATATTATTAAGAGTGATAATGTTAATTTAGGATATATATATATATATATATATATATATATATATATATATATATAAGATAAATTCTTGATTCCAATAATGGGTCACATATATGTATATTATTAATAAAACCACTGTTTAGGAGCGTAGTATTTTATTCACGAAACCAGTTTCTGTATGGAGTTTGCCATGCCATCTTCAGTCGTATACTAAGAATAGATGCATTCGCACCATACATGAAATATATATAGGAACAAGAGATCAGATTAAAATTCCTAATCAGGGGTTGTGAATTTGAGGTCATTAAGGATATCTTTGAAGATTAAATTTTTGATGTAGGGGCTGTATTTGAATTGCCCCTCCGAAAGGTTGAAATTCGGGATTTCGTTGATAAGGGTGGATTCAACTGCTTTTCTTTTGCGAAAATCTTTCTACGGGTAAATTAGTTTGCCCTGGGATAAATCTATTGGGTGGTTAAAATTATTGGAGTGTGTGAAAATACTAGAAGCTGTGTTTGCCCGCCTGACATCCCCTCTGTGCTCATAGATCCTCTTTTCCAGATTTCTTCCTGTCTCGCCTATGTAAAATAAGGGGCAGTTAATTTCTTTACAAGGGATTAAATAGACACCTGCTTCATTAGTTTCATCTGTAGGTTTAGTTGTAGGGAAGGATTTTTTAATGGTCAAAGGGTATTTGAAAGTGGTGTGGTTAGGGGAAAGGATATTATTTAAGCTTTTAAGTAATGGGGAAAATGGAAGGGATAAACAATTTCTCTTACTATCAGGATTCCTACTTTTGAGGCAATAAAAGTTTGACCTGGCATTAGATAAACTTTCGTTAATGATGTGGGGGGGGTATATTTCAAGTGTATAAATATACAGGTAATGAATGTAATTTCATCGGAGAAAAAACATGGATCACAAGTTCTCAAAGCTCTCAAAAACTTGGACATTACAATGATTTTTTTTTACCTTAATATCATGACATGAGTAAAAATGAATGTAAGAATTGAAATTGATGGTTTTTAGGTAAACAGTAAAGGTAGATCGGTCATTTACTCTTACCATTTTAATCTCAAGGAAAGGTATGGTACAGATATTTTGATGACGTCATATCGATGTGGCCCTTAAATCAGTTGGCATCTTTTGATAGGTTCTTAAATAATCTTAACAACCTACATCCCACCATAAAATTCAAAGTTGAGTGGAAAAATAACAATTGTTTACCTTTCCTTGACGTTAAAATTGTAATAGTAAATGACCGATCTACCTTCGGTTTTTGAGTTTCATTTTGTCCTCGCCTTTAATTACTTCTCACAAAGTTTGTGTTCGTTTGCAAATATATTCTTTGGGGCGCATTACTCGCAAGAATAGATATTCTAATCAAGAACATTTACTACAGTTTGTTGTTCTCGTTCTCTTCTTCAAATTTTATTCATCATGATCATTTTTGACAATCTCCCCCCGTCAATCGTTGGCAAGGAAAGCCGACACTATCACCATAAGAAGTACCCTTCATATCTCTACCCCATCATGCCTTGGTATTAAGGGATGATAGTTTCATATGATTTATGTGACCCTATTGAACGCTTCAGTGAAATACAGAAGAATTACATCTACTTCTTCCTCATTCAGAGTTTCTGGCATTGAGCAGATTTGGCATAAACTATGTTTTGTTCGAGATGCTTTCTCTGTCCGACCAACGATAATGGCGGTCTAAAATCTTGTGGAGGTTGTCTTTGATTATTTATTCTTTAAAGTTTCTATGAAAGAAAGGTTTAATCCCTCACATGAATATTATTATGAGTAACATTATTTGGCTGAGTGATACACTTTTGTCATGCCGAAACGGATAAGGGCAAGGAATTTCAGATAATAAAAATGCCACCGGTGCATATATATATATATATATATATATATATATATATATATATATATATATATATATATATATACATATATATAGAAAATGTTTACTGTCCCACACCTTTTGTTAGAAACTTGTTGTGGAATTTAAGGTTGTACTCCACCATCTCGTGATATAAAGAGGTTATCGATTGTAATACTATATAAATCATGTTTGTCTCTAGCTCTAAACAAGCCGAGAAACATCATGCATACACAAACAAAGAGGGGGAGAGAGAGAAAGAGAGTCGTCTTCTGTTTGCCTCTGGACAATATATGCATTTAGGAGCTTAAAAAAGTAAATATGATTCTTGATAAAGGCACAGCGCCCAGATTGTGAGTGTGGTCTGCTTCCCCACTTTTGCCCATTTCATTTGAAATCCTAAAATCTTAAAGAAATACACGAACTACTGTATCACGAGTACACGCACACAAGAGATTACATAGGCTCCTTCCATGGCGAATATCACAGTCTCCGCCCATTTTCTTTACATAAATGCATAATATCTCTGTTTTCGTGACAATCAACAGTACATCATATCACATCGAGGAGGAAAATTTCTCTTCCAATTCGAGTTCACATATGTTTCATGAGCCGAGGAAGGACTTAAACTAAACTAAGTCCACCCAGTTCACCTTACCAAGCATTCCTCGCTGGATAGATGGATATACAGACTTGAACTGAGCTCTGACAACTTCTTGCCATCCGCGACCCCCAATAATTCCATTACACTCCATTCACGAAGGATTGAATTTAACTCACCTTACTCCTCTTATTCATTTCACCAAGCATTTTTCAGTGCACGCAGAAGTATTGACTCCCGCGGCGTTAGATACCATTCACTTCTCATTCACGATCTCAATTCATTATTTTCATATTTAAATAGTGTTGCCAATTATTTATAATTCAACCTACGTTTCAAGAACGGTAATTTTAGTCTACTAGCCAAATTGCTGTAGAGGACTCTTGCCAAATAAGATATAAGCCTTGCAGAAATATTGGTTAAATTCTGGTTTTAGAAAACCTACCACTTTGTTAATTACACACCATTTAGTAAAATACTAACTAATTCAAACATATTCAAACATACTAGAAAAATACAAATTATTATCATGCAAATTTATGAATATTATAATGAATTTTAAAAAGGTTGATTAAATATGTTAAATATATAAATCTATTTGGGGTACTTTATAATTTTGGCCAAGGGTTTATATGCCACATCAAGAGGGTCATCTCTCCATTAGAGCCAGAGCTAAAAGGGTTAAACGCTCTAAAAGTGTCGTGCATAATATTATATCACGCAACGATACCATAGGCTCGTGTTATCAATGGAATTTCTACTGGTAGGCCTAGGAAGACCTCAAAGAGAGATGACCAAGCCATCGTCTGTATCTCAACAAAGGACCGATACAAGACAGTAGCCAGGATTTCCCGAGAAGTAAATGAAACCATGGGATTTGTGTCTCCAGGAAGATATTATCACGCCGCCTGACGGAAAGATCTTTAAAATCTCGCACACCAGGAGCCAAGCCATTGATCAGCCATAAGAACAAAAAACTTAGAGTATCCTTATTCATAAGGCACGTTCTATGGACAGAACTAAGTTCTCTCGGACCCAAAACAAGAAATAAATAGGTCTACAGCAAGGTGCTTAGATATCTACGAGGGTATAATAATACAATGAATGATTCAAATGTATTAAATAAATACAGTGCCCCAAAGGGTCATTTTAGATACAAACGCGTTAAATAAAATACAGTGCACAAACGCGTTACATCAAATTCAAACGTATCGAGTGAATATAGTGCACAAACGGGTGAATTAAATATGTCACAGGATTAAACCACCAACAACACGTTATAGCAATACCCTCTGGAATACCTATAAAATATTAAATTTATCAATATTCCATTACCATACTTTATTTTTTAAATTCAATGTAAAATTATCCATCATAAACAATCGATCCAAAATCTCAAATATATTGTAATATATAATTGCCATTCAAAAATCAATGATTAAGATATTATTTTCGGCAACACTTACTTTTACCAATACACATAAACGAACGCACGCCTTTAGCTGCCCGCTTTGAAGCAGCCACCCATTCATTCGTGCTCCAATTGACTTCGAATCAAGATCACAATTCACAGTCCATCATAGTTACTTTACCACATCATAATGACCACATCTTACTTTACCACATCATAGTTACCATATTTTAGTCATCATAATTACCACATAGTTATCCATATCTTAGTTACTTTACATACCTTACATTCATTCTACTTTTCATTACTTCCATACATTGCATTACGTAGTATTCCTTAGCAATTCTCAATTTAATTATATCATTCATCCATATAATTGTAATAACCGCTCACTAGTTATTGCCTAATTCAACTCTCTCATTGTGCATTCGTTGATTTTGTAAATATATTTATTTTGTTTATTTTCTGTTTTTCTTACAAACCTAGTTCAGAAGTTTTCCAAATTCACTTCACGTCAGTCGTTAAGCCTAAATATTAGCAGACGACTATTTCATCCAAATTCAACAAATTTATGGTAATGGTTTTGAATTAGCTATCTAGGCTGATTTATTAACTAAAATCAACCACACAAATAACCAAATACCATAATGTCGTTACAACGAGAACCTAAGAATGGAGCGTAAGATGAAAAGAAATACTCCAAATACCTGTCACGGAAGTAGTGAGGCAATACACGGATGGCGGTTGTCCTGAAAACCGGAAGAGTCGTAGCGAGCTCAAGCGTATTCCGACTAAATCCGAGTAAATCGGGAGCTTGCAATCGGTGCAGCGGCAGATGCTAGTAGAGGTATGTAGGTATAAGCAGGTCCTCGCTGTATAAACTCATGATCAGCTCTACTTCGTAGAGTCAGGGAGTTCCTAAGAATGCCTTCAGTTACTGCGCTCTTGTGGCAGAAGTTCTGTATGGTTGAATTAGAAGTAATTTGCAACACTATTCAATCATGAAAATAATACTAAAATTTAACAAAATGAAGTGAGATCGTTAATGGCAAGTGATCTCTATCAACGAGGAAGTTAATACTTTCGATAGTGTACACCGACAATTCCGTGATGAAGTGAATGAGTGGATTAGATGAGTTAAGGTCCTTTCTTGGTGAATGGATCGTATGTGAACGCGAATGGTAAGAAGGCTTATCCTTCATTATGTGGTATGATGCCTTTTTTGTGTGTTTCGATTTTTCCAGAGAAGGGATGGACCTTGTATTTATATGTACAGAAAATAGGCGTAAACTGTGATAATAGCCATGGAAATAGTACAAGTAATCTCCTATGTTCATGTATTGGTGATAAATCACATTGTTTATTTCCTCTTAGGATTGTGTTTTTTAAGTAAAGAGTGGGGACCCAGCCCCACACTCACAATCTGGACGCTATTCATTTATCGTCAATCATATTTATTGAGTTAAGCTCTGGAATACAGGTAGTGTCCAGAGACAAACAGAAGATGAGTCTCTGTTTCTCGGCTCGGTCTGCGAAGATCCACCCAGACTGGGACACTCAACAAAAATATGTCGAACAGTCTGGAAGACAACACAGTTGTCGCAGTGAAGTGTAGGGAGAGCGCTCCATCAAATAGCGGTGCGTTACGCGAGTGTAGCCATTTCGAAGACGACATTAAGCGACCTAAAGAAAACAAGTGGGGCACGATGGCACGCAACTTTACGTTAGTTCCCATCGGCCTTCCTCCATCCTCTTTGCCAGGCAGCCAGGAGAGTTAACCTGATTCTTGCAATGTAGTTAGTATCAAGAGCGAAACGCTAGTCTGGTGGCCCAGTCTTCATCGATTCTTCGGTGCCCTCATCGTCCCGCTAATTTCCCGCAATCTCTAAATATCCAAGAACCCATCAGAAGATAATCTCGGCATCTTCTTGGCTTGCAGCAACAGTAGCGTCACAGATTTCGCAAAACAGGGGTTGCGAAGAATCCAATGCCTCGAGAGCACAAAAAGCTCTTATATACATAGATTTGTGGACTATCTGACTTATTGGAGGCAGCTGTCCTCCTATATTTGACTCTTTGTTGTAGGTCGCATGTTCCTACACTGGGTGTAAGAGATCCTCCCCTTGACGCCCGAGCGTGCTTCCTTCTTCTTCTTGCTTTTTTTTTTGCTTGTTTGTTTGATTTTGTTTTCGTATTTTTGTTGTTTTTTTATCTAGCCTAATATTAGGCTCTAACGTGATTACAGCGACCTTTGCCCTAGTAGGTATTCGCTAGATGGGCTCTTTAAAAAAATGTTAGTCCAAATAGATAACGATCTGGTCTCTGAACCGGGCACAATGCGTTATCTCCCGTAGCGAGTGTTGTATTGCAACCAGCTCCTCCGTTAATACAAATGCAGCACTTGGGGGTTTAATAGCGTCCACCTTCGCGTCCAGCTGTGTATGTGTAAAATTCACATAGGAAGTCGAGCTTTGAGCTAAAAAGGAACAATAAAAAACAAAACGAGTCGGAATAAAGCCTTGGATGGTGACAAGTGGGTTTCGGTTAGGCGAGAAATGCCGTCGAATGCTTGTTGGAGTTGACGCACCAGATTTGTCATCTGGGTCGCACCAAAGCGATTAAAAGGTCATGTATGTACAGCGGAGCGAGAACATCTTCCGGCAGCACCAAGGTAATACTGTTGATGGTCAAGACAAAGAGTATGGCACTGAGGACATTTTCCTGCGGTGCGCCCTTTTCCCGAACTCTTGGGCCTCTGTTGTCCAGGAAAAAGGCTAACCTAATATTTACAATCTTTCCATCAATTTGCACACGCAGGAAGTTGGAGAAATTGGGCAGAAACTGGCTGGGACAGAGTGATCTCTCCCAAGGTTAAAAAGAAAACGAGCACGGTACCTCTTTGCCAGGTGTCTGGGAAGATACCCTCTATCCAGATCTTGATGAACAAATCCATGCCTAGATCATCTAGGAGTCGGAGCATGGCATACAGGATATCATCCAAACCAGAGTCGGTGGCTGCGCATGAAGCGAGATCGGGACGAAACTCAACGTCAACATGTTGATAAAGGCTTCTTCGCCTCTGGAGGTAAATTCCAGTCGGTGCAATCGAGCGACATTGCGATGTGCATTGAATGCTAGCGAATCAGCATCAGTGATAGACACTTTGACCGCAAAAGACTCTCCCATGGGCGCGGGGATCCGTGATTGCGGTTTCGTCCGCCTGGAGAACGGGATGGGTGTCCTAGAAAAACGTCACCCTAATCCTTTTGATTCGCTTCAACTCATCTCTGAGGTGGCTTAAGGTCTAGCTCGAGTACCAAAGAAGTAGAAGGCGTGTAAAAAGGCGAGACGTTCTACGAATAGTAGTTAGGCCCACAGCGATGAAGTTGCCGGCTCAGAACTCACCGACCTACTCGTAAACTCCTCGAATGGAACTGAGAAATCACACATATTATCAAGCCCGCTCCAGCGGCCCTGAAAATGACATTGGATTCTGAAAGTGGTCACTACCATGACGGTCAGCTACCACATCCGACCCCAAATCCGGCTGTGGATCCAAAGAGCACAGGGACAGATCGATACAAGAAAATGAAGCCGTTTTCTGGCAGTGCTACGTGAACTAATCCACACTTAGGACACCTATCTCCAACTCATCGATCAGGTCGGTAAGACCTGATCCCTGGAGTTGATTGTGTAATTCCCCCAGAGAGTATGTCTACCCTTTAAATTCCTGACTAGAACGAAGGGCTTTGGTAACCGTACCACGACGCGGCGTAAGTCCCCTTCATCGAACTCAGATAAGGATGAAATATTCGCAGGAATAACAGTGTATCTCCTATTCAGGTCTAGCTGCACTGCCACTGCCTGAAAGTAGGTATTTATAGCGAATAGAAGAACGGAGACATCATGCTTAGTGTAAATCGCACATATATCTGCCTGGCCCTACCCCGTGGTGGTGGGGTTGCAAAATCCATATACACCGAGAGGGCGAGCAATGAGCACGCCTACAATATGTTCTCCTATAAATGAATAGCTAACAGGTAACAGAAGAGCGAGTCTCCAGAGCTTCTCCTAGTTAGCCTGAATTCCACGGCAATTCAATTTAAGAATTATGCCCTCCATGCCTAGTTTGGAGGAAATTCGAAGAGAAAACCCTCACGTGAATGGCTGTACGCTTCTCAAAGGCAGAACTCTGGGTGTTATTAGCCGTACAAAGCGCTGAATGCGCTGTCGCATTTGAGGACTTATTAGGAGAGGTTGTTCTCGCCATGCTAGTCATTTTCTCCATCCCCCTCGAAATTTTTTACGGGTGAGGTGGCTTCAGAGGTAAGGTCCCTCTTTTAGAGGATCCCGCGTCTCCGAGTGACCCACTCCATCCTTGGGTTGGGGCGTGGGAGCCGAGGCTTCCTTGGTTCTGTCCTATTTTTGCGTGGCACCCATAGAAGCCGTCAAGGACGTTATCACAACGATCTTTGTGGTGTTTGCCTCCTAAAGTTTATCGACGCAGTTGAAGCGTGCAGCCATTTGAGTTTAAGGGAAAGATTCTCTCTGGGCAAAGGGAGCCCTGGTTTAGCTGAGGCAAGGTAGAAACCCTTTGAGCTGCCAGCTCTACTTGGGGTACCCCGGGGAAGAGTAGATAACACATAAAGTTTTCGAATAGGCGCGGAAGCAACCATAGCCCTAGAGGGTCCAGTAGTAGAGGGCATTGGCTTTAATTTTGAGGAATAAAACGTACCAGCTCGTTAGCCTCGCGAAAAGAGAGTCGGTTCGCTGCCTGAATGGCGAGGACCTCCTTCTCCATGAGATACATGACACATTGATTCGAGTAAGCAGGGTGTGAGTTTCCTCACTTAACAAACTTGGCCTAAAAAAATAAGGACTTATCGTGTATGGCCTTAGAGCAATTTATTAAGACCGGTTAAACACGACCTTGCAAGCCTTCAGGAACGATTCGTCTGACCAAAGCGGTGGCAGTAGTAGCACCTCTGCAACAGTGTAACGAATGCCCTGATGCCGTAGCGATATCATCCGGTACACACTGAAACAGAAAGCCTGTTACGATAGAACGTGACAAAGAGTATCGAGGTAGGTCACGAGGCACCGCTGTTTTATCATCCCATGCTGGTCCTTGACCGCTTCTTGGTCCGCTAGCTCTTAGGTGATGTCTTCTAAGGAGGACTCCACGAGTTCCCTCGGATAAACTTCCCTTTACACCAAATTCATGGTAGAGTGCGGTGTCACTTTCACCGGGAGGCTATTTTGTGTCTGAACACCACTAATCATGGTGGCTTCGGAAGGGTCCGCTGCATTTGCCAGAAGGCTCTTGTCCTAGAAACGGGTGACCTTCGGCACCATACCAGTCAACCTAGTTAATGCTATCCTCTGATGGAACATGTTGCCTTTGGACAACATGCTGCCATCCGTGGAGCGAATCACTAAAAAACCTTTGAAGCCAACCGCTTCTCTCTACTAACCGTAGGGAGCTCCAAGGCCCGACCAAAGTGCCCCATCATATCATTCTCTGAGATGTACCATTGAAGGTTTTGGCCGGCAAGGAGGCACCAGGGGATAGGATGTCCCTCCTCTCATCTGACTCAACTAGAGACCCAGTGGACCTATGGCTCGTCAAAAACGACAAAGGGGGTGGTAGGTATGCCGGCTCCCATCAATGTCACTAACCTCGGATCTACGAGGTACCTTAGCAAGGCCCAGGAGACGATGCCTCTTACCTCTCCAAAGGAGTTGAAGAGATTCACTTGCCCCATCGGGGGCAGAACCGAGGCAGCGTGTACTATGTCTCATCGTATTCTTGGCGTACCCCTGATAAAGGGGGACCCGTCGCAAGTAGTCGCCCTGAGCAAACTCTGTAAAACGGAGTAAGGGGAACTCTCCGAACCCTAGGTGAATGAGAGGGATAAACGCCCTATCCGCTGGAGGATTATTTGACAAAGCACAGGGGTGGGGGACACCTCCATCGCAGAGGTGGGGCCGAGATCTGCTCCAAAGCTGGTAAAGGGGAAAACCATTTGCTGCATAAAGAAGGCTGTAGCCCCCTCGCCCCCCCCCCTCCCACCGGTCGAAGCAATGCTATAGCGGTCTACTTCTTCCTCTCCAACACCAAGATCTAGCTTACCAACACACGGAAATTTTAGAAGTTTGTGACCTTAAAATAAATAAAAAGGGGGTTAGTGGGCTATTTTCCGTGTTCAGCCGCCCCCGCCTATCCCATCTTGCATTTTCTGACTTGTCTGCTCCTTACCCTGTGGGTGTTACTGGTTGGTGTTTGCACCTGTACTGCGAAGTACGCAGACCAGAAGTTAACCAGTGGACCAGCCAGTCCCTAAAAGCTGCAGCTGCCAAATGAACAGCCAGAGAGGCAGGACTCCAGGGAGTAGATTTCCTTACTAGGTCATACCAATCGTCGACAGGAGGGCAAAGATCTGTCGTGGCAGACTCAGAGACGGAACCCAAGACTTTTAGTTGGCATGGCAGCCAACAAGGTAGTAAAACCCCTCCGCCACAACCAGTATTGGCTTATGCACCCGAGAAGGCTGCAGGGAGATGGTCAACCCATTCAAGGAAGTGGTTAAATGGGCAAAACCCATATTCCCATTAATCACACCACAACGCCCACGACCCATCAAGTCTTGGTCTCTTGCGACCTGCGAGCATTAAAGGGCGTTATTATAGAGGTTCCAAGGCCTTGATGGGCCTGGTCAGGTTCTTAAGCCTAGGCAAATGGTTGATGGAATAGTCATAGAAAGCAAGGAATATTGAAAGGGGGTGAGGGGAAAGCGCCCTAAAAGATTTCCTAGGCCCCATCATAGAGTTGATGTTAACCCAGTGACAGGACCTCCCTAAGTGGCCCTCAGGCCAGGATGATGTGTAGCTCTCCGGATACCAAGTGTGACAGTTACCCAGTGTAATCCCCCCGCGTTGGAGTGTTGAAGATTTCTCTCAATGGGGGTAAGTGGAGATCGTAATTCTAAGTGGCTGTTCTCTATTGTGCGAACTTGCTCCTGTGGCTTCATATGCCCTCCCAGCCCAGGGGGAAAAGGCTGGCTTTGGTGTGCACAATGCATAGCTGAAATAAACTAAAGTGAAGACCTCTTGGGGCGCTTGTAAGATAAAAGATATATGGTAAAATACTTAGTAGATAAAGAGGAGATTAAGAGGCAGCGAAGGATTTTTGCCTTTATTTGTTTCCTTATGGGATCTCGGATGCGCCATTGCGTCAGTAAGTTCACTCTCGATAGTAAGCTGTCAAAACCTCGCTTCTCTCTCCTGATTATATCAGAGCGATGGTGAATTTTTACACATTGGCGCCGGTTGATCGGGAGACACTTCTCCCGCGTTAACCCCCGCCCCCTTAGAGATGGTGAACAAAAAATCAGACTACACTATATATATATATATATATATATATATATATATATATATATATATATATATATATATATATATATATATCACGCGTGTTAGACTAACTCAAACTCAGGGTCACCCCCAGGGAATCTCGCAATGGCAGGCATGGACCCCTCATTCTATCGGGTCCTCATTTACGCCACCTCTGGGCGCACCCTTTGGCCCCACCTCACCCCGAAGGCGGGCGTCGGCATGAGCAACTCCTTTCTGATACCATATAGGAGCCATATTCTTACCGTCTGGCCTATTTACAACGCCGCAGCATTCCATTCGACGAATGTGCCATTTTATCTACATGCATCCTATGTCTGCTTGATGTGTTCTTTCCAAGATTTGACTTTCTGCCATCTTCCTCTCTTCAAGTCCCTCCATCCTCCTTTCTACCTCATCCTCTCCGCGATTCATCTTCCGCCAAATCCTCGATGGTTTTGTTTAATATCATTTCTTCAACGATGTCAATTCATCCCCGCAGTGATGTAAATATTCTGTAGGTGAGTCAATCCAGTGCTGTATTATCCAAAAGGCTGACGAGGCCTAAACCTAGAGATCCACCAAGAGCGCGGGGATTAGTTGGTAAAAAATGATGCAATCTACGAGTATGTTTATATATACAAAAGAAATAGACGACAATAATATTATTATCCATTAATTACTTCATTTTAATATTGTAATAAATTGAACGAAAAGAGAACGTGAAATTCGCGGAGGGTGTTTCGAGGGGCCAAAGAAGATCGAAGGCTGGGGGCGCTACCATGGGTTAATGCTGCAATGTGTCAATCCACCAGTGATTGTCGTCATTCACCGTCTCGAAATTTCGTCTGCTTATGTAAACTTTCTCGTAGTTCGCGGCCATATTAGTTAATCTCTTTTCCCATGGAAAGGTCACTCGTAATTTCTGTTATTTAATTGTGTCCATTTGCAATTGCCATGGCCACTGAATTTAATTATGTTGGTACTGTTATAAATAACGTTATAGATATAGTCATTTATAATCCTCAGGAAGATACGATCTTCCCAGTTGCTATTAGTGTACGAATATTTAGATCGCTAATGACCCAATCCAAGGTCTCTAAATGTATCCATAGAATTATTTTATAAGAAAGCGGGTTCCTGTCCCATCGTAGTGGTCCATTTATACATGGGTTCAATCAAATTTGTCTTCCACGACGTGCAATTGACATCATGATTGGGGTCTTATTACTCACATCCCGCAGGGATTAAAAATGTTTTAATGGATCCGCAAGCAAAGCTGTAAAGGAAAAATAAAGCATCACCATTCACACACACACACACACACAAAAATGTGTGGGTGCTACTCAGCATTATTTCTCCACGCCATTGGTCTTGCATAGCCTTGGGTACTCATTCCTCGGCATATGTCTCCTTCCCACAGGCACGCATCTCACTACCCCCTCCCCCATTCACAAAACCCTCTAATTGTTTCCTCGTGTCATGCTACAAGAGTGTTCTGACCCCCACCTTTGAAGGTTACCAAGGCAACAATCTCCGTGGTCACAGAACCGTCAAAATCACTTCTGATCTCTTTGTGGTTTTGTTTTCGCCGATGGGACAGTCGAGACGTGACGTCACGAGTGCCGGCTCGAGTGAAATGCTTGCTCAACCCCTACTCGGCGGCCTACTTTCGGAGGCTGAAGAGAGACACGGCGCGCGAGCGTCATACTTTGAATTGATCCTCGCAGTAGAATGATGCGTATTCCACGTTGCCAAACTGGGGTCGTTCACTCCTCAGTGACATCGTTTGTTTATTTGCCCGGTTGGTTTGAGGTTGTGGATGTCTGTAGAGACAGCGACAGACAGTGAAGTATGCTGTCGGGCGCAGTTGCTTTGGTGACTAGTCCGTACCCAAATGGCTGGTAGTTCTTGGTATTTGTATATTTATTGTATGTGCAAGGGGTTCTTCGTGTCCCAACGTAGGAGAGAACGAGGGTGGAGGATATGTAGCTTTGTTTGCTAAGGCATAAAAGGGTGGGGCAGGAAGGGTACTTTTAGTGTTGGTGATGAACACCGATCCCAATTTGGTGGGTATTGTTAAGAAAAACGTAAGATGCGTGTAGGTGAAGAAAGAGGAGACTATTTGGAGCGCACGGGACCGATGAGTGGGCCGGGTGGTGGGGGTAGAAGTGGTTTTATATCACCGAATTGCGTAGAAAGGTAAAAAACGAGGTAAAAATATAGAAACAAAATTATAGGATCCAAACCAACAAAGATCCTTAGCGTCGCTCGATGGCTTGTGGAAGAGAGAGGAAGGGCCGTAAGGTAAGGTCTTTGGATGACATTTTGAGTACAAAATAATGTAGCACTTTAATGATTTTAATGAATATTTTAATGAACCTTTCGAAAACCGTCTTATTGGTTTTCGTTTTATTGTACAAACTAGAATAATTTTAACAATCAATTAACCCGGGAGTAAAGATAAGTGAAGATTAAATGGCGCTCTAAGTAATGGTCGCAGATTAATTAGAGTGATCTAATGTAAGGCGACCGGATTGATATAAAGACGAAGAAAATGCAAGTACATATACAACACATGCCAGAAGTCAACAAGGAATTAAAGGAGTAAGATGATTATATGTTTATAAAACGTGGAATAGATCGTACAAAATAATTTTAGTTAGCCAAACCTAAGTATCAACTATCGGACATGAAGTATCTCGCGCGGAAAACAACGCTAATCAATGAAGCGCAGGAGTGACGTCAGTGAAGGTCAGCGATATAAAGAAAACTGCTGTGTGAATACATTGGGAGAACGATAGTCTTCGAGAGATGTATTGTTTTAGGAATCAACATGACAGGAATGTTGAGATGGTCAAACTTGCCAAAGACAGAACGTTGTCAGGTGAGAATTGCATGGACGTCCCCCAGACAAGGTGTATGGTAAAAAAAGGACAGTGGAATGCACTGATAAGTTGAACCGTAAAATATTACATTCGTCTATGCGAATCGTGTGACCTCGAAGGAAGACGGAAAGAAAAATGCCACCTGTATGTAATGTGAAGGAGGCAATTTTTCTTGCGACAAAAAACTTGGCCACCAAAAGAAGCGTGTTATATGGTGGACAACAGTATCAAGTGTGTTGGTCTCGTGGGAATATGGTTGTGGTTTAGAGTGGAAAGGGGATTCCACTTGTGTCTTCATGGATTTGTAAGCAAATGAGGTGGTGGGAAGAATCTTTTTGCACAGTTCTTAGCCTGCTGAGTTCTCATGGTTGAGCGGTGAGTTGCAGAAGTAGGAACGTGTTTGATCTTCAGAAACTCGAGAAAAAACAGGTGTGGTTCTGTGCATTCCAGATAGTGGTTTAGGAATGTATACAAGGCGGAAGTGTGGCATAAAGGGACCCAAATATAGAATCTGTAACTTGATGACATCAGAAATGGCAATAGAAAAGCTTCCATCAGGGAAGACATATGCAAAAAGTGCTAAAGACAGACGACACAGAACATTTGAGGTCATAAGTGAAAGATTCACATGATGTACAGAAGAGGCAGAAAGTGCAATTCGCATGGCATCATATCATATCACCCTTCTGCTCTTCCACGAAAACGTAGGAGTGACGTGCATCGACACAATAACTAACGGATTAACTGGGCATAGTCAGTGACACCCCTAGTAAGAAAGCTAGAAGCTACAAAAGAGTTCAAGTTAGACTTTTACGTTCGTACTTACAAGATGAACCTGTTCCTAGAGGCTTCCTTCCAATCCAACGCATCAACACCAACATTTTGGATTGATGTGTTCCCTTGTATTAATTCTTATGTGTGCTGGTTATTATATTGCTAACCTAAATAACATATATATATATATATATATATATATATATATATATATATATATATATATATATATATGGAAGATATCACATTGGCGTGATGTATATCAGTGAAAGATAATGGTAAACCACAATATTTGAATCAAGATTTTATTTATAACTATCGAACTAGTTTCGGCAAGATGCCATATTAGTTGAAAATGGCATCTTGCCGAAACTAGTCCGATAGTTATAAATAAAATATTGATTCAAATATTGTGGTTTACCATTATCTTTCATATATATAATATATATATATATATATATATATATATATATATATATATATATATATATATATATATATATATATATATATATATATATATATATATATATATATATATATATATATATATATATATATATATATATGAGGAATTAAACCACATTCTCCGAAGACAATTTAATTCAGAACAGTTTCGATGTATCTCACACCCTTTTTCGACTGACACTGGATAGAAAATATAAGAGTAGTGCATACAAGCATAGTTACAAGGTCAGGTCGTGAGAGATCCCCTCTTTTTTTCCCAATCCCCTACTTGTGGCTAATCGGGGGGGGGAGGTTAGGCCTAAACATATTGAAGGGCTGACATTTTACTATTTTGTTTATTTGCTTTCTTATTACAGGATTAAAAGAAAATTGACCCTCAGATAGATTTAAATTAGGAACTGACGATATCATGCTCGATTCTACGATTCTTCTCTTAACATAGTTAGCCGATTTAAATACCATTTTACTTCCATTGAAATCGATCGTATGATTCTTGTCTCTAACATGGCAAAATATTCCACTGCTTTCGCTGCCTACTCTAATATCTCTTTTGTGTTCATACAATCTCTTGTCTAGATTTCTTCACGTTTCCCCTATATAATCTTTATGGCAATCGTTGCATGGTATTGCATATACTCCTATGTTGATATGTTTTTTGGGTTTCCTGGCAATCATCAATTGGTTTAAGGACTTATTATATTTAAAGGCTAGATTAATACCCGCTTTTCCAAATATGTCCTTTAAACTATTTAATTTATTATTAGATGGCAAATAAAAAAAATAGTAAAATGTCAGCCCTTCAATATGTTTAGGCCCCTTCCCCCCAGATAAGCCACAAGTAGGGGATTGGGGAAAAAAAGAGGGGATCTTTCACGACCTGACCCTGTGTTATTATGTTTGTATGTACTTTTCTTATATTTTCTATCCAGTGTCAGTTGAAAAAGGGTGTGAGATACACTGAAACCGTTCTGAATTAAATTGTCTTCGGAGAATGTAGTTTAATTCCTCATCTTTTCTTGCGATATTGCATTAATTTTCATCATATAAATATATATATATATATATATATATATATATATATATATATATATATATATATATATATATGAATGCAATCTCTCGCAGGAAAAAATGAAACGGTGTTGCCAAGTCCTTTCGAACTTTATTAAGTTCCTTATCAAGGATAACTACAAGAAATAATATTACATTAGAGGTAAATAGACGAAAGAAAAGTATGAAAGACCGCCTCAAAAAAACAAGAAATCATCAATGAAGAAGACGAAAGGGGGAAGGTAAAGATTCACATTAAGAATTACAAGAAGCAGGTAGTAAGGTCAAACTGAGAAGACGGAAAAGGTAACAGATTAAAAGAAATGGAGATAGCCTAACGAGGAAAATTATAAGACACGAGGAGCGAAAGAGTGGGGAAAATACAATGTACATAACAGAGCAGTGACAATTAAAAAAAAAAATTAAAGATTGTATATAAAACTAAAGACAAAAGTCAGAACTAATTTCTTTAAGTATTAGTTTTTTAATTATAGCATCTATTTTATATAAGCAAGGTGAAAGGTTAAAATTATCAGATTGGCTTATAAAAGCACATTCAATGACATTCCTTTTTATAGGGTCATTGGAACGATCAATAAATTTTGCCGAGTTCCAGTTAATTAGATGGTCCTTATCTGACATATGGACAAAGAAAGCACTGTTATCTTCTCCTTTTCGGACATTATATTTATGTTGATTTATGCAACAGAAAGTTGCTAACCTGTTTTTCCATAATATTTACTTAGGCAACCAGAACACAACTCAATAAACTCCCCCCCCCCCACCCAAACTATTACAATTATTACGTACTAATAAATTCTTGATGGTCGTCTCATATTTAAAAGCAACAGAAATGTTAAAGTTATTCAAAAGACGGGGAAGATCACTAAAACAAAGAGAATAAGGTAACAAGGAAGGAAAGAAAGTACCCTAGAAGACCTTACGGTCCATTCAATGAGGGTACCTTTGGACTAGCAGTCGAGCGGGCACATCTCTGCTCAAATTGCTTAACGTCCTTAAACGGCCACTTTTCAAGACCCTGTCTAGTCTTGACTTGAACTGGTCAACAGATTTACTGTTGACAACTTCCACTGGAAGTGCGTTCCAACTACCGCAGATACTGTAGGTGAAAAGTTTTTCACACAGATCGTGGTTGTAACGCTTCAATTCAAGTTTAAAGCTGGGATTTCTTGTTCTGCTCTCAGCAAGTGTGAAAATATCCCTGTAGTCAACATTGTCGAACCCTTGAAGTAATTTGAAAACTTCGATGAGCTGATTACGCAGTCTACGGGTTTCCAACGAGAACAGATCTAATTCCCTTAATCTATCTTCATAACTTTTATGTCTGATAGAGGGAATCAGTTTGGTTGCCCTGGCTTACACGCGTTCTAATCTCACGATGTCCTTTCAAAATGAAGGACTCCAAAATTGTACGGCATACTCCAGGTGCGGTCGGACAAGTGACTTGTACAAACACAGTACAATCTCCTTGTTCCGATATCCAAACTAGCGCTTTATGTAGCCTAGCATCTTTTGGGTCTTTTTCTCCGCCTCAATGCACTGTTTCGAGAACTTGAGGTCACTAGTGATTGTTACACCCAATTCATTCTCAGTGTCGGTGGATTCAATAGCAGTGCCCTTAAGGATATAATGGAATTGGGGGTTTCGGTGGCCGATATGCATCACTTTGCATGTACAGCATACTCCAGGTGCGGTCGGACAAGTGAGTTGTACAAACACAGTACAATCTCCTTGTTCCGAAATCCAAACTGGCGCTTTATGTAGCCTAGCATCTTTTGGGCCTTTTTCTCCGCCTCAATGCACGGTTTCGAGAACTTGAGGTCACTAGTAATTGTTACACCCAATTCCTTCTCAGTGTCGGTGGATTCAATAGCAGTGCCCTTAAGGATATAATGGAATTGGGGGTTTCGGTGGCCGATATGCATCACTTTGCATTTGTTCACGTTAAAAGGCATTTGCCACGTATCAGACCACTCCCTAATCTTTCGAAGATCTTCCTGCAGGCGGGCAATATTTCCATCCTTTGCAACGTTCATACCAAGCTTGGTATCATCGGCAAATTTAGAAATCTTGGCAACCATGTCACGGTCCATGTCATTGACGTAGATGATGAATAATAGTGGTCCCAGGACAGAACCTTGAGGCACCCCGCTAGTAACGGGCACCCACTTAGAAGCCTGTCCATTCAACACCACCCGTTGCCGTCTGCCACTTAGCCAGTTCTCTATCCAGCTTGCTACTTTTCCATCTATACCGAGCGCTCGCACTTTCCGGAGAAGGCGGCGGTGTGGTACCTTATCAAAGGCTTTCTGAAAGTCTAAGTAAACCACATCCACCGCCTTGTTCCGATCGTGCTCACTGAACACGAAGTGGAAGAATTCCACAAGGTTCGTCAGGCATGACCGTTGCCTTCGGAAGCCGTGCTGGGAACTCCTCAGTAGCAGGTTTGACTGTAAATGCGACGTCATTTTGTCCACCATGATGCTTTCCATGAGTTTCCTGACTATCGAAGTCAGACTGATAGGTAGAACTAAAATGTTATTACTATTAAAAGGGAGAGTAGGGACAGTTTGATAAAATGCCTTTTTAGCAGAAGAATGACAGTTTTGAGGAAACGGGTAAGGGTAACAAAGTTTATGGCCAATTTCAAAGATATTGGAAAATTCCAAATCCATATATTCCGGGTTCACAACTCATAATGCCCGTAGAAACAAAGAAGAAAAAACAGAACGTTTAACTTTAGGTATGTGAGAAGAGTAAAAATGAATATAAGAATTTGAATTAGTAGGCTTACGAAAGATAGAGTATTTAAAACCTGTATGAGTTCTATGAATAAGAAGATCACGAAAGGAAAGGGTTCTATTATTTTCCCTTTCGTGGGTAAATTTAATTGAAGGGACGAGAGAATTGAGTTTGGTAAGAAAAACATTAACATTTTGGGGATTAGGCCACAAGCAAATGACATCATCAATATACCTGAACCAAACGATCAGGGCGTCAAGAATAGTAGGGAGAAGTTTTGTTTCAAAAAACTCCATATATAAGTTTGAAAGGACAGGTGAAAGACAATTACCCATGGCTAATCCGAATTTTTGGAGGAAATATTTGCTTTCGAACGAAAACTTACAGTTTTTGGTACAAAAGGATATGAGGTTCATGAAAGTAGCAACGGGTACCGGCAAGTCATAATTTTGCAAATGAGGAAATTGAAAAGATCTTCAACGGGTACTTTGGTAAATAATGAATAAACATCAAAACTAACAAGAGTAAAATCATTAGAATAATGAATAGCATTAAGTTTAGAAATAAAGTCGTAACTATTAGTGACATGAGAATGAGAAATGGAACCAACTAGTGGAGTAAGAAATGAAGTAAGCCATTTAGACAGGGAATATGAAACAGACCCAACAGAACTAATAATAGGGCGTAATGGGAAATTTGAATTGGAGTTTTTACTAAGCCGTGCAAATAAGGGAGGGTAGCGTTACTAGACTTAACTTTTTGAAATTAAATCAGGAAAGTTTTTAAGTAATCGCCGTACATTTTTATGGAAGTCACTGTTAACTTGAAGAGTGGGGTCTTTTAATACAGGTAGGTAAGTATCTTGGTCATTAAGCATCACATTAATTTTATTAAGATAGGAATTTTTACCAATGATTACGATATTACCAGATTCATCGGCCTTAGTGATATGGAGGGAAGAATTTTTTCGAAGAGTCGATAATCCTAAAGATGTTAATGTTTTTTCTTGCCAGACTCAATTCTCTCGTCCCTTCAATTAAATTTACGCACGAGATGGAAAATAATAGAACCCTTCCATTTCGTGATCTTCTTATTCATAGAACTCATACAGGTTTTAAATACTCTATCTTTCGTAAGCTTACTAAATCAAATTCTTATATTCATTTTTACTCTTCTCAGAGCCCTAAATTTAAACGTTCTGTTTTTTCTTCTATGTTTCTACGGTCATTACGAGTTGCGAACCCGGAATATATATGGATTTGGAATTTTCCAATATCTTTGAAATTGGCCATAAACTTTGTTACTCTCACCCGTTTCTTCAAAACTTTCTTTCTTCTGCTAAAAATACATTTTATCAAACTGTCCCTACTCTTCCTTTTAATAGTAATAACATTTTAGATCTACCTTTTTCTCTGTTTTAGTGAACTTCCCTGTCTTTTGAATAACTTAAACATTTCTGTTGCTTTTAAATACGAGACGACCATTAAGAATTTAGTAGTACCTAATAATTGTAATAGTTTTTTTGGGGGGGGGGAGTTTATTCAGTTGAGTGTTCTGGTTGCCTAAATAAATATTATGGACAAACAGGTAAGCAACTTTCTGTTCGCATAAATCAACATAAATATAATGTCCGAAAAGGGAAAGATAACAGTGCTTTCTTTGTCCACATGTCAGATAAGGACCATCTAATTAACTGGAACTCGGCAAAATTTATTGATCGTTCCAATGACCCTATAAAAAGGAATATCATTGAATGTGCTTTTATAAGCCAATCTGATAATTTTAACCTTTCACCTTGCTTATATAAAATAGATGCTATAATTAAAAAACTAATAATTAAAGAAATTAGTTCTGACTTTTGTCTTTAGTTTTATATACAATCTTTAGTTATGTGGCCCCCATTTAAATTTGTTTTTTTAATTGTCACTGCTCTGTTATGTACATTGTATTTTCCCCACTCTTTCGCTCCTCGTGTCATATAATTTTCCTCGTTAGGCTATCTCCATTTCTTTTAATCTGTTACCCTTTCCGTCTTCTCAGTTTGACCTTACTACTTGCTTCTTGTAATTCTTAATGTGAATCTTTACCTTCCCCCTTTCGTCTTCTTCATTGATGATTTCTTGTTTTTGAGGCGGTCTTTCATACTTTTCTTTCGTCTATTTACCTCTAATATAATATTATTTCTTGTAGTTATCATTGATAAGGAACTTAATAAAGTTCGAAAGTACTTGAAAACATCAATTCCTTTTTTTTCCTGCGGGACATTGCATTCATTTGCTACCCTCACGTGATACTTTGTGAATTTTTCATATATATATATATATATATATATATATATATATATATATATATATATATATATAAACCAACCCCCTGCCAGTCTTCTTTCAACAGCCGTTTGCAAACGGTTAGTGTTTGTTCTTAAAATGTATCCAGTATTTTCTTTATTTCTTATTGTTAAATTTTCATTATTAACTGAATTCTCTACCTTTTATATAACAATCCAGTAACCTGTATAGCTCTGCAACCCCTGCCCTTATTAAATGTCTGATTTATTTACTACATCCGTTTAAGTTTAAATTTTCAACGTATAATATTAGTCTTTTAGGAATTTTTGTAATTTTTCCAGTCCCAGAAGATGGATGAAATTTTTACCCGAAACGTTGTACATATCACGTAAATTAAATGAACTTCCCATTTTCCGTCCTTTCCTTCATCCTGCAAACTAAATTAAAGCTCAACAGAAGAAGCCCTAATCAATATATATATATATATATATATATATATATATATATATATATATGTAGAAATTGGGACATCCTTCGGAAACCTCGATTTTAGTATGTAAAACAAAGCCAGAACCAGTATTCGGAACATGTATAATTTGGAACGTTTCGGATATTAGCTATGTTCATCATCAGCCTTTTTAAGTGCCAAAACAATATGATTAACAAACAAGAATGTATAAATAAATATATATGTATTAATGAATGTCAATAAGTTTAAAGTTTGGTAAATTTGAGAGAAAATAATGCGACAGTCTATTAATGAATAAATTAGAGTTTAGTAAATTTTAGAGAAAACAATGCAAAAATTACAGAGAAAACAATACAAAAATTACAAAGCAAACACAGCAAAACTTATAAAAACAAACTGAGAAAACAAAGCAACAAATTAAAAATAAATGAATGAACACTTACCAACTTGAGAGAAGGACAGGAACCGAATGATTTAAAAGGTGGAATCAGCGAAAGCTAAGTTGCTTTTTTTTTTCTTATTACTACTTAAGTTCTTTCTTTGTTTGAATAAGTGATGGAGTTCGGGGATGAAAGTGAGCATGAGTGTCGGAATGTATGCATTGGTTGTGGTGTATTTGGTGAGGGGTATACATGTGTTGTATGTGGGCTGCGTAAATGCATTGTAGATTTAGAGGGGATGAGAATGCAGGATTTAGACAGGATATGTATGCTGGAGGGGTTAGTTGCTGAGCTCAGGAGGGAACTTAGTGTTAGGCCTAGAGCTGGGAATAGGTTAGGTGGTGAGGTAGGCCAGTGAGATGTTTCAGGTGAAGATAGAGGGCCGGTGGAGGAGGTAGGATATGATAGTTCTAGGGATAGTGAAGTTAGCCCCCTTAGATTAGTTAGAAATAGGCCTAGTGAGGATAGGGGACAGTGGAGAGTGGTTAGGAAACGTGAAGCTAGGGAGGCTTCTCCTGTTCTTTTTGAGAATAGGGTTGCCTCTGATGAGGTTGTTAGCCAGTGGGAGAATAGGTGTGTGAGTCAGAGGGACACATAACCTATTAGCTTGACTAATAGATTTAGTGCCCTAAGAGAGGAAGTAACTGGAAGTGATATGACTGATGGGGGTGGAGGTAGAGTGACTGGTAGTTTGGATGAGAATAGAAGTGGGGATGGAGTTAGGTCTGTGGGGGTTAGGAATAGGAGTCTGACTGAAGTGCTTGTGATGGGTGATTCGCGAGTTAGATATTTAGATAGGAAGTTGAATGCAAGTAGATTGAATGGTTTGAGGGTGTGTTTGCCAGGTGCTGGAGTGAGAGATCTGTCTGATAGGTATGAGGAGCTGGTGTCTGGCTGTGCAAGGAATGCGGACGTGATTACACATGTAGGAGTGAATGATGTGAAGAAAGTGGGTGCATGTAGGTTCGTGAGAGGTACAAGAGGTTGATTGAAAAGGTGAAAGAAAGTAGAATGAAAGGTGTTGTGACAGGTGTGCTTCCAAGAATGGATGTTGGGGTAGAATGGATGTCTCGTGCGATTGGGCTGAATGATTATGTGAGGAGGATGTGTGAGATGGAAGGTGTCATGTTTGTGGATGTGTGGGATAGGTTTGTTGGAATGAAAGAAATGTATGCAATGGATGGACTGCATTTGAGTAGGAGGGGGGTAGATTTGTTGTGGGAGGAGTATGATCGTGCTATTAGGTCTTTGCGGGCGGGAAACTAGATACTAATAGTGGTCAGGGAATTATGAGAGGACATTATAGTACTGAAAGTAGAATAGACTTGGCAGATAACAGAAATAGGTTCCAAGGCGATAGAGGTGAGGTCATTCAGGTTTCAAGAGGTGCTTCAGGGATAGGGGGGTTAAATTGTTTCTATACAAATGCTCGTAGTCTTAGAAACAAGAAGGATGAGCTATTTAGTTATTTTATCAATGAGGATATAGATATATTATGTGTTACTGAATCATGGGTTAATGAAATAGAATTTAGTGACACTATAAGTGAATTTGATTTACAGGTCTATAATATATACATTAGTCAAAGGACAGGTAGGATTGGTGAAGGAATAATTATCTATATAAAAAACAACATTGTTTCAAGTTTAAATACTTCAATAAAGCAGGATGGAGTTGAGTCACTTTGGATAGATATTAGGTTCAGTAAAAATAGAATGGTGCATTTGGGAGCTTTTTACAGACCACCTGGGCAGACTGATGATATGGATGAACTAATGATAAGGGAAATAAGTAAAGGATGTGAAACAGATGCAGTTATTATTGGGGACTTCAACTTAAACTCTATGGACTGGGAAAATATGATAGGTAGGGATAGAACAAGTGGCAGGTTCATAGAATGCTTTGAGGATAATTTTTTGAATCAATTTGTTAATGAGCCAACGAGGGGGGACAATATATTAGATTTAGTACTTTCTAACAGTGATCATTTAGTTCAAGAATTGACTGTTGGGGAAGCATTGGAAAATAGTGACCATCAGATAGTTCGTTTTAACTTGGGAATTGAGAAGGGTAAAATAACCGAGAATGCTGTAAAAGTTCCAAATTTTCATAAGGGAGATTATGTAAATCTCTGAAGCTTGCTAAATTTTGTAGGCTGGGATGTAGAATTCAGAGGTAAAAATGCTTATGGGATGTGGAATACTTTCAAGCATATAATAAATGTAGTCCAAGAACAATGTATCACAATGAAGGCCATTAGGAACAAAAGTAGGAAACCATTATGGTGGAATCAGGTGATAGCTAGAAAAATTTCAGAGAAGAAAAGGGCATATAAAAAATTACAGGTAGAAAATAATATTCAAAATTTGAGTGATTATAGAATGGCTAGGAATGAGTTAAATAAGATTATAAAGAAGAACAAAAGGGTGTCAGAAATTAAATTAGCTCAGGATAGCAACAAAGATCCTAGAAAGTTCTTTAGTTACTATAAAATAAACAAGTCTGGCAGAGTTAAAATAGGACCTATCAAATATGAAGGGGTTGTGAGAGAAACTGATGAGGAAATAGTTGAGGTACTAAATGGTTATTTTGCATCAGTATTTACAAAGGAGAAACTAAATAGTCTTATGCATAGTACTCATGGGTCAGGGAAAGAGGTGTTTACTACCATTAGTGTGGATTGGAGGACGATAAAAGGACTAATAGGTGAGTTAGATACTACCAAGGCCTCCGGCCCTGATAATATTCATTCTAGGATACTTAAAGAAGGACTAGAAAGTATCTCAATAGCTCTGAAGAAGTTGTATACTAGGTCACTGGAATATGGAGAAATACCCGATGATTGGAAGAGAGCGAATGTAGTCCCCATTTTCAAGAAGGGTAGTAAAGAGGATCCAAATAACTTTAGACCGGTTAGCCTAACTCCTGTAGTCTGTAAAATTCTTGAGAAAATAGTTAAAAAAGGGATTTGCCAACATCTAGAGAGGGAGGGGTTAATCAGCGATGCTTAGCATGGGTTTAGATCAGGTAGATCATGTTTGACTAATTTACTAGACTTTCTGGAGTTTGTAACAAATCAAGTAGATAAGGGAGAGAATGTAGATGTAATTTACTTGGATTTTAGTAAAGCATTTGATAAGGTACCACATAGGAGACTAGTTCATAAATTAAAAATGATTGGGATATTTGGGGGTGTTTCAAATTGGATAGCTGAGTGGCTGAAAGACAGGAAGCAAAGGGTAGTGCTAAATGGTGTAAAGTCAGAGTGGAGGGATGTTATCAGTGGAGTTCCTCAGGGATTAGTTCTCGGTCCATTATTATTTGTCATCTATATAAACGATCTTGGGGACGCAGTTAATAATAAAGTGTCAATTTTTGCGGATGATCCTAAATTAGCAGCTGTAGTTAAAGATATTGATGATAATTTTAAAGTTATTAACATGGGAAAAGATAATAGAGAATTTAACTATGAAATGGATGGGCATTGGCTGAGCTCAGTAGAGGATGAGAAAGATCTAGGAGTAGTAAAGATAAGTCATTAAGGTTTTCTAAGCAGTGTATTGAAGCAAGAAATAGGGCAAATAGAGTGCTGGGTTTCATTAAGAGAAATGTCAGTTACAAAAGTAAGGAGGTTATTCCTAAACTCTATAACTCTTATGTTAGGCCACATCTAAAGTACTGTATACAGGCATGGTCCCTACATTTTAGACACGATATTAATCTTCTCGAGTCAGTGCAACGGAGGGCAACACAGATTATTCCTTCCCTGAGGCACCTTGAATATATAGATAGACTGAGGGTATTAAATATGTTCTCGTTCGAAAGGAGGTGTGTGAGAGGAGATATGATTGAGCTCTTTAAAAAATTTTCCTGGATAGATAAATTGGATATTAGCAAGTTTTTTGAGTTAGATGATGGAAATCGGACTAGAGGTCACCACTTGAAAATTAAAAAGCAAGGGTGTAGTTGGATTTAAGAAAATATTTTTTCACCAATAGAGTGGTAGACTTCTGGAACAAATTGCCGCGGAGGGTAGTAGGTAGTCCAAATTTAAATGTATTTAAGTGTAGGTTGGATGAGTTTATGGGGAGGGAAGGTTGTGACGGTTCATAAGTTTTGTATATATTAATATTGTTTGTATATATCTATAGCTGCATGATTTAGTTCTTTACAAGCCTTGATTGGTGATACCCTTGTTTCTGGACGCAATCCTCTGGATGTAGTTTTCCTGGGAGTTTGGGTGCCTTAAAAAAGAGGCCGTTTGACTCAGATGACCTATGATGAGCCCTTGTGGCTTTTGCCATATGTTATATTATGTTGTGGGGGACTTTGATTTTGTTTTCCCCTGGTGATGGTGCTTCTTGTGGGTGGGTTTTGACGGATGCGGATGACCTTTGATAGACCCTTGTGGCTTTTGTCATCCGTGAAATTATGTTATGTTATGTTAACATGGTGTCGTAGGTCAGGTAAGATTTTCTGACCTCCGCTTGCTTCCTTTGACTCGGAAGGGAACGTGGCAAACCCGCAGGACATTTTGCGATTGGACCTTGCCCTGAACGATGCACTTTAAACGTGGGTTGCACTAAATCGAGTAAAAGTGACTATTTTCCCTTGGCCGAATTAAATCAACTAACTAGGAGGTTCTAAACATCAAACTGGATGAAACAAAATAATCTTTACTACTGTACGAACAAAAATATAATAATGGATACAAGATAGATATACAAAAGAATTAAATGAGCAAAAGGCTTACACATGTCAGCTCAAAGCGGAAGCCGTGAGCACGTACACACAAACGTACACGACCGACAAAAGGGAAACTACCATTCCGGGTGGATGTACCGCCCGAGGATTTTTGCACCTGAGAGAAAGGCTTGGGGGCGGGGGGGGGGGGTACGAGCGTCGAGCTTGATTGCTTTTCAACGGCACGGTTGGGTTTGCACTTGGCCGATTAGTACTGGGCATGCTTAAAAATATGAAAGAGAATAAAACCTGACTTCTAACAACCACTGCTAGCCTCGAAAGGAGGGATCGAAGAAGTGTTTCGCCGCGGAGAAGCTAGGTCGAATACAACAGTGTGGGAGTCTCCTCGTTCCTAGTTCTTATTTAATTTTCTTGTATTCAGGCGATTGGGGTAACGGAAGCAGAGAGAAAGAATTCTTCTGTGTCGCGTCCTCTTTGGCAAAATACTAATCTTACCCAGGCCAACGCTTAACTATTTATTCAGGCCCGCCAGAAGTGAATTTTACCTAGGCGCCGGAAGTGGATTTTACTTAATCTATACATAGACGCCTGGAGTGATTTAGACCTTCATGCCATCTCGCGAATCCCTCGTTGATACAATTAGGTTCGCTATAGGGCATCTTATCAAACAGAAGTTACCTCAAAAAAAGAAGCCGATCGCCGGTTCTTTCCTTCATACCCGTCTCTATCTCTGATCTCCATTTCTCTCATCTTTGACATCTCCTTCCCCCTTAAAATGGAACTTCTGGAAAGAAGTGACATCCAGTAATAACAAAAAGGGTATAGATCGTAATTTCGAAGCAAAAAAAAAGGAATACATGGCACTAAGTTAACAAAAACAAAACAAAAAAAATCCGCATAGAGGGACTGGAGAGTACAAACCTTTAAGGAGGCTTACCTTCCTCGGGTCCATAGCAATATAAGGTTAATACAATCAGTCATAAAAAATAGAAAAAAATACTCTCAATCAGGATCAGTTTGAAGAGGAATTCAATAGATCCCTGCCTAAGCTATCGTCCATGCAGTTATCGGAGCCTTTAATATACAGGATCCTAAATTGAAGTTCTTGTAAAAACAAACTCCAGCTCATTAGACGACCATTATTATTTATTTTTTTTCAATTTGGGGGGTAGGAGAAGGGTTTATGGTAATTTTCTATTACAAACTCTTTCCCTACCAAAAACATTTTAAACTTTTGAATTCCCCAAATTATTGCGAGGGCCTCTCGCTCAATCACAGCATAGTTCTTTTCGCGGGGTAGCAATTTTTGACTTGCATATGAGATGGGAAATCTCATCATTTTTCCCGTACTGGACTAGAATACAGCCTATGCCCTCATTGCTAGCATCTGTTCGAATGCCAAACAGTTGATTGGTGTAGAGAAATGGCTACATAAAGCCTCCCGGATGGCCAGGCGGACATATACCCTAAAGTCCCCCCCCCCCCCTTGTGGAGAAAGCCGGAGAAACGAGCCCCATGAGGAGACTCGTGGCAACGGTAGCCGGCGAATAACAGTAACTGCCTACCCTGTTTGATCTCTCCGCCGCTTAGGTAGTTGGAGCGACCATCTGTATTAAGGCAACCACCTAAGGCCCTTAAACGACGCTCTAACAATCAAATTACCTATGAGATCCATAAACCCGTGGTTATGTCACCAAAAAGCGGTGCTAGTCAAAAGGCACGCTAAGGAGTGTGGCGGTTTAGGGTCTCACTAATTAACAAGCCGTCTTGGGCACCTCAGTGCCAACCTATGCACTTCTCGCTCTCACCAGATGCGAACTCACCATTCGTGATCACCTCTGTGGCCTCACCCCTTCCAGGAACCCTTAGATGGGGCGGTGGTCCGCCTATAAATAAGTCCAGGAAAGAAAGAGATTGGATTAGAATTCGGTAAGGTAACCGAAGGATCAGTTCGTGAAGATCGATCCTTCAGCAGGACAAGACGATTTCCGTGAGAAACGATGAAGGATCAGATTGAGAAGATCGATCCTTCCCTCCAGGGCCGAATTAACATAAATCGTCAAGTTTGGTATCGGTGCCATACCGAAGAATCCTTTACAGACTTAGAAGAAGTCTGAGTGAAGAAAAGAAAACCCGCTCACACTCGAGTGACTCTCACATCTCAAGCTCCCTAAGAGTGAGAGGAGAATAACCCAGCCCCTACGAGGTTCCCTTCTTTAATTACGGTAAAAGTCCCCCCGAATACCACAAAATCTTGTTGGGCACTCTACGTTGAAGAATGAGACACCAAGAGGCGTCAAGATTATTCAGAAGAGGACTCTTGGAACGAAGTGCACCGTAACTCTCTCCGTCTTCTTAACTTAACTAGAGGCCAATTTTCAATAAGAAGTGACCTCGCCTACCCTCTCTTCAGCCATCCCATCTCTACGAAATTCAATTATCGGCACTCCAAATCCCCGAAGTGCGAGATAAGCCCTCCAACGACCTCCGGCAAACCCTGATCCCGTCTGTCATGTGAGTTAGCAAGAACATTTATATTCATATTGCGATAGTATGAGGTTAGTACGTTTCACGATTTAATAGAAGTAAAGACAATTGGGCTTGAACCCCGTTCATATTTGTTGGTAAAAGAGAGTACTTTAATTTAATGTTTAACGCTAATCAAAAAGGGTCACGATAAAAATACTAATCGGCAATTGGTGTGTTTACCGGGAGCCTATTTGTTTACTTTTGTCATTGAAGGTATTGTAATAGGCCTAGTTGCCACCCGGGAGAGTCTAGGTTAGCTTAGGACAGAGATATAAATGTGATTACTGCTTGTTTTTCATAGTTAAGTGTTAAATTTAAAATATATGTCTATTTTGGGATAATTCGTGTGTGTTTCCTTATAACCTTACGTGTTGAAGCGGATCTTCCTTAAAACATCCAAATTCGCACTCTTAGATCAAAGCCTACTTCATCAAAGAAGTACATCACGACCACAAGGTATCCTGCGACAATCGGGATTGGGCAAACGTATTATGGGCACCGACACGAGTTTTACCTTAAGTTGATTAAAACTCTTAACCGACAGCGCGTTCTATACGAGGCGCTTGGGGCCTTTTTTTATAAAAAAAGTTCACTAAGGGAGCGGAGAGTGAGGCGAAGTTCTGAATAAAGCGTCTGTAAAAGGACGTGGAACTCATAAAGGATCTTAATTGATTCAGGAGCGATTGTAGATGGCTTTCTGAAGAGGCGGCGTTCTGAATAAAGCGTCTGTAAAAGGACGTGGAACTCATAAAGGATCTTAATTGATTCAGGAGCGATTGTAGATGGCTTTCTGAAGAGGCGACAACTGGTCGCTCACTTTTAGTTCGACCGACGAGGATTCAGTTGCTTCTGGCAAGACGTGTAGGGGGTATTCGCTGCCTTGCTCTATGCAGGCAACTTTTACTACACTTAGGGGGTCCATGAGATAATTAGCCTCCATAGGCGATTCCTCATGTATAACCAGAATCTTGTTAGTCTATGCGCGTCGGTATACTTCTTAAAAAGATTTACGTAGAAAAGCTTCCTTCCTGTTGACATTTCAATCAAATAATCTTCGGGGCCGCGTTTCTCGATCACTTGATAGAGGCCCTTCCATTGGCCCAGTAATTTGTTGTTTTCCGTTGGGAGCAACAACAAAACCTCCTCACCTGGCTTAAATTTTATATTTTCAGATTTGTAGTCGAAGCAAGTTTTATATTTTTTTGCGCTACTTCGGCGCATTTCTCCAACCTCTGTCGTAATTCGAGTAGATACGAGGACGAAGATTGGATTTCCTGATCCAGTTTTTGATTTGTAAATAGCTCCTTCAAAATGCTCAAGGGGCCTCGTACATTCCTTCCGTATAGTAATTCAAACGGAGCAAAATCCAACGTGCTATGGGAAATGTCACTATAAGTAAAAAGAGCTACCGGAAAAGATATCTGTGCCATTCCCTGGGCTGCTCGGCACATAATATCTTCAGAATGGCTTTGAGACTGCCATTTACACTTTCGTACATTCCATTTCCGGCTGGGTGGAACGGAGTCGTAAACATGGGGTTTATCATGATCCACTCACCCACATATTGCATCAATTGGGACGTAAATTGGCGGCCACGATCCGACAATACATATTTCTTTCGACAGCCCAACACGGGAGAAAATCGTGAGGAGTGCTTCGGTACAAAATATGCCGTCAATCTTCTCAAGTGGCGCAGCCTCAGGGAATCTGGTGGCAAAATTGATCAGAGTTAAAACATAACTATGGCCCTCACTTGAAGGTGGGTGAATCGGCTCGATCAAGTCAATTGCCACTCGAGAGAAGCGTTCGAAGATTATTGGGTCCTTCTGTAAGGGTGCAGGCTTGACTCGCCCTCTAATCGCGTTCTTCTGGAAGATGTTGCACGAACGACAGTAACGCAGTCTTTCATCTGGTGCACCTGGTCAATATAAAATATTTAAAAACCCGTTGTCCTATCTTAGAATGGCTGAAATGACCCGAGAACAGACCATCGTGGGTGGTTCGAAAGATGAGTTTGACATGGGAGCGGGGGACACATAATACTTGGGACTCCGTGTTATTGTCTGCTGAGCACACGCGGTAAAAGAAGTTATCCGTAACGATGAAAGAGATTATCTTTTTGCTCCTAATGGACTCCTGTGTCTTATTTTGTGCCTTTATCCATAGGTGGCGAAGAGATTCGCACTCTTTCTGATTTTTCATAAAGTTTTCGTTCAGGACATTTGGGCAATCTGAAGCGCCGGGGGTTTCCAGAGGTGCAGGCCCTTCCGATTCTTTAACCGCTTAATTCCAAAATGTTGAGATCGACAGATTTATCTGCAAAACATCAAACCTTGAAATTTGAAAGGGACAACGACGATGTGCAAGAATCCAAATCATTCCAACATTTTGGAATCTATATATATTCAAATGTTAAATCCAGAATTAAATTCTAGTCTTCCACAACACTTTACATTTCTTAATTTAAATATTTTAATTATAGTTTGATTTATAATTAATTTTTACCTAAAATTTATTAACAATCCACTCAATGACCCGATAGTTAAAATGATAAATAAGTTGGTTGCCCATAATTCCAGTTATTTTAAACTATTACCATGTTTTTCTATGTTTAAATTTTCCACCTTTTAAATCATTCGGTTCCTGTCCTTCTCACAAGTTGGTAAGTATTTTTTCATTTATTTTTAATTTGTTGCTTTGGTTTCTCAGTTTTTTTTTATAATTCTTGTAGTGTTTTCTTTGTAATTTTTGTATTGTTCTCTCTGTAGTTTTGCATTGTTTTTTCTAAAATTTACTAAACTCTAAATTTATTCATCAATACATTGTCGCATTATTTTCTCTCAAATTTACCTAACTTTAAACTTATTGTCATTCGTTGATACATATATATTTCTTTATACATTCTATGCTTGCTTGTTTGTCAATCATATTGTTTTTGCTACATTATAGGCTGATGATGAACATAGCTAATGTTCGAAACGTTCCAAATAATACATGTTCCGAATACTGGTTCTGGCTTTCATATATATATATATATATATATATATATATATATATATATATATATATATATATATATATATATATATATATATATATATATATATATATCCTAAGTGCTCTCAAAAACATCAGCTATGTTTTTGAGAGCGCTTAGGATATGTGACCCTTGCTTTCTAGAAGACGAGATTACATATATAACCTGCAGTTTCATTGAATTAAATTATCCCTTCCAAGTGATCAATGAAAGTTTATCTAAATCATAATCTACTCATTACCATCCCAAGGATAAAACAAATTTAATAATACGAAGTGTCTATCCCTCCCTTTTTCTTCCCTCCTCAAAGGAGTGAAAAAAGTTATTTCCCTAGGCCTAACCACATTTAAATACCCTTTTTCTATCCTTAAATCTTTCCCTTCGACCAAGACCATGGATCAGCCAAATGAAGCAGGTGTATATTTAATCTACCAACTGTCCCTCATTTTACATAGGAGAGACCGGAAGAACCCTAACAAAACGAATTTATGAACATAAAAGTGATTTCAGACGAGGCAGTACCACATCCAGTATTTTAACCATATTAGCAATTTCAACCACCAAATTGAGTATTCAAAGGCACAAATCATATATAATTGTAAAGATTTCCGTAAAAGAAAAATAGTAGAATCTATATTTATAGAAGAAATTCCCAATTTTAATTTGTCAGATGGGCAATTAAAATGCAGCCCCCATTCCCGTAACCTCATCGTAAACAGCTTAGTCAACGATCTTAGACTCACACCCCCTGATTAATGACCTTTTTTTCCCAGTTTTGTGTTTGTTTTTTTCTGATCTGTACGCTATTTATAGACTTTTGTAACAATTGCATTCTCAGTATACGATTGAAGAGGGTATGATAAACTACATACTGAAACTACTCTCGTAAATTAAACTTTTGGCTCCTATACAGTGGTTTCACTATCATATATATATATATATATATATATATATATATATATATATATATATATATATATATTTATATATATATATATATATATATATATATATATATATATATATATATATATATATATATATATATATATATATAATGTTTAACTTATCACTCCGCTCTAGTTCATTTGATAATAATATATAAATTGGTTATAATTGTTTATATTAAAGTACTGCACATTATAGAAATCTGCTGCAGTCCTACAATCCCCTTTTCCATCATTGTTCCATATTTTTGTTTTTATTTTCATTATTATTTATCTTGTTCTATTTGTGCTCTCATTTCCCACCAGGTTAGACCCATCTAAAGGTGAAAGAGAATTTTCAACCATTAAAGAAAGGAGAAAACAACGTGAGATGGAAAAAAGAATGTGCCTGTTGTTTAGCTATCTTTCCATCGATCTCTGAGATTGGGAAAGTGTCTGGTGGAATCTTGTGTGAGAGGGTGATTACTTAGAGGAAGATCGTGAGTGGAGGGACATTATTTATTGTGATTATTTACTTAAAACTAAAAAGTAAAACCAAGCAAGGGCATCTTTGATAAGAAGCTTGAGAAAAGACGTTCTTGGGGAAGTGAACGGAAGTGACGTGTAAGGTTTACAGCGCCAATTGTCTCGAGAAGAGGCCGCTTGAGGCCACCAGGGGGTGGCTGTTAATCGGGGCATAAAAACTATCTACTTAATACATTGCCTTTTTACATTTGAGGAATCGGGCTATTTATTTGTTAGTCTCATTTATTCTTATTTTGTTTCAATTTATTCCCTCCATTTGAGGGTAGTCAACCCTCAGCCATTTTTACATTCCACCTCTTTCCTTTCTGCTTCTCTCCTTTCGCCATTAGGTGGGGAGCCCCATATTTCATTCAGGACTCTTTTCTCCATCTTTAAATACCCGAAATTCTCCCCCTTAGTTACCCCCCCCCCCCCTTTCACTACATGTTAAAAACATCGGCATCCCACGATCACCTTCCCCCATGGTTGGTATAATATGGGGGTATGTCAAGTCTATTGCTGTATACGATACTCTTATATAGGGTACTTAGTGTATAAGCGACTGTACAGTTTTATGAAACTACTGAATACGCAGCTGGTGCTATCTTACAGTACCTGTAACATTTTCGTGGATTGTCCTCCAATATTTATTTCTGGACCAATTTTCACATTCCCCTTAGTTCCGAGACTGCGCGGGAATGGCCCAATTAACTCTTCAATTTTTGTTTAAGTATTATTGGCAGCCTCCCTCCGTTTTAACATAGAATCCCATAAATAAGCGCCACGTCGGTTGAATGAGGTAGAAAACGGGATCGTGCTCGTTGAAAGAGTAACTTGTTTAAATTAATGAGAAAACCCAAACTAAATTATAAAAAGTTACCAGGGGGGGGGGGGGGTAATTGCTTCATTATTGCAAGAACATGTTTACTTTCCCTGAGAGATGACAGACAGCTGGACTCTATGGGTATACAGGGGTATATTGGTTAGATTGCTACCTCCACATAGGCACATTCTCTGATGTTCCCTTCCCCCCTTAACACACCCTTTTGTCCCCGTTTTCTATAATTTATTATTTCTCTTCTGTTTTTCGCCAGGAAGTTAATGAGGGAAGATTCGTGAAGAAGGTGGTGAGTTGGGTGAAGTGAAAAGATTACACTATTTTAGGATTCTGGATCGGAAGGGCGCGCAATTCTCCTGACATACGCAATCAGTACAATTAAAGCAGATCCTAGTCGGGCTTTGGGCAGGAAGAACACACATAAGTTATCATTATGGGGGATGTTTAGATTTTAAGAGACCATTTGACACGGCTTGGATTAGTGCCGGGGGAAACCGCACGCAATTCTCCAGATGTCAGCTGTAGCTGATCCCCCTTTGAATGCTTGCGTTTGGTTAGTTTAGTTTAGGTTACGTTTGGTTTGGTTAGGTCATGTTAAGTAGGTATGGTTAGGTTAGGTATGGTTCAATTATGATAATTTTTGGTAGGGTTTGGTTTGTTTTGTTTTAATTAGGTTGTCATGTTCGGTTAGGTTAGATTGGGGTAGCACTTCAGTTTCGGGGCGCACGGTAGGTGGCGCTGTTTATAGGCTACAATTTGGGGTTACAATATATGTCTTATGACGTCAGACGGTAGCGTCAGATGTGAACAATTACGGCGTTATATTTTTTTTGTATACGAGTATATACTGGGGGGCTGCGCCGCTCAGACCCCCCCCCCCAATTGATTGAAACTCAGGATCATCGCAGGGTGGTCCCCCCGCACTTATATCTCCCCCACGAGCAGTCCCCTTGAATTTACTGGGGGTTTTTTTCCCCAACAGCTTTTTAGTGGCAGAAAAACCTAACCTAATAACAAACAATTCTAACTTTTATAGGTTTCTTGATTAGTTTATGCGCCTCTAAATAATCTAAAAGTTTTTCGCGATTATACAAAATAAAGCCGTTACGAATAACGAAGAAGCACATGGAGAGCACGAAAATGACATAAAGAAAAAAAAGCATTTGCAAAACGGGTCCTATTTATAAGCTACGACGTTGCCAGTAAGAAGCTGTTATCGTTCGCGGCAAACAAAAAATACAAAAACAAAAAAAAACAATAAAAGAAATCAAGAAACCTTACCTAACTTAGAAAAAAACTATAAACGAGCAGAGGCGCAGATATTTAGTAAATAATACAGACTAAAAGTTACAAATCCCCAAAACAACACAAAAATATAACACCGTGATTGATCACATCTGAAGCTACCCAAAATTGTAGCCTACTAACAGCGCCACCTACCGTGCGCCCCGAATCTGAAGTATTACCTAGATTGGATTTGGTTTTGTTCAGATATATTAGGTTGTGTTAGGCTTAATTCGGTTAAGTTACTTTAGATAATGTTAGGTCAAATTTGGTTAGGTTAGGTTAGGTTAGATTAGTTAAGGTTCGGTTTCTCCTACTATGGTTGATTAGGATAGGTTCGGTTCGATTGATTTTGTTAGTAGCCCACTCTCCCCCACCACACCCCACCTCTAGGCAATATACTCTGATTGATAGTTTTGGAAAAGTTAAAGGCCTTCTCAGAGATACTTTCAAACGAATTGAGTCCCAAATTATCTTATTAGTTGGTAGATTTTTGAAGAAAGAGATGAAAAATGAGTCAAATAATTGAAAATAGGGTGTTAAGTTTGATAAGAAGAGTAAATTGGAAAACAGACTACATGATGCATTCCTTTCGTCTCTGCGTGAAAGATTTTGCCCGAAAAAACACCCGTACCCTTCTAATGGTGGCTCTTGACATTTTGCATTTGTAAATGCATAACTCACTAAGAAGACCCCACCCAACATCCCTAGATGGGAGTGGCAAGCTCAAGGGCACATCTCTCCTAACTCCACGCTTCTAAAATTTGCTTCCACCCATTCCAACCCAACCAAAGTAGGAGGCGGCAGGCGTAACATCGTTAACAACGAAAACTAGAAAATGCGGGCGCGTTGACCACTTAACTATCGTATTTCAACACACAATTCAAAACCTTGACGCAGGTTTTTAGACAGAAAGGGGATACTCAGACACGTAAAAAATAGACAAATAAAGAGTGGTGGACAGATTAAAGAAGGGACGTTAGTGTAAGTTATTTTATGTCTGGTTTTATTTGGTTAGGTTTTGTCTTGTTCGGTTAGATTATTTTAGGTTTGGTTTGGCTAGGTTAGATTAGGTTAGTTTTGGATAGTGTCGTAGGTTGATGTTAGAACCCAAGTTCTTTCAAAATTCCTCAACCCGAGGGAGAGAGGCCTATGAACGGATTAGTCCGTTATGAGCGTAGGGAAAATTATAAATACAAATCAGAGTGCAATTCAGTTTCAGAGTTCAATTAAGGTTAGCTAATGCTTAGCTTATCTTGGAAAGGTTCTGGGGTAATAGAAACGGAATACAAAAATATATTTTAGTAGTATGCAGATAATATATTTACAAAAGTAAAAGGGTTTTAATTAAAGTATATAAACATAAGAGACGTACACGATTCTCGGCTTCAAAGAGCTACCTGGGGCGGGGTCGACCGCCGTAGACACAAACGGACAATGACAGATGGGACGCTCAAATGACCTTGAGCACACGAGAAGCCAAATGACGGAGGCTTAAAGGGGGGGGGGGAGCTTGCACAGGAGAGTTGTGTGTTGCGGTTGCCTTGAAGATTTGGTCCGAGGGAGTAGTCCTGCCTTGTTAGAGACGGCGTAAAGTCCACAATAATAGCCTATTGACAAACGACTATTACGCGAGATGAACTCAGATCTTGCCTTCGGGTTTAGAATACCGAATCAAGAATTTGATGCGTCGGGTTCCGGTAACGGGTACCAACGAGTACGGGGTGGACTCTTGTGAGTTCTAAGGGAATACACGGAGCTTGACGGGTTCTACAAGGGTTCACGCGGAACTAACGGGGACGGGAGGATGGGAGATACTCGCGGATACTCCGGATATCGGCGGTTACTTACTGCTGTCCAAGTCCGGCGTCAGACGTTTTATATGGGTGAGACGGAGGGGCTTTTTTTCCGCACCCGAAGGGGGAGGGTTCCCGTGGACATTGCCCGATTCCCGCCGACACAGGATAATCCCCGGCGGGACCTTCGTGATCTTGAGCACATCTCAGGCTTCGTTTAGATCTTCTCATATATACCCACCATTTAACTGCATTCACTGAGATAGGCATCACACGGTGTCAATTGGGTTGTTTAGAAGCTGTACCTTGAAAGCAAACATTGAGATTTGCGAAAAAATAAATCAGGAATCAGTAGAAATCACATTCTTGTCCTTTGCCACTCGGTTGATTTTGCCATTCACACGGTGTAGTCATTTTTGAAGAGTTTATATTCTTGTTAATTTATCTGATGACGACTTGGCCGAATGGAAATGCCCTCTCCTTCTTTAACTCATACAAACACTTAGAAATTAAATTCTCTTGCCATAAATCCTTAAAATAAAGACCATTTTAAGATATTCTTTCAGGTGAACATTTTTCTTTTTTATTTTAATTTTGGAAAATGAGGTTGATTAAGTGATCATATATGGTAACCTGTCTGGTTGTGGCAAAGCAATGCTTTTGGGGAAGTGATCATATATCTGTCCAAGCCCGTCTATGGTAAAAAAATACATGATTGTGCAATATTGAAAATGTAAATAGATGGCTGAAAAATAGACAGAATGAACCTGTGACATTGTATTATATAAAAATACAAAAGTTCTTATTGTACTTCAAACATAATAAGGACATATAAGTCTATATTACCATCCCTGTCCCCACAATGTCTAGTCCGCCGACCTATGCCACAGTCTCATGGTAGTACACGAAGCAGTTCCTCTTAGCATTGAGGCAAAGGTGGACCTTTCAGACCTGACAAACGAAGTTTGAGCGAATTATACGTCCCTTCTGGCTGCATTGCTTGCAGGTCTGCCCGGTCTGGTATATGGTAACATGGAATAGGAACTTATTGAAGCGCACCAAGGCATCCGGAGCTGAGGATCGCTGACTTCCGATGGGCCTTGGAAGTTCGAAGTTGCTGGTGCTGACCCCAGGTGACGCCTCTGTCGAGCTCCTTGATGACCATTGTATTGCAGCCTTCCGGCTGCTAAAAGATCTGCATATTTCCAACCGAAAGTCCTTCAGAGAGAAGCCCCTCGTCTCCCTGAGACCGTACAATCACTCGTGTAGGATAGCCAGGCGTTGCACAGGCAGGTCCAGGCATTATACAAACAGTCTCATGTACCACCTTTTTGATTTAAGGGGGGGGGGGGGTGTACAATAGAGGTGGACAAGCATGTCACTCTTGTTAATGCCCTCCATGTTTGCATTGTACGACTTGATGATACAGGGGAAGTCCACCTCTTCCTTCTTCTTGGTATCCTTTGGGCACCGCAGACACTTTGTTTTTAGGGTTTACCTCTACGTTAGTGAACAGGAGTGACAATATTGTTGTCTTTCCACCGAACAACCAAGATACCGTCATCACCGGTCATGTGACAGTATGCTCCCTGAGGTCCAGCTTTTTTTTTATCTCCAGGATGGATTTCACAGGAGGTTTGCCCATACGCTCCTCTCTAGCTGTGCCTGTGCACCTGCAGTTTCGGCTTAGGAGGTACCGCACAAGTTCTACTCTGGTGAAATGGCTGTCTGCGAATATTGAGGTGGTGTAGGTGGAGGTCATGGTGCTGGCAAGGACTGTGACTACCTGGCTTGTGTCTGTCATTGTCTTCTGCTGCTCTTTAGATGGTCAGAAACTCCCTTCTTAACTATCTTCTCAAGAATTTTACAAACTATAGGAGTTAAGATTACCATTCTAAAGATATTCGGGTCCTCTTTACTTTCTTTTTTTAAAAATTGGCACTACATTTGCTAATTTCCCATCATTAGGTATTTCTCCAAACTCTAGTGATCTAGTATCTATCTTCTCAAGAGCTACTGCATTACTATTTACACTTTCTTTGAGTAACCTAGAATGAATGTTGTCAGGGCCAGATGACTTACTAGTATTTAACTCCAATATAAGCCCTTTAATTATTTCCTTGTTCACATTTATGGTGTTCAACACTACTTTCTTTAACCTAGAATTATCATCAATTAATCTATCTGGATTCTATTCTGTGAATACTGAAGAAAAATGATCATTAAGAACCTATACTATTTCCTTATCAGATTCTTTCAAAACCCCTTCATATCTAATAGGTCCTGTTTTATCACTGTTAGATTTGTTATTGATTCTATAATAGCTAAAGAATTTTCTTGGATCCTTATTATTATTTTGAGCTAAATTAATTTCTGCTGCCCCTTTTGCTCTTTTTAACAATCCTATTTAGCTCATTTCTGGTCGACCTATAATGATTTAGCTTGTCAAAAGTACTTTCTCTCTGTAATATATAGTATTCCCTTTTCTTCTTAGAAATTTTCCTAGGGGTGTAAAAATAAAGCTTTGTACTTAACAAGATTGAGAGGAGCCCGTACTTACGTTTAAATAACAGAAAACTGCAAGATGTTCGTCAAGAATTCTCACTTTTCGAAAATAAAATAGTCGCTGCTATGACTGAAAACGGTTCGAATTTTGTGAAAAGCATTCATGGAGTACGCTATCAAAATAGATGAACAAGAGTATGTCGATGGAGAGCAAACAGAGAATAAAGAAGAAAGATTGCTAAAGAAGAAGATATGGAATGTTTGGTCCCAGTACATCTCCTACCATTTACGATGCTGTTCTCTGAACTTTGTGTGCGTAACTGATACTAAAAGTGTGTGTTTTAAAATTCACAATACCTCAATGGAGAAATGTTCTCCAATATAGAATTCATTAGAGATTCTACAGAAAAAAATACAATTTGTAATGTTGATTTGCAGACCATGCAATTTCGACCTTGCAAATATGTTCTCTAAATGGTACACTTCAGATTCGTTTGCAATAAGAAAATCAATGACATATGCAAATACGAAGCTAAGATCACCCAAAGTATGATTGATGCACTGCTGAAATGTGTGAGATGAATTGGACATCTCTGTTGTGATAATGAGGAACTTGTAGAGAATAACAGGAGTAATCATCGCCATTTTTTTAATTCGTGATGATTCCAGTGGAATCATCAGTGGAATACTTGTGGTAAAATCGGTGAAGTAAGGAAGTGGGTATTTATTCGGGATTGACATTGAGTTCAAACGCCGGTAATCGCATGTGACACGAGAGGAACTATCTTTTTTTACCCAATTGAATGGGCGAAGCATAAGCTGATTTACTCGAGCGAATCTTGCTCTCTTAATAGAGTTTGTACACTGACCACATTTAATAATTTAGAGGATATAGGTCAAAGTCTCTTTACAACAGAGAGACTTGTACCTTGATGATGTTGTCACGCACGTAATATCTGATAATTTGCCTTTATTTTCTGACGATGGCTGGGACGTGATATCGTGGGACCTACGTTCGCTTAATTGAGGATTTCACGTCATCCAAAGGAATTCTAGAATTTTCGTTCGCTTTGATCGGCCAGTTTCCCTCCTAATTATTTTATTGAATATTAAATTGGATTAAGATTATTGCGGTTTTGTCATGAAAGAAAGCATTTGATGTCTGGAGTTAAGAATTTTCAATGTATATTGATGTAGCATTGGGATTTTGAATGATCCGTATTTGTTAGTGTTCCGTGGAATTCAATGTCGAGGCCTTCATTCTTCACAGAAGACAGACCATTTTTTTGTGCTTGGAGAAGAAAGTTGTGTTCGGGAGCAGAGTGGATTTCGTGTACTTATTTTCCGGTTTCGTGCGTCTCGGAAGGCTATTGCTATTTAAGGCTATTGTAATTTAAGGCCATCCTGATTTGAAGCTATCGTGAGTAAAGGTTACCGTGAGTTAAGGTTACCATGAGTTAAGGTTACCGTGAGTTAAGGTTACCGTGAGTTAAGGTTACCGTGAGTTAAGGTTACCCTGAGTTAAGGTTGCCCTGAGTTAAGGTTAGCCTGAGTTAATGTTAGCCTGAGTTAATGTTAGCCTGAGTTAAGGTTAGCCTGAGTTAATGTTAGCCTGAGTTAATGTTAGCTTGAGTTAATGTTAGCCTGAGTTAAGGTTAGCCTGAGTTAAGGTTAGCCTGAGTTAATGTTAGCCTGAGTTAATGTTAGCCTGAGTTAATGTTAGCCTGAGTTAATGTTAGCCTGAGTTAATGTTAGCCTGAGTTAATGTTAGCCTGAGTTAATGTTAGCCTGAGTTAATGTTAGCCTGAGTTAATGTTAGCCTGAGTTAATGTTAGCCTGAGTTAATGTTAGCCTGAGTTAAGGTTAGCCTGAGTTAAGGTTAGCCTGAGTTAAGGTTAGCCTGAGTTAAGGTTAGCCTGAGTTAAGGTTAGCCTGAGTTAAGGTTAGCCTGAGTTAAGGTTAGCCTGAGTTAAGGTAAGCCTGAGTTAAGGTTAGCCTGAGTTAAGGTTAGCCTGAGTTAAGGTTAGCCTGAGTTAAGGTTAGCCTGAGTTAAGGTTAGCCTGAGTTAAGGTTAGCCTGAGTTAAGGTTAGCTTGAGTTAAGGTTAGCCTGAGTTAAGGTTATTGTGATTGACTTAGTGTAAGACAACCGGCAGAGTTGTATCCCTTTTGTACTTTAGGGCGGGTTTCCCGCTAGTGTTGTGCCTCTCGTGCATCTTTGGTAGGACAACCGTGTGTGGTGTCCTTGTTTTTGTGTGGCCCATACTAGGCCTGATATTGGTGGTCGTGAGTGCCCCTTTATTTTTGTACGCGTAGGTACATTGTAGTTACGTTACCGGTGAGTGCTTCCCTCTGTGGCTCAACCTCCTTTCTCCGTGGCCTCATAGATAAGAATATCATACGTGCGTTATTTTTGTGTACATATTTGTTCTTGTGTCGTCCATACTCTGAATATTTTTTATATGTTCCAAAAGGCCATTCCTTAGCTCGACCTATCAAAGTTGTAATTATTTTTTAGATTCTTTCCATGATAATTTAGTCTTTGAATATGTCGGCATTTTCAAGTCGATTCATTTATCAAACATTTGTAAATAAAGTTTTTTCATTTTAAGTCGACGCATCTTCTATCCTTGGCTATAAACTTTTGGGGTTAAAGAATCTGGGCATGTCACCTCATCCCAGTTTGTGACAGATGGTAAGAGGGATGAATATTGGGTGTTATTATGATTCTTAAACTTGTTATTGGGTTTGTAAAGTTCTCTATCTCGGTTAAGGAGTTGGTGCCCTGGTGAGCTTTTTAACATTGAAAAAGAAAGGCGAATGGGGGGGGAATTACATATTCACTTATTGCCCGTATTGATAGGTTGGTAATTCCATCTACTAAACGTGAATGTTTTATGCTCACCAAAGTATTATATTGGGCCATGACGCCAGCACCTTTTAAAGTATTATATTGGGCTATAACGCCAGCACCTTTTATTGCACATTTTATATCGCATAATAGAAAATTCCCGTTAAATTCTTATCACCCCTACCAATTGTGTTCGCTGTTCAAAGGTCCTTATGGGCGATCCCATTAGGATTCCATAAGGATCATTGTGTGTTGATGGAATTATCGAAATGAAGGAGCCGGTATCTATTAATAACCTCCTCCTAGTGATGGGGTCAACCACGTGGAGACAGGGGCTTTGGTGAGACAGCGATGATGCGTCTTTTATTCCTATCACCCTGGGGAGTTTCCCGAGATCCCATTATGCTATTATCCCATCCCCTGAATGGAGTGGATGGTGTAGGTGGGGGCATTGCCCCTGCTACAACTAAAAAATGGAGCGGCAGCACACCATCTCGACCCCAGTGCCCTCTATCCGGTAATCTTCTGCCCCTGTTTTAAATCTTACACTATACTTCCCACGTCTGTTTATACCCAGTAGAGGGAAGAAAAAGACCTTTAACCGTTGACTCCCCCTCCTCCTGGTTACAGAATTGGCGATGATATCAGCAAATACCACCCTGTATAGCGGTAGAGTTCTGAAACCCAGCGGGAGAGTTACACGAACTCAATGTAGATCGTTCACTTGAGAGGGCTCTTGATTTCTTAGCATCTTACAGCCTTCGTGAACGTGTCGCCTCTTTGTTTTTAATGGGGGCCAGTGCTGCTTAGAGATTCTCACAGGGCTGTTGGAAGGGGGTATGGGGGTCCTTCGTGACGAAACTCACCATTTTTTTTTAGCGTAAGGAGTAAAGGCTCTTGCAGCGGCAGTGGCGAATTGCTCTAAGGAGGCTTCTGGTACAGAAATTTCGAGCAGTTCCTGAATGTGGGAAGGAAGACGCCGAAGGAGGTTTCTCGGAAGAAGACTACGGAGTTAACACTACACTCAAGGGTGTCTTTTAACGTCCATAAAAGAATATGGGGCAATTCAGTGGATCAAGCCAAAGGTTCAATCTTTTGGGATGTGGATTGGGTGTATTTTTTTCAAGATGTAGCTCGGAGGGATTGGTACGTTAAGTTGGTGGGGTTTTGAAGAAGGGATGAAATTCCATCAATCACTGCATATGGTAATGGCCACACCAGTGACTTGAGTTTTGAAGTGTCACTCGTCATCTTCTCGAAGATGAAAAGTAGAACTATCTGAATGAACTATGAGTGGCGCGAGGTGATTTAGAACTTGGTTTACGAGATAACGGGATTGTTGAAGACTAGCTGTTATTGTTTATGTTTCTTGATTATAGTTGCGTTAATTTAAGTTTTGTTTGTTGTAGTGTGTTGTAAAAAAGTCCTGGTGTTGGTGTGTGCCCCAAGCTGGGTTTATGCAATTAAGATGAATTTTCAGTCCTAAAGCATTAACATTTTTATATTAAGTTAAAAGACGTTAATATATTGATGAATCCATTAATTCTTCAAGAAATTTTTTATAATTTAATGGTCTTGCAAATCTGACGAATTTGCTCGTTTTTTTCATAAAAATGTGTTTTTGAAATTGCAGCTTTGGGGGGAGGGGCTCTTAGATTGATTTTGTGGAAAGGGATGCTGAAGATTTTTGTGGGTGGGGTGGGGTGGGGGGTGAGGGGTCTTAGATTGATTTTGTGGAAAGGGGTTCAACTTCCTTTCACCCTTAATCCGGTCTATCCATATGTGAAAAAGAATGTCAAACAGAGATGAAAAAGTAAAACATAAAAACCACAAACAAACTTCGGCTGTAAAAAAAAAAAATAAGATCAGCAACCCACAATGCAGGAGACAGAAGGAAGACTTACTCCCCCCCCCCTTCCTCAGGGGAAGGGGGAATTTGTCCACAGAACACGTACTAAAAATGAGAAATCGAAGAGTGCGAGTTCGGGTTAAATATTCTGGCTCTGCGTCGAATGAATTTGGGTTCGAATACCGCGCGGTGCCTGATGAAATAAGCCCCCCCTTCCCCCTCTATTTTTTCCCTTTTCCAGTTCAATTTTAGCATTGCCATCTATTCATGGCGTAGGAGGAATACTCCTACCGTCCCCCGGGGCCTCATAAAAGCTGAATAACGCTGGATATGGGATGCTGCTCTCGGAAGCCGCCTACCCAAAAGTCTTGTTCCAGAAGGGCGAAAAATACAATGGCGGTAATGGGCGGGGTTATCACGCATCCCTTCCAGTAATGCCATTTAATTCGTGTCGAGGAATTAAAGTATAACAACCGCGTGGTAAGCTTCTGGTGGGATGTCTCCAAGGTCTGCTAAAACGTCCACGACCAAGCACACGTCCTCTGTGATGATGCTCGGTGTCCTTGCTTCGAATGGCGAGAAGATACGACCGGTTACAGGCTCACTGCGGTTGATTACAGGGATATCTTGGCCACAAAAGTCCTGCCCTGGATGAAATAGATCCCGAAAAAGGCGGACTAAGGGTTTCGGCAAGACGGAGCCCCCGGGTCAAACATGAACTTCTGTTCGAAGGACTTTTGACCGCCGCACTCACTCGATCCCAATTTCCTCGACTACAGCGTGTGGGTGCATGTCGAGGGTGAGGCCCGCAAGGTCCGCCACAGCAACGTCGACCTGCTGAGGTCCTCCGTCAACCGCGTGTGGGCCAGAATGAGGGAGAACTTTGTCCGAAACGTGGGTGCGTCCTTCAGGTCTCGCCTGGAACGCTTGCTCGCCCTCGAGGGCGGCCACATTGATTAATATTACAATTTAAACCCATATTTCTATGTTAAAACAATAAAAAAGAGTCTAACTGCATCAGAACTATCAGTGTGTCCCTTTGTTGAGAGCGCCGTAACGAGTATAACGGGGCTTTTGTAATACCCGGATATGTGATTGAGAGAAAGAAGGGAGGTGTAGTAAATAATGGTAGGTGCGTATGGAAGAGGTTTGTGAAGGGATTAAACTGGAGCCTTCTGTACAGGGATGTTACTACACATACCTGCAGGGGTACGAGTATGTCAGGTGTAGTATGGAGAAACTTGCTGCAGCTGACATCTGAGGTATTGCGTGTCTTCCCCACTCCCTTGCCCGCAAGGGGATCAGCGACTCTATGCATTCCACACGTTTTCACATTCTCCATCTTCACCACTTTCTATCCGGAGACGTCCTCGTTGCTATTGCGCTTTAAAATTCGATTAAAAAGGCCACCCACATAGCGCTCTCTCGCAAAAAAGGCCCATGTGGCCGAGATGTAATGATAAGTGGCTTTATACTTAATAGAGTGTAAGGGGGGGGGGTTTAGTTTTAGTCGCGGCATTGATACGTGCTCCCTCAATTTTCGGGTAAGCGGTTACTACTACTACTACTACTACATCTATTACTACTACTAGTGCTAATACATCTACTACTACTATTACTAATAATAATACTAATACCACTAATACTAAATAATAATAATGATTCTTTCCCTACCTGTACCATTCTATTTTTACTCCTCCCGGTGCCTATGACCCTTCTAACCTACATATGAGGATGTGCCTGATTTCTCTCTCGGGTACTGGGTACGGTGAGGCGCGCGCGCTCTCCAATTCCTTAAGGCCGTGGGCAGTCTACTCAGACTATGGACGAGCCTCTCATTCCAACTTTACCTAACTTCCTCAGGCTTTCAAAAGTCTTTTACCGAGGACACCTCCTTCAACGACCCCACCCCCGAGGAAACCTATCTTCGAATCTCCTCGACTCGGAAGGTTTGGCGCGCATTTAACGAGCGCGAAGAGGCGTCTGCGCATTGCGTCTCGAGTTTCGCGGTTTTTATTCATGAGCTCAGAAGCAAATGTGGCGCGAAGCGCGGGAGGAGAGGCTGGGGTATCCCAGGATATACTGGGTTATATTGGGCTATGCTGGAGTATGTCGGAATGCATTGGGGTAAAATGGGATGTGCTTGGTAAGCTAGGAAATGTACCAGTAAGAGTATTGAAACCGAGGGGCGTCTGATAAGATCAAAAGTGAGAGAGAGGGGCTGTATACCCCCAAAAGGTGGAGTCGTTGGTGAGTCAGAGAGTAATTTGATAGTAGTAGTAAGTTGCGCCATTCGTCCCTGGCTTCTTGGACGAGATCCCCCAATTCGGTGACGGTTTCAGGTCGCGTTTTTTTTTTGTCGTCTCCGAATTGGACACAATCGCGAGACGCGCCTTCGCGCCTTATTGCGACGACTGCGTTGTCCCCGAGACTGTTCGGCACATTCTTGTTGAATTTCCCAGTCTGGGTGATCTTCGCGCACGTCACCTTTCCTCGTATTGGGACGAGCGGGGTCGCTACCCCTTGTTCCTTGCACCCAGAAGGTGTTCGTGTACATAAACAGACATGTGGACTATTCCACTTTACGCAGGAGGCTAGACTCCTCCATTTTATTTGATTCTCTTTGGTGTTGGTCGCATGATCTTTCTCCGATGGGAGGCGCGCCTTCCTACGATGCCGGGGAATGCTTCTTTCTTCTTGCTTTTTGCTTCTTGTTTTGTTTTTGCCTTTGGTTTTGTCTGTTTGTTTTCTAGTTGTTTCTTGTTTTAATTTAGCCTTGCGTTCGACTATAAGATAATTGCTGTGCCCTTGTAAGTAGTCATCGGATGGATGTAGAAAAAAATAAAACATAATCGGATAATGAACGCACATAAAGATCAAAATGACAATCGCTTGTAACTCCAAAGGAACCAGGGTCCTTTATTTTGGGGAAGGTATTAGGTAAAGGCAATCATAAAAGCCTTTATGAAGGTGTAGATATGAGTACACGACTCTACTTAAGGACCCTAGTACTCCATCAGAAGAGTTCCCAAGTAGAAGAGAGCCTAGGTATGTTATGTTGTGAAGGCAAATAACGATGTATTGATTGCCTATGTGCAGGATACGTTGTGTGGAGCTACTGACCCAACTAAGGCAGGTATCAGCATATCCGCCCATGGGCGACCGGCTCTTTGAAAACTTTCTGTCCACGCTCGTTCAGATCGACCCGCGCGCCTTGACGCCCAAAGTCCAGCGTCGTATCGACGACCCCTTTTGGAAGACGGAAAATCTTGCCCCGAAAATAAATGTGCTGCTCTAACACTCGGGTCTTGACTCATGCGAAAAAGATGAGTAAACCGTACCTGGAAACTTGCTCATCTTCTTCCCCCTTCTTGTTTTCATGAGTCTGAGTAAAGGGGTTCCCTCCACGTGACCCCCCCTCCCCGTCCAGCGTCTTCGCTTCTGTTCGGGGTCTTAATTTGGGTTTTACTAGATGCCTTAAAATGACGTTAGCCTCGACGGATCTGGCGAAAACCGGAGGCTTTTAATAGAAGACATATTTGCCTTAATTAGACCATTCATTTGGACGACGAAAGAGGCATTCCAAGACCCTTAGTTATCTATCGCAAGGTCAATCCACTTCCAGATGTACCAACAATCGCTACACTTACAATTCTGGAAAGAACATCAGGGTAACAACATGACTTCTCTATTCTGCCAATCGACCTAACCTAACCTAACCTTATGACTTCAGTACGGAGTGGAGGAAATTCCAAGAGAATTGCGGGGATTTACTGCCACCAAGTTGCATCTTCGACCTAAACCAATCAAACAATTCTCTATAGCTTCACTTTCTATACGAACCTCTTTTCAACTACTATCTGGATGAGATGCCTTCGTTAGTTTAGCTCTTTTTAATCAATAAAGAAAGTAAAATATATATAAAAAAATATAAATAAAATGCAACAGATATAAAGAAAGGTATTAAGTGAAATATATAAATAAAGTGAAACATATATTAAGAAAGATATAAAGAAAGAGAACCAGATATGAAGAAAGATATAAAGACGGTGAACTAGATATAAAGAAATATATAAAGAAAGACAACTATATATAAAGAAAGTGAAAAAGATATAAAGAAACTGAAACAGATATAAAGAAACTGAAACAGAAACCTATAAACAAAAATATAAAGAAAGATATAAAGTGAAACATATAAAGAAATATATAAAGAAGGTGAAACAGATATAAAGAAATATATAAAGACGGTGAAACATATTGTTTGGCACTGATTGGTATATTTGGGACGAATTTGATACAGGAGGAAAAACGATACGTTGATTATCTACTGCAATGTACATGGCTGTGTGGTTGTTCTATCAATGGGGGGCCGCTACCTTCACAAACACCTCCCCTCATCCACTTTCACATCATACTTCATCCATGTAAGTGAAGCCACCAGGTCATTCCAACACTTGTAATAAAAAGACTGTTAAATTAGCCTAACGGACCCAGTCTCTTGGGGGTGTAGTAGTTAGGTGTAGTGGAAGTGATGAATGCGTGGCGGTGGGATTTGATGGTACAGAAGGGAGTAGGGTGGTAGATGCATAGCTTAGGGTAGTAGATGCATAGCTTAGGGTAGTGTGGTGGAAGCGTGGATGAGTATGGTGTGGAGAAAGGCGCCTCTTAGGGTTGGATGGTAGAGGCGTGAATGAGTGTGGTGTCTTGGACGCGTGGCTGAGTATAGTGTGAAGGTTGAATGACTGAATGTCGTGTGGTGGAGGTATAGTTGACTAAGCTGGCTATGGTGGTGTAGCTAAGTGTGATGTGGATGATGTATGTATAGATGAATGTGCTGTAGTGGAGCTGAATTTAGTGTGACGGCGTTTGGTTGATGAAGGGATGAGTGTAATGGATTAATGTGTGTGTGTTTTTTTAGAGCTGCGGGTGAATGTGGTGAGTTGGAGGCGTGGATCAGTGCGATTTGGTGGAGGTGCGGCTGAATGGGGTGTGGTGAAAGTAGGGCTAAGTGTTGCGTAGTGGAAGTGGGGGTTTATGTCATATGGTGAAGGCGTGGAAGTGTGTAGGTGTGTATTGATGATAATGGGGCCTACTCTTGAAAGATGGCAGTAATTTTAAGACCATCGGTAACTCGTACCCCGAATAATGGGTGTAGTAGTCCAAAGTGAAGCAGGGAAAGAATCAGATGTGCTTAATGCCATCTTTCACCCTCCCTGGGTCTACTAGCCAGTTTTCAAAACCTCTGAGAAGAAGAGTTGGAAAAAGAATGAGAAAAAGATTGTACAACACATCTCTTCACTCTTAAATATTGGGGCCAGTGGAGGGGGGCATTTTCCCCAGCAAAAAAATCGTGCAAAGAGGAAAGAGACTTGGAAGTACGATCGTGACCCCCCCCCATCCCTTATGGAGGAAACCCTTCTCATTGGGGGAGGCTGACCTCCATCAAGAGGGATAAAGTATCCAACCAGCATCTTCAGGACTGACGGCAGTAACTCATTTGGACGTAAACAAAAGATTATTCTTATCACAAATATTTAAACGATTTAAAGGACTGTAAACATTTACAAATTAATCCTCCATAACCCTATATTTTAAGAACGAGATTTTTTGAAGGTTTGAATAAGATTTTTTCTTTTAGTTTGGTTGTCACCTAAGTATACGAGGCAATGGCTTCGCCACTCTCCCCTACGGGGTGAGCTTGCGCTTCGCTACTAAGATTAAAATTTAAAATCTAAAAAAAAGCAGCCATGGTTAAATTTTTATAAATTTTCTGAACTTCGCCAATTATAATAATTTTAAAAAGGAACTCTAAACTATTTCCCCCCTTTCAAAAACTCACGTTGCTAAAATATAGTTATAGATAAAATAAAAATGCAGCCTTACTTAAATTTTAATAAATTTTCTGAACTTGACCAATTGTAATTCATTTTCTTTTAAAACATTATGAAGCATTGGATGATCATTTATTTTTACTGGACTAAACTATTTTTTTGTTTTTTCAAACTCTAAAGAAATTCTTAGAAATTACCTTGATAAAAATTTAAAATATACTTAAGTCATAACCGAACTAAGATGAATTTATTATTCAAATACTCCCAAAAAATCCCGTTCTTAAATTATAGAGTTAGTGATGTTGATGATGATTAAGTCATAACCAAACTAAGATGAATTTATTATTCAAATACTCCCAAATTATAGAGCTAGTGATGATGATGATGATGATGATGATGATGATGATAATATAAAATGAAGTTCAGAAATAAATATAGTATCGAATTTTTGGGAATTTTTTAAAACTAAAAGAATAAAAAATGGTGAAGTTCCGAAAATTTATTAAAATTTGATCATGGAAATTATTAGAGCAAATTTAGATGGAGAAAACAAATAATCATGATAGGCCGTTGGACACAGGCCGAAAGTTTGCCAGCGAAGCACAAGCTCCTTCTGTAAGGAGGAGTGGCGAAGCTGCTCCTCTTGTATTAAATAAAAAGACTTCAAACATTGATTTTTTAAAAAGATTTTTACAAAAAAATTAAAAGAATTTAAAAATATTTTGTAGATATTTAAAATAATATCGATAAAAATTGACGTTTAAAAGAATATTTTATTTATTAAACGAGATTAAAAGGATTTTTTAAAGGCGCCAATTAATGTGGGCATGGCTAATTGAAAAGATGTTCCTCGTGAAAAATGCTTAAGTTAGGGCGAGTGAAAAGGAATAGATGGTGCATACTCCGAGTGGCCTAAAGACGAGACTCCATGGGGTGATCAAGATCGAGAAGGCGCGCAATTCTCCTTGAATTGAGCGCAAATATCTCTCCCCTAATGTCATGCGCGCGTATATGTGTATGTATGTGTATGTTGCAGAATGAGTGCGCCTGCTTCAGGGCTGCAGACAACGGTTTAATCTGCATTGGCTCCCACAATTGTTTACGATGGTTGTCGATGAAGTGCGGGTGCCATACTCGAGGTGATTTAGGTGGTGCCAGATGGAAGGGCGAGCCAGTGCCAACTATACGCCATCTTTAATAAGCCGAGACAAGAAACCTGTCTCTGTCAAGAAGGGGCAAGGTGTAGGATGTGGGGGCCTGAAAGAGTTTCAGATGTAAATTTCTCTCTCTGTTCAGAGTTGTTATTAGGCTACATTTCAGCCCTTGATTGGTCATAGACTTCATAGGGGTTGAATGACGATGGGCGCATATACGTCAACCTCAGTGAAGCTGATTATTATATAATGTTAGAGAACAGAAGATGGAGGGGTTGGGGAATGGGAGAACACAAGTGTAATTATGTCATCAGAAAGAGAAGAGTACAGGAGCGGAAGGAGTATTTACGGAGAAACAAGAGCCTCGGACCTCGAGTAGAGCAAGTTCCTTGTATTGCCCAGACGAAGGCCCGTCAGCACCAGCTATTTATGGCGGGAATAGGGAAAGGATGATGCCCGGTAGCAGAGGGTGGCTTTACTGCAGTCATGTTTAGGTGGGAGAGCGAGTTTGCCAAGCAGCTAGCCGTCGTGCATTAAAGATCTCATTTGCATGTGGAAAGCGATCAGTTCGTGGACTGGGGGCTAACTGAGTAGCTTTGTCAGCCCCTTTGTTGTGAGTCAGTTCAATGTGGAAAGCCATCAAGAAGGAGATCTTATTGGATGAGCTCGAAGGCAGGCAAGAGCAGTCGGATCTCGCAGATCAAAAGGTGGGGATAAGAGTATTGGGATTAATGCAGAAATCAGCCTATGGGAATCCGCGAATAAAGCAAAGTTAATACAATCGAAGAGAGAGTACGAATGGGGCTCCCGGATTACGCAATGGCAAGTACGCAGAACACTCGGGGGGGAAGGAAAAAATAAATGGAACATAAGGCATCGAAGCATAGTTTCCACCACGTCTGTAGCAGAACAGCTGCGGAGGGAGCATGAACTATCAGTGAAGATGGCTGCAACCTGAGAATAAGCAAACGCATGACTTCAATGGTTGCTGACTAGAAGGAGGAGGTTCCATATTATTGTGGGAGTCGGCATCCACGGATAGACCTATGCTAAAGAGATATGATATATGTGCCACTGTTCTTGAAATCTGCTAGTGGTCTTCAGTGGAGAGGGAAATGGACGACAAGGATAACGCTGGTAATGAGGGTATCCGGTGGAAGCGAGGAATGTCTAACTGATATAAAAGGTATGCTATACTCTGTGAAAAAACTGGTAACTAGAGAAGACCAAAAAACTTTTGTAGGCAAATAAAAACCCTTTTCAGAATTAGATCAAGACGACAGAGGGACAAGGGGGATACAGGGTTGTGCACAACGCAGCCAGCTCCAGTTTGGACTAGACAAAAGCACTGACGAAACGGAGTAAAAAACAGCGATCAACACCACATGTAGTGTAAGACATGTTGAGAGTGGACCGGGTGACGGCAATCAGATAGAAGAAGTGGGCTTTCGATTGAAAGATTCCAGTCGAAAATGAGGCATAGTAACATTATTGATTTGTGGAGAGGTGAAGAGAATGTTAGAGAAGTACCATACACTAAGACCGCAGGTATGGCAAGTTGGACATATCTGGTGACCGTGATATGAGATCTACTGCAGTAGTTGATCGAGAGCTCATCAGCGTAGAGGGGGCGGCTGATGGAACGAGGGAGAGAGGATATAACCATGTTCATCACAAACAAAAGAGGAACAATCTCAGAACAGAACCCTAAGGAACACCCTCCTCCTGTGAGAAGAAGTTGGGGTAGGAAGAACCTTCCCAGACCTGGAACGAACGTTCACTCAAGCACTGAGAAAGAATATGGGGAGATATGCAGACAGTAGAAAGGAATGCAAACTAGATATACTGGGGGAGTGGCTGGTAGTGGGGTAGGCTTTTCACATGTTGAAAAACACGACCAGTATTACAGCAAGTGACCGAAGATGGACTGTGCCGGAAGACTGGTAGGGTTTGAAGAAGTGGGCGGAGAGTTTGAATTAGAGTGAATCTGGGAGATAGAGTTTGGGGAGGTACCAGGGGGTAGGATTTTCAGAAAATGCCTTGGGATTTGGGTTTGGTTAAAATAATGGTAGCTATGAGTTTGGGGAGGGCCCTGGAGGTATAAAGACTTTGAGAAAGGTTAAAGTTGGAAGAAACTGCAGAGTCACAAGGAATAGTAGTACCTCAAAGGACATTGCTGACCATACCAAGGAGGTACTATTTTGGGAAAGCCCTAAATGTAGCAAGGGAAAAAACATAGGACAGTTGAAGGCTCTTCCCTTCCACCTCCCCCAACTCTCCTACCCGCATTTGCTGGCACAGAAAGCAGAAAAGATACCTTATTGTGATGTAAAAAGGACACAATCAGGAAACTTTAATAGAATAGCTGAAACCAATTTCACTTACTTTTATAATCTACTTGACCCTAAGTTCTATACACATTCATGGATTACATCATCAAGTGTAAATTTGAACTGTTCTACAGACGAACTATTCACCACCTCGCCCGGAATATTGTTCCATATACCACAGATCTTATACGAGAAGTAGTTCCCGCAAATACTAGACTCGAATAGGGGCAAATCCAGCTTGTAACCATGGTTACGAGTAGGATTTATGTTCAACGTTAACATCATTCTGTAGTCTACGTTTTCGACACCACTTAAAATCTTAAAGGTTTCTATTAGCTAGCCTCCTAATCACCGGGTCTCCAGAGAAAAAGCTCCATTCTTGAAGCCGACGCTGATAGCCTTTGTGCCTAAGTGAAGGAATTAATTTGGTTGCCATAGCCTGGACCCGCTCCAGAATTGAACGGCGTACTCCAGGTGAGGTGTGACTACAGAATTGCACAAAGTGAGGACAATCTCCTTGTTTCGGAAACGAAATTGTCTCTTTATGAGTTAGGTGCATAGAAGGAGGAGGGACTTGGGTGGCCGGTTCAATGGCCTCCATATCTGAAGGAGAAATGCAGAACTCCCGGCGGCGATAGGGACTGCGACGGGGGTTACGGCTGGGTTCAAGTGAACCGGAGGACGCCACGGCTGAGAGTGCCGAAGCTCCACTGGTATCGCAAGTGAAGATTACCTCAACTGAGTTGGAGTGGTGGAGGGGAAAGAACGAGGTAACAGAACGAGCAGAAGGTGTTCCTAAGTTGGCACACACATATTGGCAAACACAAAACCTAAAGCTCTTGTCATCACTTACACCCCAGCAAATGTAGGAAGGTGGGACTAAGAAGCTGAAACAAAATACCTATCTTCAATCTTTCATCTCGAACATTCTTCTCGCGGTCGATTGGCTGCTTTATGGCTATATTTTACAAGCTTTGTCAACGGGGATGCCATGGATATATGGGTGGATCGTTCATCTAGTGTTCTGAGGCCCTACCTTGAGTCGACAGTATGGGTGCATTTATAACCCCCAGCCCCATTATGAGGGGTGGGGAGACGTCCTTTACGCCAATTTGATGAAAGGTCTATTTTCACTTTTAAAATAAGAATGCTTCTAGAAGTCCAAAAGAGGTGATAAATATTTCATCCTTCCTACATGACTTACTCTCAATTCCAAAACAACTCTTTCTTTCGAACTGCTTGCCACTCCATTCAAACTACTGCCTTACCTCTATTATTTTAATTGATGTTTTATTAGGCAAGTGAATCGTCACACTTCATTGGTGTGGCAAGTAGGCCTTTAATTTATTAATTTTTTAATCAAATTTATTGAAAAACTCATTTTCCAACTTCAAACTGTCGATCGTTAAACTCATTTTCTAATTTCAAACTGTCGATCATCAAACACATTTTCCAATTTTAAACTGTCGATCGTCAAACTAATTTTCCAATTTCAAACTGTCGATCGTCAAACTCATTTGCCAATTTTTAAACTGTCGATCGTCAAACTCATTTGCCAATTTTTAAACTGTCGATCGTCAAACACATTTTCCAATTTTAAACTGTCAATCGTCAAACTCATTTTTCAATTTCAAACTGTAGATCGTCAAACTCATTTGCCAATTTTTAAACTGTCGATCGTCAAACACATTTTCCAATTTTAAACTGTTGATCGTCAAACGTATTTTGCAATTTAAAACTATCGACCGTCACTCATTTTGCAATTTCAAACTCTCGATCGTCAAACTCATTTTCCAAATTTTACCTGTTGGTGGTCAAACTAATTTTCCAATTTCAAACTGTCGATCGTCAAACTCATTTTCTAATTTCCAACTGTCGCTCGTCAAACTCATTTTCCAATTTTTAACTATAGATCGTTAAACTCACTTTCTAATTTCAAACTTTAGATCGTCAAACTCATTTGCCAATTTTAAACTGTCGATCGTCAAACTCATTTTCCAATTTCAAACTATCGATCGTCAAACTCCGTTTTCAATTTCAAACTATCGATCGTCAAACTCATTTTCCAATTTCAAACTGTCGATCGTCAAGCTCATTTTCCAATTTTTAACTGTCGATCGTTCAACTCATTTCCCAATTTCAAACTGTCGATCGTCAAACTCATTTTCCAATTTCAAACTGTCGATCGTCAAACTCATTTTCCAATTTTTAACTGTTGGTCGTCACACAAATTTTCCAATTTCAAACTGTTGATTGTCAAACGTATTTTGCAATTTCAAACTATAGATCGTCAAACTCATTTAGCAATTTCAAACTGTCGATCGTCAAACTCATTTTCCAATTTTTAACTGTTGGTCGTCAAACTAATTTTCCAATTTCAAACTGTCGATCGTCAAACTCATTTTCTAATTTCAAACTGTCGATTGTCAAACTCATTTTCTAATTTCCGACTGTCGATCGTCAAACTCATTTTCTAATTTCAAACTGTAGATCGTCAAACTCATTTTCCAATTTCAAACTGTCGATCGTCAAACTCATTTTCCAATTTTCAACTGTCGATCGTTCAACTCATTTTCCAATTTCAAACTGTCGATCGTCAAACTCATTTTGCAATTTCAAACTGTCAATCGTCAAACTCATTTTCCAATTTTTAACTGTCGATCGTTCAACTCATTTTCCAATTTCAAACTGTCGATCGTCAAAATCATTTTCCAATTTCAAACTGTCGATCGTCAAACTCATTTTCCAATTTTTAACTGTTGGTCGTCACACAAATTTTCCAATTTCAAACTGTCGATCGTCAAACTCATTTTCTAATTTCAAACTGTCGATTGTCAAACTCATTTTCTAATTTCCAACTGTCGATCGTCAAACTCATTTTCTAATTTCAAACTGTAGATCGTCAAACTCATTTTCCAATTTCAAACTGTCGATCGTCAAACTCATTTTCCAATTTTCAACTGTCGATCGTTCAACTCATTTTCAAATTTCAAACTGTCGATCGTCAAACTCATTTTGCAATTTCAAACTGTCAATCGTCAAACTCATTTTCCAATTTTTAACTGTCGATCGTTCAACTCATTTTCCAATTTCAAACTGTCGATCGTCAAACTCATTTTCCAATTTCAAACTGTCGATCGTCAAACTCTTTTTCCAATTTTTAACTGTTAGTCGTCACACAAATTTTCCAATTTCAAACTGTCGATCGTCAAACTCATTTTTCAATTTCAAACTATCGATCGTCAAACTCATTTTCCAATTTCAAACTGTCGATCGTCAAACTCATTTTCCAATTTTTAACCGTCGATCGTTCAACTCATTTTCCAATTTCAAACTGTCGATCGTCAAACTCATTTTCTAATTTCAAACTGTCGATCGTCAAACTCATTTTCCAATTTTTAACTGTTGGTCGTCACACAAATTTTCCAATTTCAAACTGTTGATTGTCAAACGTATTTTGCAATTTCAAACTATCGATCGTCAAACTCATTTTGCAATTTCAAACTGTCGATCGTCAAACTCATTTTCCAATTTTAACTGTTGGTCGTCAAACTAATTTTCCAATTTCAAACTGTCGATCGTCAAACTCATTTTCTAATTTCAAACTGTCGATCGTCAAACTCATTTTCCAATTTTTAACTATATATCGTTAAACTCACTTTCTAATTTCAAACTGTCGATCGTCAAACTCATTTGCCAATTTTAAACTGTCGATCGTCAAACTCATTTGCCAATTTTAAACTGTCGATCGTCAAACTCATTTTCCAATTTCAAACTGTCGATCGTCAAACTCCGTTTTCAATTTCAAACTATCGATCGTCAAACTCATTTTCCAATTTCAAACTGTCGATCGTCAAGCTCATTTTCCAATTTTTAACTGTCGATCGTTCAACTCATTTCCCAATTTCAAACTGTCGATCGTCAAACTCATTTTCCAATTTCAAACTGTCGATCGTCAAACTCATTTTCCAATTTTTAACTGTTGGTCGTCACACAAATTTTCCAATTTCAAACTGTTGATTGTCAAACGTATTTTGCAATTTCAAACTATCGATCGTCAAACTCATTTTGCAATTTCAAACTGTCGATCGTCAAACTCATTTTCCAATTTTTAACTGTTGGTCGTCAAACTAATTTTCCAATTTCAAACTGTCGATCGTCAAACTCATTTTCTAATTTCAAACTGTCGATTGTCAAACTCATTTTCTAATTTCCAACTGTCGATCGTCAAACTCATTTTCTAATTTCAAACTGTAGATCGTCAAACTCATTTTCCAATTTCAAACTGTCGATCGTCAAACTCATTTTCCAATTTTCAACTGTCGATCGTTCAACTCATTTTCCAATTTCAAACTGTCGATCGTCAAGCTCATTTTGCAATTTCAAACTGTCAATCGTCAAACTCATTTTCCAATTTTTAACTGTCGATCGTTCAACTCATTTTCCAATTTCAAACTGTCGATCGTCAAACTCATTTTCCAATTTCAAACTGTGGATCGTCAAACTCTTTTTCCAATTTTTAACTGTTAGTCGTCACACAAATTTTCCAATTTCAAACTGTCGATCGTCAAACTCATTTTTCAATTTCAAACTATCGATCGTCAAACTCATTTTCCAATTTCAAACTGTCGATCGTCAAACTCATTTTCCAATTTTTAACTGTTGGTCGTCAAACTAATTTTCCAATTTCAAACTGTCGATCGTCAAACTCATTTTCTAATTTCAAACTGTCGATTGTCAAACTCATTTTCTAATTTCCAACTGTCGATCGTCAAACTCATTTTCTAATTTCAAACTGTAGATCGTCAAACTCATTTTCCAATTTCAAACTGTCGATCGTCAAACTCATTTTCCAATTTTCAACTGTCGATCGTTCAACTCATTTTCCAATTTCAAACTGTCGATCGTCAAACTCATTTTGCAATTTCAAACTGTCAATCGTCAAACTCATTTTCCAATTTTTAACTGTCGATCGTTCAACTCATTTTCCAATTTCAAACTGTCGATCGTCAAACTCATTTTCCAATTTCAAACTGTCGATCGTCAAACTCTTTTTCCAATTTTTAACTGTTAGTCGTCACACAAATTTTCCAATTTCAAACTGTCGATCGTCAAACTCATTTTTCAATTTCAAACTATCGATCGTCAAACTCATTTTCCAATTTCAAACTGTCGATCGTCAAACTCATTTTCCAATTTTTAACCGTCGATCGTTCAACTCATTTTCCAATTTCAAACTGTCGATCGTCAAACTCATTTTCTAATTTCAAACTGTCGATCGTCAAACTCATTTTCCAATTTTTAACTGTTGGTCGTCACACAAATTTTCCAATTTCAAACTGTTGATTGTCAAACGTATTTTGCAATTTCAAACTATCGATCGTCAAACTCATTTTGCAATTTCAAACTGTCGATCGTCAAACTCATTTTCCAATTTTAACTGTTGGTCGTCAAACTAATTTTCCAATTTCAAACTGTCGATCGTCAAACTCACTTTCTAATTTCAAACTGTCGATCGTCAAACTCATTTGCCAATTTTAAACTGTCGATCGTCAAACTCATTTGCCAATTTTAAACTGTCGATCGTCAAACTCATTTTCCAATTTCAAACTGTCGATCGTCAAACTCCGTTTTCAATTTCAAACTATCGATCGTCAAACTCATTTTCCAATTTCAAACTGTCGATCGTCAAGCTCATTTTCCAATTTTTAACTGTCGATCGTTCAACTCATTTCCCAATTTCAAACTGTCGATCGTCAAACTCATTTTCCAATTTCAAACTGTCGATCGTCAAACTCATTTTCCAATTTTTAACTGTTGGTCGTCACACAAATTTTCCAATTTCAAACTGTTGATTGTCAAACGTATTTTGCAATTTCAAACTATCGATCGTCAAACTCATTTTGCAATTTCAAACTGTCGATCGTCAAACTCATTTTCCAATTTTTAACTGTTGGTCGTCAAACTAATTTTCCAATTTCAAACTGTCGATCGTCAAACTCATTTTCTAATTTCAAACTGTCGATTGTCAAACTCATTTTCTAATTTCCAACTGTCGATCGTCAAACTCATTTTCTAATTTCAAACTGTAGATCGTCAAACTCATTTTCCAATTTCAAACTGTCGATCGTCAAACTCATTTTCCAATTTTCAACTGTCGATCGTTCAACTCATTTTCCAATTTCAAACTGTCGATCGTCAAGCTCATTTTGCAATTTCAAACTGTCAATCGTCAAACTCATTTTCCAATTTTTAACTGTCGATCGTTCAACTCATTTTCCAATTTCAAACTGTCGATCGTCAAACTCATTTTCCAATTTCAAACTGTCGATCGTCAAACTGTTTTTCCAATTTTTAACTGTTAGTCGTCACACAAATTTTCCAATTTCAAACTGTCGATCGTCAAACTCATTTTTCAATTTCAAACTATCGATCGTCAAACTCATTTTCCAATTTCAAACTGTCGATCGTCAAACTCATTTTCCAATTTTTAACCGTCGATCGTTCAACTCATTTTCCAATTTCAAACTGTCGATCGTCAAACTCATTTTCTAATTTCAAACTGTCGATCGTCAAACTCATTTTCCAATTTTTAACTGTTGGTCGTCACACAAATTTTCCAATTTCAAACTGTTGATTGTCAAACGTATTTTGCAATTTCAAACTATCGATCGTCAAACTCATTTTGCAATTTCAAACTGTCGATCGTCAAATTCATTTTCCAATTTTAACTGTTGGTCGTCAAACTAATTTTCCAATTTCAAACTGTCGATCGTCAAACTCATTTTCTAATTTCAAACTGTCGATCGTCAAACTCATTTTCCAATTTTTAACTATATATCGTTAAACTCACTTTCTAATTTCAAACTGTCGATCGTCAAACTCAGTTGACAATTTTAAACTGTCGATCGTCAAACTCATTTTCCAATTTCAAACTGTCGATCGTCAAACTCATTTTCCAATTTCAAACTGTCGATCGTCAAGCCCATTTTCCAATTTCAAACTGTCGATCGTCAAATTCATTTTCTAATTTCAAACTGTAGATCGTCAAACTCATTTTCCAATTTTAAACTTTCGATCGTCAAACACGTTTTCCAATTTTAAACTGTTGATCGTCAAACTCATTTTCCAATTTCAAACTGTCGATCGTCAAACTCATTTTCCAATTTTTAACTGTCGATCGTTCAACTCATTTTCCAATTTCAAACCGCCGATTGTCAAACTCATTTTCTAATTTCCAACTGTCGATCGTCAAGCTCATTTTCCAATTTCCAACTGTCGATCGTCAAACTCATTTTCCAATTTCAAACTGTCGATCGTCAAGCTCATTTTCCAATTTTAAACTGTCGATCGTCAAATTCATTTTCTAATTTCAAACTGTAGATCGTCAAACTCATTTTCCAATTTTAAACTTTCGATCGTCAAACACGTTTTCCAATTTTAAACTGTTGATCGTCAAACTCATTTTTCAATTTCAAACTATCGATCGTCAAACTCATTTTCCAATTTCAAACTGTCGATCGTCAAGCTCATTTTCCAATTTCAAACTGTCGATCGTCAAATTCATTTTCTAATTTCAAACTGTAGATCGTCAAACTCATTTTCCAATTTTAAATTTTCGATCGTCAAACACGTTTTCCAATTTTAAACTGTTGATCGTCAAACTCATTTTCCAATTTCAAACTGTCGATCGTCAAACTCATTTTCCAATTTTTAACTGTCGATCGTTCAACTCATTTTCTAATTTCAAACCGCCGATTGTCAAACTCATTTTCTAATTTCCAACTGTCGATCATCAAACTCATTTTGCAATTTCAAACTGTCGATCGTCAAACTCATTTTCCGATTTTAAGCTGTCGATCGTCAAACTCATTTTCTAATTTCAAACTCGATCGTCAAACTCTTTTTCCAATTTCCAACTGTCGATCGTCAAACTCATTTTCCAATTTTTCACTGTTGGTCGTCAAACCCATTTTTCAATTTCAAACCCCTCTTCAACTTTCTACGACAAATTTAAACCTCCCGACGAATCTGATGGCACAAAACGTTTTTGGTATTCGTCTGAGAAAACCACTAAATTTTTCACTTGAATTCTATTTTCCAACTTTTCAAATTCAAATGATTACATTAAATTTGCTCCTCAACTTGAGGCAGTAACGAACTAACACTACTAGCTCCTCTCTTTGCCTGTCTCTATCGGTCTACTTCTATTTTTTTCTGTCTATCCTTTTGTCTTTCTGTTATACAAGTGACCTATTTATTTTATTAGTCTGTCTATCTGTATGCCTCGCCAAAATGAGAGGAGGTGTTTTCCCCGCCACACTCCTAGGGGAGTAGGATGAAAGCTCTGCTGTGCCGTTGTTTCATACAGTTCCGTGATAATATTTTTAATTTTTTTCTAAAAAAATTAAATTAAATTAACAGCCATCAAGTGCACATCTGACAGTTTTCTGATAATGTTAAAACGCTGAAGTTGGGGAAAGTGAAAATGTGTAAACGGTTGCCGCGATAATTCTTCGGTCTCGAGCCCTCAATTGAAAACGGTTGAGCACTACTGTTGGAGGCCGGTCACAGAGGTGACTCTTGACATACGAACATCTTACGGGTTCTTTACAATACTAAGTGAGAATAGCGCCATTCCATGGAGACAGGACGGAGGGGTCTTACTTGGTTTGAGGAGTTCTAAACTCCCCATGACTAGAAAATGGCACTCGGCACTGGCGAAGAAGACAGAAAAGGAGAAGGAAATGGTTGTTCCGGAAACCGGATAAAAGATGCCGTTAAGGGAAATACCCATCAAATGAGTATCCAAAGTGCAAGAACGGCGTGTGTTTCTGTGTGTGTATGTATGTGGGTAGGTGTCTACGTACGCGCGTGCAAATAACCCCCTCCTCCTCTTCGCCAGAGCCGCCACAAAACCCCGCCCTTTCCCGCCTTATGCCAGTTTTGGCGCGCTGATGAGCAAAATATCGCGGGGGAGGGGGGGAGGGGTCTCCCTGAACCTCGTCTAACAGTCATCCTAACACCGCTGCCCAGGAGCTCTAAATCAACCGATTATCTCGCTCCTCAGCACTCGGATGGCACTCAAGGGCGTCATGCCTGTGGGTGGCACTGAGCCTATTTATGGATTCGAATTTCGCGGTTAGATCAACGGTTGCGAGAACGCTAAAACACAAAATAGTGATAGGGAGCAGTCATGGGCTCTCTGCCCTTCTGACATCGGTTATTGTTGTGTCCGTATTATTATTATTATTATTATTATTATTATTATTATTATTAATAAGCGCGTTTAAATTTAGCATAAGAGTTCCAGGTAAAAAATGTATGCGAATAGAGAATCATTCCTCATTACGCACTCATACAGGGTTCGAGTGAGGGTTCTCGACCTTCTCACTCGACTCAACCTCCTTTATTACCACAAAGATGGCGCAGTTCGTGTGACGGGAGGGAGTAAAAGTTGGGCTCATTTATAAAATGCCGGGATCTGTTCCAGATTCTCTTCTACGGTAAGAGTGCTGTAGCGAGAGACCAGAGGCAGCTTCATGCACTCTATCTTTTAAACACTCTCACACACTCCCTTGCACACTCTCACACTCTCTTGCGCACTCTCACGCACACTCTCTCTTTCTTGATATCTATCTTTCCCGTACCGTCACCCTTATTAGTGATTCTCAAGCACGGGGTCTGAAGCCCCTGCTAGCGGCCCGCCTTCGCACAAGCGTTAAGGTGAGCTGCCTCCCAGGCTGTGGGAATAAGCAGGTTAGAGCTGAGGCCGAGAAGTCTCAGATTTCAGAGACTTCAGTCGTTGCCCTTATGGTAAGTGGCAACGACCTCTACCTCAGAGGAGGTAGGGTAGGCCCTACAGGCGAGATTATGAGGACAGTTATGGGCGCTGTCGACGACTGTGAATTAAAACCCGCAGACGCGTCGTGGTGGGGATGCTCCCGAGGTGTGGTCCAAGCCGGACCACACCTAAACAGGCGCCTTGCAGACCTCTGTACGGCGGAGGGTGTCTTTTTTGCCGACTCGTACGCCGTATTCTATGGTAGAAAAGACCTCTCCTAAAGGGACGGGGTTCACCTCTCCTTTAAGGGCAAGGCGTTCCTAGCTAACCTCATCCAGGATGTCGTGGAGCGCACCCAAAGGAGTGTCCGGCCCAGTGGGAAGGCGGACGTACGCCAGTACGCCCGAGTCACTCCCCAAACAACCTTCTCGGAGGCTGTCAAAAATGGTGCCACCGTGACAACCAAGAAGCCGGGAAACGGAAGAGTATAGGGGGTCCTACATTAGGGGACTCCCTGAAAGTTCTTATGTTCAATGCGAGGTCAATCAGGAACAAGTTTCCTGAGCTCCGTGGCCTCGTAGCGATGGAAGAACCCGAAATGGTAGCCATAACAGAATCGTGGATAAAAACCTCAAACCAAGACTTTGAAGGTGAATTCACGGTTCCTGGCTACCAACTCCTCCACAAAGATAGGCCAGATAGAGAGGGTGGCGGTGTAATGTTGTATGTCAAGGATACAATCGAATCTATGAACTCCAACGTTATATCCGACCACGAGCTTCTAGGCGTTGACCTAGAGATCGGTCCTGTCAGATACAGGACCCTGCTGCTTTACAGACCCCTTGCCCAACGAGTTGAGAAGGACAGGGAACTGTACCAGGTGCTGGGTGAGCTGGTTCAAGGCTGAGTGTGCATCGTTATGGGCGATTTCAACAGCCAAGTTGACTGGGAAACCAGAGCAGCCTGTGGCGAGAGCGCGCTACTCTTGGAGTTCGCCAACAACGAGTTTCTTACTCAATGGGTCAGAGAACCGACGAGAGGAGACAATATCCTCGACTTGGTCTTCACCTCTGAGGATGATATCGTTGAGGATCTCTCTGTAGGCGAAGAGATCGGTGGCAGTGATCACCAGCTAGTTAGATTTAGCGTCAAGATCCCGAAGGTAAGGTCTGTTGCCAGTCAATCAAGGAAACTTGACTTGAGAAGAGCAGACTTTGCAAACCTTCGTGCTGGACTGATTTACGTGAGGCTAGAAGTGTGCGATGCTGATGAAGACTCGTGAAATAGTTTCAAAACCATATTCATGAGTCTTCAATCGCGTTTCATCCCTCTGAAATGCCCCCGTCGGTCTTCTGTTCAACCAAAGTGGTTTAATCGAGAAATCGGCCAACTGCTTAGGGAGAAGAGAACTGTGTACCGGCAATCGAAGATCTCAGGTGACTTTGACGAATACCGGAGGCTAGTCAGGAGAATGAAGTCCAGCATAAGGGCGGCTAAGCGGTCTGAGGAACTCCGAGTGGCGAGACTCTGTAAAGAGAATCCCAAGGAGTTCTTTGGATATGTAAATAGCCGTAAACCAATCCGTCGAACGATTGGCCCTTCGAGGAATGAGGAGTGGACATTAAAGCATTCAGATGCAGAAAATGCTAATCTCCTCAACGACTACTTCTCTTCAGTGTTTACTGAAGAGTGTGGTCCCATCCCAAAGCCGACGGATTCCTACTCGGGGGGAAAAGCTGGAGGATATGGACTTCACCGAAGGAGAAATCAAAAAGAAGATCACTGACCTAATGACGAATAAGTCACCTGGCTCGGATGGGTTTCTACCTAAGGTGTTGAAAGAAGTACACGATCAAGTATCACGACACCTGAGTGCAATCTTCAACATGTCAATCCGGACCGAATGCGTTCCTAGAGACTGGCGTAAGCGGGGGTGACTCCTATCTTCAAGAAAGGAGACCGTAACCAATCGTCGAACTACCGACCTATCAGTCTAACTTTGATAGTCGGTAAACTCATGGAAAGCATGATGGTGGACAAAATGACGTCGTATTTAGAGTCAAACCTGCTACTGAGGAGTTCCTGGCACGGCTTCCGAAGGCAACGGTCATTCCTGACGAACCTTGTGGAATTCTTCCACTTCGTTTTCAGTGAGCACGATCGGGACAAGGCGCTGGATGTGGTTTACTTAGACTTTCAGAAAGCCTTTGATAAGGTACCACACCGCCGCCTTCTCCGGAAAGTGCGAGCGCTGGGCATATACGGAAAGGTAGCCGGCTGGATCGAGAACTGGCTAAGTGGCAGCGACGGCAACGGGTGGTGGTGAATGGACAGTCTTCTGAGTGGGTGCCCGTTACTAGCGGGGTGCCTCAAGGATCTGTCCTGGGACCACTACTATTCATCATCTACGCCAACGACATGGACGGTGACATGGTTGCCAAGATTTCTAAATTTGCCGACGATACCAAGCTTGGTATGAACGTTGCAAAGGATGGGAATACTGCCCACCTGCAGGAAGATCTTATGAAGATTGGGGAGTGGTTGGACACGTGGCAAATGCCTTTTAACGTCAACAAATGCAAAGTGATTCATATCGGCCACAGAAACCCCCAATCTCAGTATATCCTTAAGGGCACTGCTCTTGAATCGAGTGACACTGAGAAGGACTTCGGTGTAACAATCACTAATGACCTCAAGTTCTCGAAACAGTGCATTGAGGCAGAGAAAAAGGCCCAAAGGATGCTAGACTATATTAAGCGCTAGTTTGGTTATCGGAACCAGGAGATTGTACTGTGCTTGTACAACTCACTTGTCCGACCGCACCTGGAGTATGCCGTACAATTTTGAAGTCCTTCATTTTGAAAGGACATCGCGAGATCGGAACTCGTATAAGCCAGGGCAACCAAGCTGATTCCCTCTATCCGACATAAAAGTTATGAGGATAGACTAAGGGAATTAGATCTGTTCTCGCTGGAAACCCGTAGACTGCGTGGTCAGCTCATCGAAGTTTTCAAAATACTTTGAGGGTTCGACAATGTTGACTACCGGGATATTTTCACACTGAGTGAGAACAGAACGCGCAATCACGGCCTCAAACTTGAACTGAAGCGTTACAACCACAATCTGTGTGGAATTTTTTTCAGCGGTAAGTGGAACGCACTTCCAGTGGAAGTTGTCAACAGTGAATCTGTTGACCAGTTCAAGTCAAAACTAGATAAGGTCTTGAAAAGTGGCCGTTTAGGGACGCAAAACAATTGAGCAGCCATGTTCCCGCTCGGTTGCTAGTCCAAAGGTACCCTCATTGAATGGACCGTAAGGTCTCCTAGGGTACCTTCTTTCCTTGTTGTTACTCCTTGTTGTTACTCTTCCCCTCTTACTCTCCCATACTCTCTCTCTCTCCATAAGCTTGCCTGCATCATTATACTAAAACATAGAGGGTCTTCCTGGGGTACAATAATGGTTGCTGGACCCCACTACAGCTCTTTAGGAGGATTGCAGCTCGGAAAGTGATACTATACATCCAGGTTTGATACCTTCTTCCATGGTGTCAGTTGCACGTCGTATTACGCTCCGAATTTGATTCCCGAAAGCAACGATGCGGTATCACACAAAGTTTCTTTCAAGAGATTTGTAAAGAAAGTGGTGAAGTTAATGAATGTGAAAATGTGTGAAAGATATACATCCTCAGTTTTTCCTGTAGGTATTGGAGCTGGGAAGGCGAACTGCAGGTGTTGGGGCCCGGAAGGCACATATAAGGCGATTAAAAGGGACGTATGGTACTCTCTTCGTCTGTTTTGGGAATAGGAATACCCCCACGGTGATAGTTACCCGTCGTAAAGGAGGAGTAAATGCGAGAGTATGAATTTGTGATATAAAAGGAGACACAGAATTTGGGATGACGATTTGCTTTATACTAACCATGGTAATGCCTTAAATCAAGGGTGCCCCAACCGGGGCATGCGGGAGCCACGTTTTTTTTGTTTGCTTTTTTCGATAATTATCAATGAATAATAAATACCAGCCATATATTGTACCCTCGACAAAAATATTCAAGTATCTCATTGAAAACATCTAATTATTATTTAATTTTAAAAGTATTTATATATCAACAGATAGATAGGTAGGTAGATATATTCATGCAAATATATGTACCATTATTTTCATAATAATGTATCGGTGGCTCTTAATTTCCGTGAATTGGAGTCCCTGTCCGACAAAAGGTTCGGTAGCTCTGCGTTAAATGGTTTGAGGTATGGCTCTCGATAGCCTAGTGGGTATGGCAATGGACTTCTAGCACCAAGGCGCACGTACGATACCGGCGCACAAAACTCTCGGCAGGGTCATGAGCCGGCTGCTCCTTGGCGCATAAGCTGAAACATACCCGCGCGGGGTGGGTAATCATACATAGCTTAATGCTAGGCTGATTAAAAAAAAAATGTGCAAAAGACACTCGAAACTAAAACCTACAAAAACAGACAAAACAACACAAAACAAGAAGAAAAAAAGCAACAACAAGGAAGCACACTCTAGCGTCGGGGGCCATGCCCGCCTCCCTGCCATGAAGGATTATGCAACCAACGCCAAAGAGAGTCAAATAAAATGGAAGAGGCCAGCCTCCTCCAAAAAGTAAGATAGCGGTACACGGACCGATCCCGAGTACAAGGGACAAGCGGTAGCGACCCCGAGGTAACGTGCGCAATGATCGCCCAGAGTGGGACATTCAACAAAAATGTGCCGAACAGTCTGAGGGACAACGCAGTCTTCACATTATGGCGCAGGCGAGCGCCCCATCAATAGCGGTGCGTCCCACGAGTGTGTCCGATTCGAAGACGACAGAAAGCGACTTGAAGACGTCGTGGCAAAAATGTAGAAGTGAGGAAGAATTGGGGAAATGGTTTCAAAAACCTTGATATTAAATATTGTTATTGGTTTGCTACCAATAACATAACTGTATCTACTAATTCGAGAGCAAAGAAGCCCTGCCATACTAAACCCCCTTTGCGTGCTTAGATGTAAAAGTGTGCGGCCGGCACTGAGTGGACAGCCGGTGTCTCAAAGTTCCTGGCCTCCGAGGAAATGGAGTAAGTTTTTTTTGTAGTAGAAGGGGGGGGGGGTGAAATCGAGAGACATCCATGCCCATTGGGCACAAGGCAAAAAAGCTGCTTTTGATTCGTTTTCGGGGTGAGTTGTGAGAAAATAGGTTTCTCCAGAAGCGAAGACAGGAAATGGTGGGCTACGTTAGATTAGGTGGTGATTAGGTTATGATAGGTTGTGTTAGGTTGGCTCTGTTGGGTTAAGTTAGGTCCGGCTAGGTTAAGTCACGTTTGGTTCGGTCTGTTGGGTAAGGTTAGATTGGGTCGCGTCCCAGTTTGATTAGCTCAGGGCGACCGGAAGAAAGGACAAGTTCTTTGGGCGGTTGATACCCAATGGTATGCGACAGAAAGGGAGGGCATGCAGAAAAAAAGCATCATCAAAATGGGAAGGGAATAGAAAAGTGTGTGTGTAAATGGAGGGGGGGGATATAGTCGGCTAGAGAAAGAGCGGCTTATGTGGATCAACCACTTTTTATGTCAGTTTTACCGAGTATTTTACTCTCTTCTTTAGAATAGGAGTTAAGGAGGAGGATTCTATCTTTTTTATCTCATTTTTATCTCCAAATCCTGTTTTCATCCCTTCCCTCTTCACGCAAATCGTTCAGGATCCACTAATTATATCTAAAATGGCTTTAAGTTGGTATAATTGAGCCCCTCCACTCTTTCCATTAAGTGAACTCTTTCCCGAATCCGCATTGTCTGTTTTAGTGTGAGTTATTGGTCACAGCCTAATCCAAGGAGAATTTCTCTTTTATTCAAAATTATATTTACCCCTTCTCCCATCCCCTTTCCCTCTATCGTTCTAACCTCATTTCGTCTGTTGTCTCCCCTCTTTTTATATTTGTTTAAACACGTGTCTAAATACCTTCCTTCCCTCTGTATCATTTATCCCTTTGTTTTTTCAATTTATGGGCCTGGTAGCGGTTGGTTCTTCGACTGTGGTCCTACTCACTCCAGATATCCCTCCCCGCTTCTCAGCGAGATCTTGGACCTTTGAAGAGGGGAGTGATGGGGTATCCCCCTTTTCCCTTGAGTTCCGCCTTACGACACCCTTTGAACCCTTGTGTTGGAATGAGGGGGGAGGGGGCTTTCATCTATTTAGAGATGTACTGTTTTCACTTTTAATTATTTAGAAAGCCTCGAGACTCCATGCCGCCAAACTCTCCCACTCTATCGCTTTCGGAGAACTCCAGAAATCTCCAACAAGGGCAGAAAACAAGAGGACAATGAATGCCTTCAAACTTTTTTCATATGCGCCCTTAAAACTTCCTTTTTACTCTTTTTAACTTTACTTTCCAACCTATTAAATGTTTTTACTATCTTTTGTGTTGACAGTAAATCGTTTTTAAGCTTGTATCAAGCGGAAAGGTAAGTGCTTACTTTTATTATTTTGACATGATATCCACATAATCGTTAAACATTCAAACGTTGCAAGTGACTCTTTTGTTGCTTAAGCAAACTCTCAAATTATTAAAACTCTAATTAGGTTGCAATCGTGCAGACTTATTATCAAATCAAATACCATTATCAAACATGTAATTATACAATTTCTAATTCTATTTCGACTTAAATCGTACAGACTTTATTCAAACTCTATTATCTAAAGTCTAAACCTTTTATTGAATTGCTATTTTAACATCATTTTCACTAGCGAGTGAATCCGGGTACTAAAGCTGTTTTCGGCTCCTCTGAAAAAGGTAACAATCTTTTTCAAACCCAAATTAATAAATTTCTGATCGTTTTGCCTTTTGTGCAACATCAAACACCTACCTTATACGTTGGTGACGGCCCTCATCTCGGGGCTTATCACCTGTAATTAATATCTATCCATATTCTGCTCTTAATTGGTTCTTACTCTCTTTATTCGTGTCTGTATTTTATTACCATTATAACATGTTTTATTATTTGATGTACATGTTTGAAACGTGATTAAAACATCTTTGAAGTGTGTTTGAAGCGTGTTTAAAGGTGTTTGAGACGTTTTTCGAAACGTGTTTAGAGTATATTTAAAACACGTTGCTAAAACGTGCTCTAATCGTGTTTTAAACATTTTAAATGTGCTTGAATCGCGTTTGGAACATATTTGAAGCATTTTAGAATGTGTTTGAAATATGTTTGCAGAATTCTGGTTAAAGCCCGTTTGAAAACTTGTTTGAAATATGTTAAGCGCGTTTGAAACATATTTGAAGCATTTCAAGTTGTGTTTGAAACATGTTTGCGGAATTCTGCTTAAAACATGTTAAAGTACATTTGAAAGATTTTTGGGATCCCCGAGGGGTTTCAGTTTGATTAAATTAAGTGATTGACCTCTTTCAATCAATTCGATTTAAAATCTGAAAGGAGTTTCCCCTAACCAGCCTGGTATAGCGATTGGTCAGGGCAAGGCAACAGGACGAGAGGGCCATTCAGGCGAAAGTAAAAGGAATGCAGTACCATAAAGAGATATTAACTCACGCAATATGGTCATTATGGTTTTCAGGGTATTATTCTTTAACTTCTCGATTCGGCTCTGATGATGTCACACCATAACCTTCTTAACAGTTCCCCCACCCGACCTCTCTGGGGCCCATCATTGGCAAGTCGCCCAAACACCTTCATGAGTGGGAACGATATTATAGACAGGAGGGATGGGCGCGATAATAGGCGGTGCTACGCCATTATGGTCTCACCACCTAAATTTGTAAACAGACTAACCAGCACCTAACCAAATGTTTACATTTATTAAAGGTAAAAATGCGGCGATTTCTGCTCCCCACAGAAATAAAAGATGGAGGGAAGGTAAATTGAATCCCCCACCCCCACGAACCCTGGATGAACCCATAGGGAGCCGAGGTTCTTTTACAGAACCGCTCTATATAACTCATCCATAAGCCATTTTCAATGAGATTTTCACATCTAAGGCGAGAGGAGCGTGCCCTCTTCCATGGGCGCGTGACCACCGATGTAATTCGAAATTAATTAAGGTTTTTACATCCATCCTTTTACCTTAACTATTTTTTTTTAGGCGAAACTACCTGTGACTATCAATCAGACAACCAGCCTTGTTCGACTGTTTGACTTTGGTAATAGCTAAACAGAGGCAACCTTATGGAGGAGGGGGGAACACCTCAACATGAGAGATCCAATTCTGCAAGGAACAACCTCAATCCTCCACACAAAGATCTTGCATCTATTCGGGTCTACAATAGAGTCCTAAAAGATCAGAACGCCTGTATTTCTATCACAAAATCTTCCCTAAATTATGCCAAAGATAATTAATCCAAGGGTTCTAAAATTGGTGTACGGTAACCTACAAGTACCAGCTACCTATGGGTAAAGATTATTTCCATTTGGATCAATAAAGTGAAATTTATCAACTGATAAACAATTTACTAGAAGAATTGAAGCGTCCAAAATGATCCGATCTATTAGGTTTCTTGGAGAGAGAACCAGCATTGTTGCCATATCAACTAATTTTAGTTTAATCGTACAGGTAACAAATGCCCAAGAAATCTGTCACTTTTAATCTGAACGTGTTTAATTCACCTTTAAACATGTTTAATCGTCCAGGTAACAATGCCCAAGAAACCTGTGACTTTTAATCTGAACGTGTTTAATACACCTTTAAACATGTTTATTTAGTTTTAAAATGTTTATTTCATTTTCAAACAGCTATAATAAAACTTTAAACATATTTAATGATATTTAAAAATGTTTGAGTTTTAAACGTGTTAAACTCATTCTTTGCACATGTTTAATGCACTTTTAAGCATGTTTATTTAGGTTTCAACAGGTTTAAGTTTTAAACATGTTGAAATTCATTTTCAAACAACTTTATTAAAAATTTAAACATGTTTAATAAATTTTAACGTTTAATTCATATTTAACATGTTTAGTGCATTTTTAAACATGTTTATTTATGTTTCAAAAGGTTTAAGTTTTAAACATGTTTAAATTCATTTTCAAACAACTATATTAAAAATTTAAACATGTTTAATATATTTTAAAACATTTTTAATAAAATCTAAAACAAGTTGAATTTTAAAATTGCTAGATTAAGCTTAAAACCCGTTTAATTAAGTTTTAAATATGTTAAAGGACATTTAATAGATAAAATATGGTCAAATCCAGGCGTTTTGGTCTTTGAAGAACAATACATCTGGGGTTAAGGATTCAATATTCGTTAAACAGAGGTAGAGGATAGATCCTTCAAAACCAGCCTTGAGAACCGCGTTTGTATTGTAACATATACGTCCGCATGTATGTATTGGTTCGTGTATTTGTTTAATGGGTTTAATTGGTTCGTGTGTATCTAATTTCCTGAATGGTTGTTAGCGACGCACTACTTACCCGGCAACATGGGGCTTGCTTTTGTAGCTTACCAGTCACCAAATTTGTCTGCTTTTAGTATATTGGAGTCTGTTCGTCCGTATTTCCACGTGTTACTATTTTTCGTTCCTAGTTTTAACTGAACTAGTGCTTTGTATGGTATTGTTATGGAAGTCCTGGAAAGTTGCGGGTTCGCCCTTACCCGGATATCTTAACTTACTTCACTTACTTTCTTCATTTAGGGTTCAACAGAGGCTAGAGCGTCTCCACCCGTCGCTAGCGGCTCTCATTTGGTCCGCGGCTGATCCTCGACGGTTTCTCTGGCGATGAGGGGAGCTAATTGAAGCTTCCACCGTCCGAGTTTAGGGCCAGGAAGCACCTCCGGGAGTTCGGTGGGTGCCACTCTCGCACTGATGGCACCGATAGTTCAACTCAAAACCCCACCTCAGAGGATGCCATCTTTGAAGGTTCGTCGCCTAGCCTCTGCTCCCTGGGGAGGTTTATAGGAGCCGCAAAGCCCCGAGCCTTGCGGCATCATAGGAGGACGGTGTGGAGGGCATAATGAATACGGCGACTCATGCCCTTGGCGGCGGTCGCCGGATGGGCACTTAAAAAAAATGGAGGACTCGAGTACCTAGGGACAATACTCACCTCTATCAAGCCAGCCCTGGTTCGGGAGTGAAATTCCCACTTCAGGGGCTGGGGGGGGGGGGGAGATACGCAGACAATACGACGTAGATGACTAAGACAAACTTGCCTGGTACATTCTTTGTATTACTGGTGCCCCTTCCCGCGAAGCCCCCATTTCCCTTATACAATAAATATGTTTCCCCTCTGGCTCTGTTTATAGGAACGCCTCCTCTTCTCGGACTCGCTCCATTGATATGGGGCGGAGGGGAGGGCGAGTTGAGCCCTCTGGTTCTTATTTAGAAAATTAGCTTTGTAGTATTAGAGACGAAGAAGAAGCAGAGAGGAAGAAGAAAATAAGAAGAAAAGAAGAAGAAAAGAAGAAGAAGAAGAAGAAGAAGAAGAAGAAGAAGAAGAAGAAGAAGAGGAAGAAGAAGAGGAAGAAGAAGAGGAAGAAGAAGAGGAAGAAGAAAAGAAGAAGAAGAAAGAGAAGAAGAACATTTGCCCTGAGGCGCGCAGGGAGACAGAGTCCGCCTCCATTGACTGTTTACGGGAGTGATTTTACAACCGAATCTTAAGTTGTTTACGCCCTTAAGGCCGTCTGGCACTCCCCCCTCCCCCCTTGACTCCTAAAGCAGGGGGCTTCGGCCTATTCTGGGACGTTAAAAATAAGCCGACCCCATAAACGGGGGTTCTATAAATAGTACCCCCGTTTAGTAGTTCTCATCTGTATTGGGTGCGGGTAGACCTCCCTAACACTGAAGGTCCCCCCCCCCTAAAAGGAGAGCTAGGTGTAGGATGGGGGAACCATGCTGTAGCTAACATCTGGAGAAGTGTCTTCGTTGGTTTTACATAGTATTAACAATGTAATGGTGTCGAACCCCCAACCCCACTCCTTCCTCCCCCCTAAGCGCCGGGTTCGGATGGGGGGAGGGGGAGGCTTCGTCGGAACCCGTTCCATATCCTATGGGGGAAAGAAATCCAGTGTAATCCAACCGAGTCACGCTTTCTCAATTAAATTGAGGATGAGAAGAGATGAAAGGACCACCATCGATAGTTGGTCTCCAATGTGTGTTAGATAATGGGATCGCCCATTTGTGGCAGATATTGGGGTCTCCCTTGTGTGTGATATAGTGGGTTCTCCCCTATGTTTTGTAGATAGTTGGGTCGCCCATGTGTTGTAGACAGTGAGGTCTACAACTATCTTGCCATCGGTGAGAGAGCTAGCGCGATCTGCTTGAGTTCAGCTAGCTAAGCTAGGGGACTTTTAGTCCGGCAGTGTCACCCCATGCCAGTAAGGTAGCTTTAGTAGGATCCAGACAAAGAGTTGTCAAACTTCTCTACTACTTCTTTGATGCATCTCCTAGCATCCCCCTATTAGCTTTATCGATTCTCTTAGCGTTAAGTTTCACCACAGTTGCTCAACTGTCTTAAAAAAAAAAACCTCATCTATTATACATAAGTTGTTTAGTTATAAAGACCTCACCAGCTACCTTATGCCTTGTGAGAAGAGAGGCTTTGGATCCTCTTTAAATAACGCCTTGGAGCACTCATAGGTTGCAAGAGACTGAGATTGAAGGGATCTCAGGCGTTTGAGGTACGATTAATAGAGAAATGCTAAGTACCCCTTAGAAGCTTTCTCCTTACTTGGTGAACAAAGGCTCAACCGCTCTTTGGTGAGAGAGCTCTTGTGCTTTGCTGGTTGCCAGATCAGAAAAAGATCTCGGATTAAGTCGCGGGCACTTAGCTTTACTATTTGATTAAAGTCTGGCCGTTTTCGGTTAACTAGCAGGGATTAGTAGGAAGACAGTTACACCACAAGCACCCCTGTTGAAAAATAAGAGGACGAGATTACCTGGGGCTCTTGTGCTGCTCAGTTAGGAGCTACGGCACGATTGGGGACATCCGGCCTAGGGGAGACCTTAGAGTTGGTGTGCTTGGTCAAAAGGGTTTCTGTTGGCCGAACAACCGAAAACCCTGAAAATAGGCGGATGTGGTGTGTGCAAGAGAAAATCACACAAAATAACTTTTATGCATATGGTCGGACGTTAAGGTAATTAAGATGGCGAAGAAGAATGATCCTCAGTTTCGCAAACTAACCTGCGGAAAATGCAAAGTGTACAGATGGAGCGAAAACTTCGGTGGCAGGAGTTGCAAAGAGCTCACAGACGCCGTTAGTGTCTGTGACTTCTGCGAACTCGAGGCACGCCTGGGAGGGCGCATTAATTAGTTGAAAGAGGAGAACTCCCTCCTCAAAAGGGAGTTTCACCTCTTGAGATCGGAGAGGCGTAAGTACGAGGGGCGGTCAATAAGTTTTGCGAATCGGTTGGGCAAAACAGAGGAAGGGGGATGGCTGTTGGTGGGGGTGTTAGGACAAGTTATGACAAGTCAGGACCTGCAGCCGCACGCTCCTGCCTCGTCGATTTAAGAAGCAGTAGCTGATCGCAGATCGTCAGTCACAAATTTTTCAACAATGGAGAAGGTTGAGCACCGCGCAGTGATCAAATTTTTTGACCAAGGAAGGCAAGAATGCAAAAGAGATCCATGAACGCATGGTTGCAGTGTACATCGACACCGCCCCTTCCTATGCAACCATTGCTCGCTGGAATAGGGAGTCCCGCCATGGCCGTGAGTCCCTTGAAGATGACCCCTGTCCAGGACGCCCGTCATAAGTGACCAACGATGACAATGTGGCCGTGTGGAGAGGACGATCCTCGAAAATCGACGGGTGAAGGTCGAAGACACCAAGCGAGAACTTGGAATATCACATGGAAGTGTCATCAACATTATCCACGACAATTTGGCCATGACCAAGGACTCTGCCCGTTGGGTCCCTAGAAACGTCACGCCCCATGATCGACTTCAACATCGTCAAAGTTCGGAGGAGCTGCTGCTCCTGTACAACCAAGACCCGGCGGGATTCGAGTCACGCATTGTAAAAGGTGATGAAACGTGGGTCCATCACTGGGATCCCGAAACCAAGCTCGAAAGCATGGCCTGGAAGCACAGGGGCTCTCCGACCCCCATCAAGTTCCGGACCTAACCCTCAGCCGGGAAGATCATGGCCACCATCTTCTGGGATTCTGAGGGAGTGTTGATGGTGGACTATGCGCCTAGGGGAAGGACCATCACAGGCCAATATTACGCCGAGGAACTGCCTGGGTTGAAGAAGTGCATCCGTCAGAAGCGGCGCGCCAAGTTGACACGCGGTGTCCTGTTCCTCCACGAAAATGCCCCTGTCCACAAGGCTAGTGTTGCACAAGCTGCCCTGTGCGAGTGCGGATTCGATGAGCTCAACTATCCCCCCTACAGTCCAGATCTGGCCCCTAGCGACTACTTTTTATTCCGCCAGCTCAAGGCTGCAATGCGTGGACGCCGGTTTGGGGACGATGAAGATGTCTAGCTCGCCGTCCAGGAGTGAATTGAAGAGCAGTCGGGAGATTTCTCGTTGTCGAGAATTCGAAACCTCAGGGAAAAGTGGCGCAAATGCATTGAAGTCGAGGGTAGTTATATTGAAAAATAATAATAATAACACTTTTCCTCATATCTCGTTTTCTTATATCCGAATTTCAAAACTTATTGACCGCTCCTCGTACTTAGGAGACTCCGAAGGGAAGAAGACACCCAATTCTGTGCAGGACTGCTGGCTCAACGAGCCAAAAAGAAGAAAAGAAAGAGGAAGAAGGGAAAGAAGAAAGAAGAAGATAAAGTAGAAAGAGAAGAAGAGAAAGTAGAAACAGAAGTAGAGAACGTAGATACAGAAGAAGAGAAGCCAAAGTAAGATATGGAGAAGAAGAAAAAGAAGAGAAATATAGAGAAGAAACAGGAAACTGACAAGTTGCTCACGAAAGGGGAAACTCTGTCTCCTACAGTTAAATGTGCGAGGGTCATCCTTATTGGTAATTCTCAAGCACAGGACTTGCAACTCCTGCTAGCGGACCGCCTTCGTACCAGTGTGAAGTTAAGCTGCTTGTCTGGACGGGGAAACGCCCAAATTAGAGTAAGCGGAGAAATCTGAGATTTATAAGAGCCCGGTCGTTGCCCTGATGGTAAGTGGCAACGACATCTACCTCAGAAGATGTAGGGTAGGCCGTACACCTAAGACTCTTGAGACGGTGTTGGGAGCTGTAGACGACTGTGGGTTGAAACCCCGCAGACGTGTCGTGGTCAGGATGCTCCCGAGAAGAGGTCAAACCCGGACCGCTCCCTCGAGGAGCGTCTCTTTAAACCGACGCCTGGCACATTTGTGCACGGCGAAGGGGATCTTTTTTGTAGACCCTTACCGCACCTTTTATGGTAGGAACGACCTCTACCAAAGGGATTGGGAGCAACTTTCCTTTAAAAGAAAGACTGTACTCTATAACATAATACAGGATGTCGTGGAGAGGAACCAAAGGAGTGTGCGGCCCCGAGTAAAGGCGGACGTGCACCAATACGCCCGTGTCACTCCTGGAACGACATTCTCGGAGGTCGTTAGAAAGGGTGCCACCACGGCACCGCCTAGGGGTAGAGAGGCAAATATGACGGGAAACGGAAGAGCGTAGGGAGTCCTACATTTGAGAACTGCATGAAAGTTCTTTTTGTTTAATGCGAGGTCAATCAGGAACAAGTTTCTTGAACTTTGTGGTCTCGTAGCGACGGAAGAACCTGAGATAGTGGCCATAACAGAGTCGTGGGTAAAAACCTCGAACCGAGATTATGAGGGTGAATTCATGATTTCCGGTTACCAACTCTTCCTAAAAGACAGGCTAGACAGAGAGGGTGGCGGTGTGAAGTTGTATGTTAAGGATGCATTCAAAACAACGAACTGCAACATTATATCCGACCACGAGCTACTAGGTGTAGACCTAGAGATAGGTACTACCAGATACAGAACCCTGCTGCTTTATAGACCCCCTGCCCAACTAGTTTAGAAGGATAGGGTTCTGTACCGGCTGCTGGGTGAACTTGTTGGAGAGAGTGTGTATCGTCATGGGAGACTTCAGCACCCAAGTTGACTGGGAAACCAGAGAAGCCTGTGGCGAGAACACACTGCTCCTGGAGTTCGCGAACGATGAGTTCCTGACTCAATGGGTGAGAGCCAACGAGAGGCAATAATATTCTCGACTTGGTTTTCACCTCTGAGGATGACATCGTTGAGAGGCTCTCTGTAGGCGAGTAGCTCGGTGGCAGGGGCCATCGACTAGTTAGATTTGTAGTCAAGGTCCCCAAGGTAGAGTCTGCGACTCGTGAATCGAGGAACCTTGATTTGAGAAAATCATACTTTACAAGTCTTCGTGCTGGATTGGCTGATGTTGGGCTGGAAGGGTGTGAGAATGTTGAAGATTTGTGGAATAGTTTCAGAACTACGTTCATGAGTCTTCAATCACGATTTATCACTGTGAAAAGCTTGCGTCAGTCTTCTGTTCAACAAAGTTGGTTTAATCGAGAAATTGGTCACTTGCTGAGGGAGAAGAGAAGGTGTACTGGCGTTTAAAGATTTCTGGTGACTTCGATGAGTACCGTAGGTTATCTAGGAGAGTGAAGTCCAGAATAAGGGCGGCAAAACGTGCCGATGAGCTCCAAGTGGCGAGACTTAGCAAAGAGAATCCCACGGAGTTCTTTGGTTATGTAAACAGCCGTAAACCAATCCGCCGCAAGATTGGCCCTTCGGTGAATGAGGAGGGTGCATTAAAGCACTCAGCTGCAGAAAATGCAAACTTCCTGAACGACTACTTCTCTTCAGTGTTCACTGAAGAGTGTGGTCCCATTCCCCAGGCCATGGACTCTTACTTTGGTGAAAAGCTGGAGGAAATGGACTTCACCCAAAGCGAAGTAGAAAAAAATATCAATGACCTAAAGACGAATAAGTCACCTGGCACGGACGGGTTTCTACCTAAAGTGTTGAAAGAAGTGCGTGATGATGAGTCACGACATCTGGGCACAATCTTCAACATGTCAATCCGGACCGAATGCGTTCCTAGAGACTGGCGTGAGGCGGAGGTGACTCTTATCCTTAAGAAAGGAGACTTAGCCAACCGTCGAACTACCGACCTATTAGTTTAACTTCGATAGTTGGTAAAATCATGGAAAGCATTATGGTGGGAAAAATAACGTAATATTTAGAGTCAAACTTGCTATTGAGGAGTTCCCAGCACGGGTTCCGAATGCAACGGTTATGCCTGACGAATCTTGTGGAATTCTTCCACTTCGTTTTCAGTGAGCACAATCGGGACAAGGTACCACACTGCCGCCTTCTCCGGAAAGTGCGCGCACTGGGCATAGACGGAAACGTACCAGGTTGGATAGAGAACTGGCTAAGCGGCAGACGGAAACGGGTGGTGTTGAATGGAGAGGCTTCTGAGTGGGTGCCCGTTACTAGAGGTGTTCCTCAAGGTTCTGCCCTGGAACCACTATTGTTTATCATCTATGTTAACGACATGGATGGTGACATGACGGTGAAGATTTCTAAATTTGCCGATGATACCAAGCTTGGTATGAACGTTGCAAAGGAAGGAAATACTTTGTTTCGGACACGCGGCAAATGCTTTTTAACGTCAACAAATGCAAAGTGATGCATTTCGGCCACCGAAACTCCAAATCGCAGTATATCCTTAAGGGCACTGCTCTTGAATGCACTGATACTGAGAACAACTTGGGTGTAACTATCACTAGTGACCTCAAGTTCTCGAAGCAGTGTATTGAGGCGGAGAAGAAAGCCCAAAGGATGTTAGGCTACATGAGGCAATAGTTTGGATATCCGAACAAAGAGATTGTACTGTGTTTGCACAACTTCCTTTTCCGGCCGCAATTGGAGTATGCCGTACAATTTTAGAGTCCTTTGTTTCGAAAGGGCATTGCGAGATTGAAACGTGTGCAAGCCAGGGCAACCAAACTGATTCCCTCTATCAGACACAAGAGGTATGAAAATAAGTTACGGGAATTAGATTTGTTCTCGTTGGAGACCCGGAGGCTGCCTGGTCAGCTTATCGAGGTGTTTAAAATGCTTCGAGACTTCGAAAATATAGACTACAGGAATATTTTCCAGCTTAGCGAGAACAGAACCAGAAACCACGACTACAAACCTAAGCTGAAGCGTTACTACCATGATTTGTGTGGTAAATTTTTCCCATACAGCATCTGTGGTACATGTAACGCACTTCCAGAGGAAGTTGTCAACAGCAATTCTGTTGAGCAGTTCAAGTCGCGTCTAGACAAAGTCTTGAAAAGTAGCCGTTTGGGCACATAACCGTTGTGCGAGTGTTATTCGAGGGCGTCAATTGACACTTTAGAGGCTGTGCCTGCTCAACTGTTACGCCAAAGGTACCCTCTTTGAATGGACCTTAAGGTCTACTAGGGTACTTCTTTTCCTTGTAGCTCCTTGTAGGTCTCTTGTGTTGTTGATAGTGGGGTCGTCCCTGTGTTGTAGATAGTGGAGTCGCCCATGTGTGACAAAAATTAATTCCGCGTATGCGTGTTGTCTGGCCTCGGTCATATTTTTCTATCGCAGTAGATCCAGTTGTACATCGTCTGTGAAGGAAACAATACCGTGGTGAATTCAATCCTCCGCAAATTTGGAGAAGGCAAGCTGTTCTACTTGGGATTCACGCTCGGAGCTCCAATGCGAAGATCTTCGAGTACTTATGTGTCAATCTGAGGACGGTGCAGAGGATCAAGTGCAAAGTGAGACTGGGATTACGAGGGTACTGCTGCTCGGAAGGTTCACTCCAAGCGTTCAAATACGAAAAGAACCCCCAAATTTGTCGCAGAGATCCAGGTCATTAGGGGTTCTTTTCCCAGTAAGTCATTGAGGTCCATACCCAGGGACAAGAGAGTGTCTGAGTGTCTCATCAGGTAGTTAGAGCATGAGGATATCCGCTACTACTCATACAAGATGAGAAAGGGTCAGCTTCTGTCGCAGAAGTTGAAGGACAAGTGGAAGGAACGTGAACAAGCTAAAGCAAACTCTCAAGCCTGACGTACTTAGGTCCAACCAACCAGGTGGTGAACTGGCAAAACGACCGCTGACTTCTGTGTCCCTCAAAGATGTACCGAGAGTTTGGAAGACCAAGTTCCCGGTCTACATCATGGTGTTTTAGGTGGTCAGCACTCAGTAGCGAGGACTGTCTTATGCCCCCGATTATCTTTCTGGAGGGCGACATCAAGTACCTGGACAAGTTGGTGTTGCCCTGGATCAGGGAGGTGGCCGTTAGAATGTCGTACGTGTGTCAGAAGGATTCTACTCCATGCCACAAAAGCAGCAGGACCCATTCTTGGCTGTCAGATAATTTCTTTGACCACATCACTATGAGCATCCGGCCTCCTAACCCTCCAGATTGCAACCACATGTACCATGTGCGGTGCATTTTTGAGATAGAGACCAACAAGTCCTCGTGCATCATCAAGCTGGAGCTTAGGTCCAAGATCCCCCACAGTTTTCATCCAGTTAAACAGGGGGACCGTCGAGAAGGTCTACATAATGTTCCGATGGCGCCTTTAAGTCTTTAACTTTAGTAACTTGGGTTAATATACCTGCATGAATGAACTGTCTTATTTTCTTTTATATTGAAGTTAGGCCACAAATTCCTGCAGCACCAGGAATTCGTTTTGTTCTGAAACTTCGGTCATGTACAAGGCTCCTCCAATTGTTTATTTCGTTCAAATTTAGCCATCATACTGGTTGTCATAAATGCCAACCTAACATGGCGTACGCCTTGTCTGCTCTGAGTTGGGTTTTTTTTTTAGTATTTCGCGAGGTCGTCAGTTATACAGGGCACAATCTTGTCCTATTTGCTAAGTCACTTATCTTGTTGGAGGGCGGGGGCGCATATTGGGTGCTTCATTAGATGTATTTGTACCTGACAGGGACCAATTGGGCCTCTCACCCGGCGCTGGGAAATACCTTAACAAACTTCCCCGAAAGCTTTCTTCGTTTCTCACAATCCCGCCAGATGGCAGATAGCCTATTCAATCCATTTTCTGCCGATCACTCTGTGGGACTTTAATGCATTAACCCCCCAGAGAATATGAGAGCGAAGTTATAACTCTTACTGAGTTATTCCCCCCCCCCCCCTCCACCTGATGGTGATGGTATTTCAAGGGGAACCGCTTTTAAGGTAGGCCTCTCGGTAGAGGTGAGCCGAGTGAGTGAGAGGCCTAGGGCAAAATTCAAAAGGGATTAATTTTGACTGTCCACTACTGACGGTCGACAAATAGGCTATGAAGTTTCAGAGTGACTTACCATTTGGCTACTGCTTTATAATCGATGAGTGCCTATTTGCTTTGCGAGATAGGGCTAATGGGATGATTCTATCACGCCCTCAGTTTGATATATTATGTAATTCGAAGAAGCTATGCCAGATTTGAATGAAGAATTAAATATGTATTTTATACCAAAATAGAAACATGCATACATGTACGTACATTTGATTAACGACCGGTGTCGTTTATTAACCTAAAGAATCTTGTCATATAACGCGACTCCCACATGACATGAAAATTAGACTTATATGAGCTACTTATAGCATTAGTATAGTAGTACTATTTAGCACTATTTATAGGTTAGATTGTGTACTGATAATAGTTCTACTAGTACTATTTAGCATTATTTTAAAAGAATGCAAACTTAATGTAGTAAGTGTATTACTATTTAACATTATTTATAGTAATTAGAAAGCCACCAGGTTGCTTTATCACCCATTGTAGCGCATTTACCCAAAAGTAAAATTTGATGGGAGGGAAATACTTTTATTCCACTCCCGAATTGAATTAATTGAAAAAATGGAGAACTTCTTTAGTAAGTAGCTTGCCATTCCGGTGCGAGAACTGCGCGTGACCAGATCGATGGTTACAGATGTACAAATATTTTGTAGGTACGATATACATATACTAGACTGCGTGTGAATTTGAGGTGGGTACGAGTTTTGTGTAGCTGTGTCTGGGAACGATATATGTTGTTAGACTGTGTGTGTAGTTGAGTTGGGTACGAGATTTGTATGGTTGTGTGTGGCTCAAAAAGATTATGATTTTTTTTCGGCGGAGTGTGGGATCATGATGGGTACTAGATTTTTGTCCGTTTGTGGGTACGATTTTGTGGGGCTGGGTTTGGTACGCGTTTTGTGTGGCTGCGTGTGGGATTAAGTGGGTGCGAGATTTGCCTGTGGGGCTGACATAGCTACGAGTTTATGTGGGCCTGTATGGGGTTGAGATGCATAAGAGTTTGGGGTGGCTGAAATTGGTAAGAGTTTTGTTGGCTGCATGTGGGGTGGAGATAAATACGATTTGTGTGGCCACGTGGGGCAGACATGGGTACGAGATATGTGTGGCTGAGTTGGGTACGATGTTAGTGTGGCTGCTGCTGGATTCGAGATTAACGACCGGTGGGTTAGAGATGGGTACGAGATTTGTTCTGTTCCCTGTGGCGCTGAGATGTGTACTATTTCTTTGTTGCTGCGTGGGTGCTCGGTGCTACGTATGGGTACGAGTTTTGTGGGGTTGAGGTGTGTACAAGTTTTGCGTACTGTGTACATGCATATAGCTACGAAAAAGAATATATGACAGTTTTAACTCCCACCTCCCCCACCAGTGGATTTAAATTTGCATTTTCATGTCTGTCTTCTATTAACAAACGTGTAGAGTTTCCAATGCATCTTCACGATCCCAGAATTTAGGGTTGATAATTTTTGTAGTGGTAAACCATTTCGTTCGGGATCTTATTCACTACATTTATTTCATCTATTCGATTTTATTCTTGTTTCTGCACTTTCCGAGACTTTTCACGCTTTGTTACACTTGCCTACGGGTGTGAGGTGTTACATCTACATGAAAAAACCCAGGCGAAATGTAATGAGAGGAAAAATTGGGAACAAATGGCAATGGGATTCTAGCTGGGTTAATTTCTTCCTCGCCAAGTGGCATGGCGGCTGATATACGCTGTAGTGGCCCGTAGTTTGAGTACCACGATAAACTGCAGGGAGACAACAAAGGACCAAGGCCTCGTCAGTAGACCTAACCTGAGTCCACTCTGTGACCAGGTGAAGTTGTGTATATTAAGCAATCAGAAGGCTCAAGCTTGCCTGATTTACGCGTTTTCGATCCTGCATTTAGCGCTATCGCCAGCCACATTTAGCGCTTTTAAAATATACATATATAACAATAATTTTAGGGAATTTCAGTTCACCATAAATGAATTTCCCCATTAAATATAAATCTTTTCTTATCAAATATCAATTTGTCGAATAAATAAAAACTAGATAATAATTAAGTAAAAAAAAATTGAATAATTATATAAATTAATTAATGCAAATTGGCAACTCGAAGATACTTAAAACTTGCCTCTCGTAACTTGTTTAATCATAATTCGGCTTTATTTTCAGTTTCAATCAGCATTTGAAATACATCCCTGTTTTCTTATTGTTAATTCCTTGAAGGAAGAAAACTTAAATTATTAAAATAAGTTAATTTTCCGCGTTTTAGGAAATTAGATTGGGCCATACTTCGTATACTTGTAATAATGCCATAGGAGTAGTATTGATAATCTTTTACATTAGCGACTTGGGATTTTTTTCATGTTATCCCATAATGATTCGTCCTTTGTTGCAAAATCTTTCGTTTATTTACTTGTTCCTGAAGGCTAGCAAGGGGGGGTATGGGGGGGCGAAGCCCCCACATATAGTAACCCATAGTACGGGTCGAAACCGGCTTCCACTAACCAAATACATATATACGAATAACCAAATACATAACGAACGATGAATCACACTGATATCGTTCAATTTGGAACGAATGACAACAACCAAAAACACCAGAGTCGCTAATGTAAAAGATTACCGTAGTACTATTTTGATGACAAAGAGGTTGTATCACCCTGTATAAAGTCACGTCAGTTAGTTTTTTTTTGTTTATGTTTAGGCTAGGCTATTGTTTGTGGGTTCGTTTAGTTTGTTTTTAATAGGTACGGTTAGGTTTTGTCTGCTGTTTTTCCTACTGGAAAGGAACCAAAAAGGAAGCCTACTCTAGAGAACTTGCTTCAGTTCAAAATGGTTTATATTTGTGATACAATGGCGATTGCGTTCTCGCGTGAATATTAGTCGTTAATCTGTATAATTACCAGAACTGAACTTGTTTAAATAACCTACTATCCCTAACCTTCTATATCATTGTTAAATTAGCGTCTTATCTAAAGGTGATGCTAATTAACATCGTGAGGAATGGGAGGTTTTACCAAGTTTCCATGTCATCTCTGTCTTTGGGACAGTGGGAATTGGGAATGCCATAGTATATTACCACAAGAAGCACTGGCCTCAAAGGACTGAGTCCTGTGTTGAAGGGCATAATGCCAAGCATGAACAATTAATAGACCCTCAAAAGGTGTTGTTTCCTCCATTGCATTTAAAACTAGCTCTCATAAAGCATTTTGTTAGAGCTCTAAACAGATAGTTTGCAGCTTACTAAAAGAAAAATGAGCCCTGGAAAAGTTTTGTTTTGGTTGACCACCAGTGGCTTCCAACTGGTTGGGAACTAAGTAAAAACTATGGGCAAATGGGCTGCAGGATGTCGCTGAAGCTGCACAACTTTGCTGCCCATCTTGACAAGTTCAAGGAGAATATGGGAGCATACTCAAGAGCAAGTTTAGCGCTTCCATCAAAATATACTGAACTTTGAACATAGATACCGAAGAGTATACAATGAAAACATGATGGGAGACTAAATTTAGGGGCTTGTACGGAAAAGTGAATTACATTATAAACGGAAATCGAGGAAAACTGTTGACTTATAACTTTTTTTAATTGTTTTATATTTCTTGTAGAAGTTCCAATGGATGAAAAAAAACCCTCACCTAAATTTGTCTATTTTTAGTAAATATTTCGCATCAATTTAAGATTAGGCACCTAAAGTCCCTCAATTCAAGATAAGGCACTTACGTTTCGTTGAATTCAAGATAAGGCACCTGCGTTTCGTTCAATTTAATATGAAGCACCTAAAGTCGCTGTGTTAACCACTCAAAAGGTTACTTGTAAGAGAAAATAAAAATATTGCAAATTAGTAAGGAAAGTTTTATTGAATAAAAAAATATTTAAAGGATCAGTTATATATCCTATTGTTCATTTATATGATTAAATAAGCTTTGAAAGGGGTTTGACGAATACCTGTCCTGCCATATAAATTGAAACAAATATGTACGAGGGGCGGTCAATAAGTTTTGCAATTCGGATATAAGGAAACGAGATATGAGGAAAAGTGTTTTATTATATAACTACCCTCGACTTGAAAGCACTTGCGCCACTTGTCCCTGAGGATTCGAATTCCCGACAACCAGAAATCTCCCGACTGCTGTTCAATGCACTCCTGGACAGCGAGCTGAACATCTTCATCGTCCCCAAACTGGCGTCCACGCAGTGCAGCCTTGAGCTGGCGGAATAAAAAGTAGTCGCTAGATGCCAGATCTGGACTGTAGGGGGGATAGTTGAGCTCATCGAATCCGCACTCACGCAGGGCAGCTTGTACAACTCTGGCCTCGTGGACAGGGTCATTGTCGTGTAGGAACAGGACACCGCGTGTCAACTTGCCACGCCACTTCTGACGGATGCACTTCTTCAACCCAGCCAGTTCCTCAGCGTAATATTGGCCTGTGATGGTCCTTCCACGAGGTGCATAGTCCACCATCAACACTACCTCAGAATCCCAGAAGATGGTGGCCATGATCTTCCCAGCTGAGGGTTGGGTCCGGAACTTGATGGGGCTGGTGTACTTCCAGGCCATGCTTTCGAGCTTGGTCTCGGGAACCCAGTGATGGACCCACGTTTCATCACCTGTCACTATGCGTGACTCGAATTCCGCCGAGTCTTGGTTGTACAGGAGCAGCAGCTCCTCCGAACTTTGATGACGTTGAACTCGATCATGGGGCGTGAGGTTTCTAGGGACCCAACGGGCACAGACCTTGGTCATGGTTAAATTGTAGTGGATGATGTTGATAACACTTCCATGTGATATTCCAAGTTCTCGCTCGGTGTCTTCGACCTTCACCGTCGATTTTCGAGGATCGTCCTATCCACACGGGCCACATTGTCATCGTTGGTCACTTATGACGAGCGTCCTGGACGGGGGTCATATTCAAGGGACTCACGACCATGGCGGAACTCCATATTCCAGCGAGCAATAGTTGAATAGGAAGGGTCGGTGTAGGTGTACACTGCAACCATGCGATCATGGATTTCTTTTGCATTCTTGTCTTCCTTGGTCAAAAATTTGATCACTGCGCGGTGCTCAACCTTCTCCATTGTTGAAAATTTTTTGGCTGTAAGTCTGCGATCGCTACTGCTTCTTAAATAGGCGAGGCAGGAGCGTGCGGCTGCAGGTCCTGACTTGTCATAACTTGTCCTAACACCCCCACAAACAGCCATCCCCCTTCCTCTGTTTTGCCCTACCGATTTGCAAAACTTATTGACCGCCCCTCGTATGTAGAAAATCTCGTTTGCAACCTCTCATTCTTTTAATTTCTTGTTTCTGCTTATTCCAATAAGACTAGGTTTTGTGTGTGAACTAAATCTAAGCAAATTTAAGGTTTAGTAAACCCAAATTTAAGGTAAGTACGATCTACTAAGAGACCTTACAAATATTTACAATTCAAGAATAAGCACCTGCGTTTCGTTCAGTTCAAGAATAAGCACCTGCGTTTTGATTTTCTATTGTTTTGCAATAAAAGAAGTCATAGAGTAACACTGGCTAGGAACAAATACTGCGCAGATGAACTTTACAAAGTAAGCCCAAACTATAGATAGGTTATCTAACATAACTGGAACAACCTTAAATCTCACAAAGTTAATCGTGTACCTGTGACCCTAAGACATGATGCACATTAAAGAAAAAAACAAATAAACAAGCAAAGTTGCTGCGAGACTGCAGGTGAGATCGTTCATTCATACCTGCCGGAATTTATGTGAGCTGACCGATTTTGTAGCAATGCTTATCTATATATTTATGTTGTACCTTATGTGATAACTATTTTATTAGAACGTTAGCCATTAATAATGGTTATGGGAATCTATGTACTGAAAAATTATATTTTATCACTGAAATAAAAGGTAGGGAGGTATTCTTCACATAGAAATATGTGGGGGAGGGGATTCTTCGCTAGGTAATAGGCAACATGGGGGGATAAATTTTACCTAGGATCCTACAAACATAGTAGCAAAATACGCTGAGTGGGGTTATATTAAACACAAGGAAGGTAGAGGATATTTAGTGGCAAAATAGCCTTGGTAAAGTCTTATTCCAAATAAAGGTAGGAACTCTCGAATGAGCAGGAAGTCTACATAAAACAGGATTCAAGTAGGCCAAGCTGAAGGGTTTAGGGGGGAGCTAGCCCTTTAGAGCTTGTGAGGCCAACAAAAATGTATTTGTTTACTTGATTTTGACTGGCAAACAGTCGTCCAAAGCGGGATATAAGCTTCATAAGCAATTGTAAACAACTTAACTTTTTCATTTCACCTGTGTGTAACAAAAGACTTATTAGGCATTGCCTCAAATGTTAGAGTGCCACTTTAGACCCAACGTGCCTCATCGGCCCTAACACCCCTTGGGGGAACTGCCCTCTTTGTGGAAAATGGGCAAGGCTAGGAGAGTTGCACCCACCTAGCTCCCAAAGTAGTTTTCTCTTAAAATCTAGGTATGTACCTTCCATACCCTTTCACTTCTCCCAACTTTACCGTTTCCTTTATGAACCTTGCCTCACAATATTTCTGGGGGAAGTACTCTCGTTAGTTTTGCTTCTTACTTAATAATAATATGTTGATTAAGCGAATTTCTGAGTCCATAATTCTTCTTTATTTCGCAACCAATCACGCGCAGGAAACAAATAAATAAATAAAGTGTAAAACCCCAAATAAGATTTGAATTTTATCACATCTGGGCCTTAAAAACCCCGTTTTTTTCTCTTTGAAAAACAAATTCGTGACCCCCCCCCCCTCATATAAATTAAAATCCCAGCGGAAGCAATTGGGGCGGGTTGGTTGCCTTTCCAAGCGATTATAAATAGACTCAGATGAGGAAGTTGGCTTGGTTTTGAGTCAGGCTCTTGAGTCAATAAATAGTGACTGAGGTTTCGTTCGACTCCTTGGTAAATTTGAACTTGGCATTACGGCCGGAGTATAGGATTCTTTCTCTAGTACAGTGAATTATGGTTTGTTTAGTTCCTTAAAGTTCACAAAATATATCACCATATTAAGTATATATATATATATATATATATATATATATATATATATATATATATATATATATATATATATATATATATATATATATATATATATATATATATATATATATATATATATATATATATCATTAACACAAGATAATGTTGGAATTAATTTGTCATACCGCAAAGAAATATAAGATAAACGGAATAATTTTTTTTTCGGATTTTTTTCATAATTGCGAAAGATCTACGCAGAGGTGAGGATCGAACCAAGCACAACGAGGCAGCGAGCAACCGCTTTGATCTCAGTTAAAGCAATGCTTTCCTCCAATCGGCTACACGCGAGAACAAAAATTCTCGCAAATATACGAGCTTTTAAAGCCTGCTTCGCTATGTCGATAGGAAGGACTGAAGAGGGAGAAATTAGGGGGGAATTTTGTTTTTACTCCTAGCCGAATGGACTAACGCATTGCTTTAACTGATATCAAAACGGTTACTCGCTGCTTCCTTGTGCTTGGTTCGCGCCTCACCGCTGCACGGATTTTGTAGTCATTAGGAAAAAATATCCGAAGAAGAATGTGTTCTGTTGATCTTCTCTTTCTTTGCGGTATGTTTAAAGATGAAAATGTTTAAATTGTATTCAAACTGAAAAAAAGAGAGTAACGAGAAAATTAACAAAGCTAATAGCTTTGTTAATACGGGGTGGATAATAAGTAATGCTGAATTGGTGGACATCTACTTGGGGGCATTTATTTTTTTACACAATTATGAACAAAAACAATTCATGCCACCCGTTGGCAGAGGAATTTCACGAGGTGATTAAACGCAGAACTGTGATCAATCTGATCAAAGCAAAATAATTATTAGAGCTTCTTGTGCGTAAATTCCAAGTAGGTCAAGCGACCATGCTGCATAAGAATTGGACATTTCAACAAGATCCGTGTAAATGAAGCTTCATGAGCTCCTACTTGGAACGTAGAATGCCCATTCGGGGCACCCAATGACTGAAGATTATCCAAAATAGGCAATTTGGGAAACAATCCTAAAAAATGTAAGGAGGAGGACAGACACATGAAAATTTTCAGAATTGACGAACCAAAATTTATGTTGAATGACCACACCAATACTCGCAATAATGTCCATTGGTATACTTATAATCTGCCCTTTGAAATTCAACATATGATGGCGATCCATCAAGCATGACGGTCTCATGAGGGATTTGTGTTGCAGGTGTTTCGGGACCATTATTTTTTTGAAGAAGCAATAATGGTAGACGAGAGTTAGATGCTTATGCTGAATGGCGAATTTCTTTCGGTGTAGATAATTGGCTAAACGTTGATCAAATTTCGTCCCAACACCATGCCTCCTTGCCCTCCCTTGCTCCCCCCCCGTTGGTCCCTTTTCCCTCCATTACACCGCACCCCCCTAAAAAGACTCGCGCGCAATTGGTTGGATGAAGATTAGCTCATCACTGGATTAGGCCAGTGTTTCCCAACCGGGGGACATGGCATATTTCAAGGGGGCCACAGGAAAATGTTAAGATTTAGAGGGGCCATAGATTTATAAAGGGGGCAGAGGATTCAACCTATTGAAGCCTAAATTATAATAAAATTTGAATATATCTGTAATCAAATATTTTGCATCATACAAACTTATGTAAAATGTTAATCTACATATTACCTACTGAAAATATTTATGTGATAACTATTTTATTAGAATGTTAGCCATTAATAATGGTTATGAGAATCTATGCACTGAAAAATTATATTTTATCACTGAAATAAAAGGTAAGGAGGTATTCTTCTCATATAAACCTGTGGGGGAAGGGGATTCTTTCCTAGGTAATGAGGCAACATGGGGGGATAAATTTTACCTAGGATCCTACAAACATAGTGGCAAAATACACTGAGCGGTTGGGAACCACTGGATTTTAGGCGACGTGGACAAATGAATAAATAACCTGTCCATTCAATTATCCGATTTTACTCTGCTGTTTTTTTTTATCTGAGGTATTGAAAAGACTGAATTTTATATCGATAAATCCAGAACGCTCGTGGAATTTTTAAAAAATTAATACCATAAATAAAGAAAAAATAAAATAACAGGTTTGACCAAATATCCTGTGACCAATAATTGTAGATTCTTGGAATGTATTGGCTAAAGAGGTAGTTAATAACTTTAGTTTGAGTTCATTTGAAAGAAAGACCAACAGATGGGGCCACAATAGTGGTGTTTTTTATCTAGGCTTGGCTATCCTTTGATAGGTCTAGCGGCTTATGTTATCCTTAAAATTATGTAACGTTTATGGTATGACTGTAATGGCTATTATAGTGTTATATGGCTCCATTACCTGGAGATTATATAATTAGGACTACTAAATTGACTACAAGGATCAATTTAGCGTAATAGCTCCACCTAGTTTGTAATAAAACTAAATCCTAGATAAAATCGCCTTGAACTTATATAACTTGAGTTAATCTACTTATGTCGAGATTTAGTATTGAAAAAAAGATACATTTGTTACTCAAAATCGAATGTGACATCACTACACCATCTTGAATCTATTTACCCTCGAGCTGGAATCTTGAACTTTTCATCTTTGGTTAATGAAAATTAACACACGTGTTTTTTTTTTAATGTGCGGTATCTACAGGGGAGACCTCAAAGGTTATATAGTTTTTATACCATCATATAGCCGTGTGTGCTGTTTTATTTTTCCTTGCTTCTTGTTTTATTTTTGTTTGTTTTTCGCCTTTGATTTTGTTTGTTTGGTTTTTAGGTGTGTGTTTTTTTTTAATCTAGCCTAGCATTACGGTATAAGATAATTACATAGGCACAAGTCATGGTTAAAATCAATTCTATGGTCGTGCGTTTGCATGTGTGTATTCGTCAAGTCTCTTTACGTACATGCAAACGCACGACCATAGAATTGATTTTAACCATGTAAAAATCATTTATAAATCAAACAATTATATTGAGAGGAGAATTGCGGAATCCATCATCATCAACAAAGTTGATAATTTCAATTTATTTGAAGGGCAATACAAATTTAACAAATATATATCGAATAGAGACGAAAATCGTATTTAAAAGCCCCTGGATGCAATGCGTTTTGGGAATTAGCAACTCTCTAGATTGTTTCCGGTTCCATTTCATTTTGTTTAGTTTGTCATTCACGCCAGATTCACTCGAGTTTTTTTTCCAGATTGTTTCCTGCTGTTTCATTTTGTTTAAGATGTGTCTTACCTTATATAGACTGTGTTCCTTGCCTAGCTTCTTCATTATTAGTTGAAAATGGCACGTGGCCGAAACTAGTCCGATAGTTATAAATAAAATCTTGATTCAAATATTGTGGTTTACCATTATCTTCCACTGATATACATCACGTCAATGTAATATCCTCTATTCTAATATATATATATATATATATATATATATATATATATATATATATATATATATATATATATATATATATATATATATAACCGCAAGAAACAAAAAAATAGGATAATTTTTCTTCGAAAATGTTATCAGCCCTTATCATTGTTGTGGATGTCATTATTATTATTTTCACTTGGGCACATCCCATATTTTAGCTGCACCCTCGTATCTTCTCTTCCTAATTCTATTTTACTAATCCCTTCTTGGTTACAATTTCATTCACACTTTCGTGATTTTCCTTTTTTTTCAATTTTTAATTTTAAATAAATTTCACAAATGGAGTTGTGGACCACTGAAAGATTTAGACATTCCACAGAAACGATGCCCAGGGATAATGAGACAAAATTTTATCTTTCTCCCTAAGAGTGGCTCAGTAGTCTAAGGAAATTTGGGGACGAAACAGACCCAAGTTTTTTGCTAGTCTGGGTGACTGACTATCTAGTCATCCAAACTACTTCTTTGACAATGAAAGAGGGTATTCTATGATTCCTAGACATTTGCGGTCGGAGATTTATCTCCCAAATCGACCGATTATAATTAGAAATAATCCGTCCACCACTGGAAATAAGCACTTTCAGGGTTTGGGGTTCTAGGGTATGTATGTTCTACAGGGCTTCCGTAAGGTTTGGACACAGAGGAAATATCACAATTGTCCCCTCTTTCACTAGACCAACAGCGCATCATAAATGAATGTGCTTAAATTGACGGAAATTTGGAGTTAATGGTTCATCGGGTCAATCTCTCAAAGCGCATCGAACTCTGCATCACAAATTGGGGAAATCACATTAAAGATGCTATTTATTAATATTTTAATTAAATATAATCTATTCATTTTTTATTGAAAATATGCATTTTCCCAGACTTTAGGGACAGTCTGTAAAATGTGTATATATCAAACTACACAAAACGAATATTAATCATAATGACAAAAGAATTGGAATACTTTTTATCACAAAAAATAAGTGTTTTCTTGCTTTACTGTAGTGGGTGTCCATTAAATGAAGGACATCCTAAAATATTCAACTAATTCTACAGATTTGATTAGACAAGAAAAATACTCATACCATAAAAAAAGAGGAAATTTAAATTTGCTGCGATTATTTAATTTTATAACTTTCACAAGAGTGAGAAAGAAAATCAAATCTCGGTTTTTTTAAATACTTATATCAAATAAAATTAAACAGAAATCCTAGAAAATTTGAAAGTCTCTTCTTTTTAATGATTTATTCTACTTATACTTTTAAATCTTTACAACTAATAGTTTGTTTTAGGGGCAATATTTAATGGGTGATCTTTTTAGGATATTTGTACATCTAACCATTTTTATTATTTACTATCTGCTCAAAGATTTGGGGTTGTTTAGTCGATAAGAGGCGAAAACAAGTGAATTTTTTTTTTCATTTTGAAATTGAAAGAATTCATATGAGTGGCGTTAGAAAAAAAAAGGTCTAAACCATAAATTCCTCTAGAATCTAGAAACTTGAAAGCTCAATTACCAAAATATAAACAACCCTGTGTTTTTTAACACAATTACCCCTTCGAGTCTTGCTGACACCAATCTATTATAATAAATAGCACGTAAATCTATAAATTCCTGGTATTTTACCTTTATTCATGATGTTGCGAGCAGCCAAATCGTGTATCGACTAATTCCTGCTTGCATCTGGCGTCGAATTTATTCCCTTACACATAACACTTTCACAAACAAAAAGAGTTGGTTTATTAATTATAAAATTTCACCTTTACACATTTTTTTTTTCATCTCACCCTCACATGAGTATCACATTCTTGTTTACGAAAATGTATTTTTATATTGAACGTTTTGCAAATCTTAAAAACAATTCCTGTAAGTTTCAATCTTTCGTGATGGTGTCATTTGAAGAGGTCATCTTGAGCACGGAAGTCAGTTCACACAGTAACTAACACTAATTAATCTCACACACGTCGCACCACCAAAAATGATGAACAGGGACACAAGGAAGAGGAAAAGGTGACATGCTACCTTACACAACAGCGCTGCCAGACTAAAATGCTTCATCGATGACATTAAAAACGAGACTAGTGTAAAATCAGTGCCAAAAAATGGCACTCAGTGGCACGAATAAACACAAAGCGTACAAGAATTTTCGCTTGGGTATTTTAGGCACTCATTCTTTTGTTTACATAAATGATGTGCGAATAGTGCAAAAGAGGCAGGACTATTATTAATGAAGTTATCTGATAACAGATATGAAAATGTCAAACGAGTGAAAGTATTCCACAAGTATATATATATATATATATATATATATATATATATATATATATATATATATATATATATATATATATATATATGATAGTGAAATCACTGTATAGGAGCCAAAAGTAAACTAGTCTCGTAAATTAAACATTTGGCTCTTATACAGGGGTTTCACTATCATATACCATAACTCGCTATTGGGCTCTTTTACTTATATATATATATATATATATATATATATATATATATATATATATATATATATATATATATATATGAATCCAGCATACCGCAGGAAACAGAAAAACAGGCTAATTTTTCTTTTGATTTCAATTAAAACGTCCCTTAGCCAACTCGGCTACGCCGAAGACAAAAAAAACTTATCTACCATCTACAAGATGGATTAAAATAAATAGTAAGAAGAATAGAAAGTTGCCAAATGAAATTGATCAAGGCGAAATATATGTAATATGGTCTCCAACAAAATTTGCATTCAAGAAAGACTGCTACCCATCTACACTAATATATATATATATATATATATATATATATATATATATATATATATATATGAAATATAATGGTAAACTACAATATTTGAATCAAGATTTGAGGATGTCTTACCTTATATATACTGTGTTCCTTGCCTAGTTTCTTCATTATTAGTTAAAAATGGCATCTTGCCAAAACTAGTCCGATAGTTATAAATAAAATCTTGATTAAAATATTGTGGTTTACCATTATCTTTCACTGATATACATCACGCCAATGTGATATCTTCCATTCCATTATATATATATATATATATATATATATATATATATATATATATATATATATATATATATATATATATATATATATATATATATATCAGAGGCGACTCCAGGTCATCAGCGTCACTCGGGCTCATCACAGATTTCGCATAAGACACATGTATAAAAGAAGGTAAGAGACACAATGCACACGACAGAATTATATGTTCACTGATAATTAATTTAACAATAAGAGAGAAATATAGTTTTAATATAAAAATTAGTCACTTCATTTATACATGGACTCCAGTCGTCTTGGTTTGATGGCGAACTCGTATAATATCGTGTCGTGCAGCTCCTTCTTCTTGTCCAAGTCGTTCAAAATGCTTTTCTCGATGGAAATACGAGCCAGTGAAGACAGCCGTTCATGGGCTGTTGTGCTTCTCAGATATGAGCGGATTCTATCCAACGTTGAGAAATTTCTCTCATTAGCAACTGATGTTAAGGGGATGGTCAGCACTAGCTTATTTAGTTTAATGGATTCCGGCATAGCGGAATTAAACTCCAATTTATACAGAAATTCTAAAATCGAGTTGATTGACTTGCTTTTTTTGAAATCACTGTCAATATACATATATTTTAGCTCGTTCACTAAGCTCTTATAGTCAAAAATACAGAGATACTTGTTTTCTAGAGTCCATATGTTGCATGAGAAATGAGTTAGCAAACTCTTCAAACTTATTAACGTCTAGTAATTAAAAAAATGCATACTCCTGAATACCAGAAAATCTCTCTCGTAAGGACATTTGAATGTTATAAATTATTTCAAAACAGGTAGTTTTGTAATTAATTTGTAACCTTTGACTCGTTTTCTGGGAGGAGGATCGGACTCATTTGCCTGTTGAATGACAGCATCTGTATCGCGCAGAATTCTTTCATAATGTTCGTCCTTACGATAAGCTTCAACACAATGAATGAGTTCATTTAGTTTACTCTCACCATTCTTTATGTGGAGTAGCTTATACTGTAGGATATCAAAGACTTTTCCAGCTTGAGAAAGTATGTTATGAAAGCAATTGATGAAAAACATGAATGTGAAATCATTCAACTTTGCCAATAGATTGTCTGTTTGACAAAGTGTATCTTCATCCCACTTTTCACTAGAGTCAGTGTGAGGGGATGCCCTCGAAGGACCAGCGTGAGAGGAAGCCACCTTGTAATACCCCATTCAGCCCCTTCGCTCTAAACCACGTGCTCCTTGGCGTGGTAATTTTAGAATCTTCGAGAAGTAAGCAGTCCCGCGCCGAGTCACCCGACCCAGCTGTATTTGCTTTCGAAAGCACCTCGCTCCCCCTCCCCCGCGATAACACCGAGCTCTCGCCCTTATGCTTCCCAGACATGTCTATTCCCCCGCGAGCGCAGCCGTGCTAACCCTACCCCCATATCATGATGCAAACTTCGCTGTTCGATCCAACTCGTTATCTCGAAGTAAGTTTACATAGACTGACGTCGAGAATCCTCTAGGGACAACCATGCCCTGTGGCTATCTATCGGACCAGCCACCTGGATATTTAACACTGAGTCCGCCATTCCTCGAGGAGATTGAAAGTCTGCCAGTCCCTCCGTTCAGACCGTTTGTCTGTTCCCAGCGAAGTCCCGCAATCCCTATTCGAGTGGTACCTCGTCGGTAAGATCTCACCAGCAGATCGCCCTTCGTGAAGTTTTGGCCCCTGTCAGAGGAAAGCTATCGAGCCACCTTCTTCCTAGAGAACTGTGCGGCTCCCCTTATCTCGCACCTCCCGCCCCTTCATGTCTGAGACTCCCTGCCGAGCCGCAGAACCGTCTCGTGTTTGAGATTCCATCTCTCTGGAGCAGAAAAAAATATCGTTCTTCAACAAGAAGTACTCAAAACCCCATCTACGAGTCCTCCTCGTTAGGACTCTCAGAAGTATCTCCTCAAGACCTGTGCCGTTGGTCTTCCCCCTCCGATCACCACCACGCTTCAAGGTAAAGCGATTTGCGTTCTAATTCTCTGATTACACCCCCCGTCAATCGGGAATTGACGGGGAATTGACTTCCCGCTCAATCGTAATTAATATCCATTGTTCTATTTAATGTTAAGTGTGCACTTCCCGCTTAGCTCTGTCATATTATATATTGTCCCAATCCAATTAACTATCTTTATCGAGTAATTTGTTCCCCCTTTTTATATATATATATATATATATATATATATATATATATATATATATATATATATATATTGCCCCATTTATTATATATACTAAAATTATATTTTGCAGTCTTGTTCTCTATATATCCTTTGAACTGCAACTTGGCAAGCCATTAGATAAATCCCGGTCAACTGTAAATCGCACTCTGTATAAAAGTCAAGGAGGCGGTCCCCCCAATCCTTTAATTGCCCCGAAAAATATCGCAGCCGGCCTCGGGTCGGCTATCTGCCCGTGCTCCGAGCGAGTCTTCACCGGCATACTTCGAAGGTCAGGGAAGACATTTTTCAAGTTTTCATACAATAGTTTTATGGATGACACAGTTCTTGATCTATAGCACCATCTTGTTTCGCACAGTGATGGAATACTGGTTTTAAACTACCTAAAAACGCTTTTCCGCTTGGTACTGGAAGATGTAAATTTACAAAATGCGCGTAAATGAGAAAAAAACATTTTTACTCCACTCACCTTTTCAGCACTTTTACTCAAGACTAAGTTTAGTTTATGCGCATAGCAGTGAATGAAGAGCGCGTGATTAAATCGCAGTGAATGAAGTGCGCGTGATTAAATCGCAGTGAATGAAGTGCGCGTGATTAAATCGCAGTGAATGAAGTGCGCGTGATTAAATCCCAGTGAATGAAGTGCGCGTGATTAAATCCCAGTGAATGAAGTTCGCGTGATTAAATCCCAGTGAATGGAGTGCGCGTGATTAAATCCCAGTGAATGAAGTGCGCGTGATTAAATCCCAGTGAATGAAGTGCGCGTGATTAAATCCCAGTGAATGAAGTGCGCGTGATTAAATCCCAGTAAATGAAGTTTGCGTGATTAAATCCCAGTGAATGAAGTTCGCGTGATTAAATCCCAGTGAATGAAGTTCGCGTGATTAAATCCCAGTGAATGAATTGCGCGTGATTAAATCCCAGTGAATGAAGTGCGCGTGATTAAATTTCAGTGAATGAAGTGCGCGTAATTAAATCCCAATGAATGAAGTGCTCGTGATTAAATCACAGTGAATGAAGTTCGCGTGATTAAATCCCAGTGAATGAAGTTCGCATGATTAAATCCCAGTGAATGAAGTGCGCGTGATTAAATCCCAGTGAATGAAGTTCGCGTGATTAAATCCCAGGAATGAAGTGCGCGTGATTAAATCCCAGTGAATGAAGTGCGCGTGATTGAATCCCAGTGAATGAAGTGCGCGTGATTGAATCCCAGTGAATGAAGTGCGCGTGATTAAATCCCAGTGAATGAAGTGCGCGTGATTAAATCCCAGTGAATGAAGTGCGCGTGATTAAATCCCAGTGAATGAAGTGCACGTGATTAAATCCCAGTGAATGAAGTGCGCGTGATTAGATCTCAGTGAATAAAGTGTGCGTGATTAAATCCCAGTGAATGAAGTGCGCGTGATTAAATCATGTATCCCCTAGCTTGCTCTGTACTCCGTTTACCGTTCCGGCCATTACAGCTGCTTCGTCGTAAGTCGGACTCACTAATTTATCCGTAGCGTCACTGAAGGAGTTCAACGTAGTTGCGATCACATCAGCCACTCTTCCAGCACTTTTATCAACACTGACTTCATAGAATTCAAGAAATCGTTCACATATTTTGCCTTCATATACATAATTATCATGATCGATAGTTGGGCATGCATTGCACAGTCTGTAGTTTCGTCGGCTTGTACAGTGACGGTTTAACCTAGTAGCACATGTAACACGTGCTACTCCTCCCGGTCTTCAGGGGGCCCCGCGGAGATGTAAAAAAATTAGTACTAATTAAGTTGTTGCCTTTAGGCACAGAAGGCCAAGGCAAAATAATTATTCATTTTCCTGAATTTTTATATTATTATTATATATGATATTACTATATATTAGAAAAATATAGAAAACTTCACTAGAGCATACTGCATAGTATAATAAGTCTGGCATTATGTTATAGTAGTACAGGGTGTTGTTGTTTAAAAGGGAATAAAAAGTGTACAAAATAAAACCCTCTTTTTTCAGTTGAGTCCTCCCAGCCATACGAGCAGTTCTTTCAAATTCCTCAGATCATTTTTTTCACTCTCTGCAAAGGAAAATGGATGGGGTCGGGTGAGATACAATATAAATATGCAAAGAATCCCACAGGAAAATGAAAGTCGGATTCCAAGTACTTTCGAACTCGTTCATTCATTATCAAGGAACAAGTTCGAAATTTCTTGGAATCATCCTTTCATTTTCCTGCGGGATTTTTTTGAATTTATTGCTCTACTCACGCGCTTCTTTGTGAGTTTCTCCTATCCATATATATATATATATATATATATATATATATATATATATATATATATATATATATTATGCTCTATTAACAAAATAATAAGCCATGAAACCCAGATTTAACCCGATAAACCCAGATCTGGGTGGAAAAACACAGCAGCGGCAGCTCTGCTGTCGCCTGTACTGTACTCTTGACAAGAGATGCCAGTTAGTTTTTTACACCTACCAGGCTCGTTCGCATTAATCCGCGTTGCTGCATAATTTTTCGTTCCTTTAAGAATATTGTAGAACAGAAACCTTCTATAGATTGGAATTTAAATCCTAATTTCTATAGAAATCTATTGTTTCAAGAAAACATTGAATTTTAGTTTCATTTAATTTTTACGATTATAGATAACAACTCAGGCTGTAACTTCTGAGCCCCGAGTCAAGCGAGTGTGAACGATGTCAAAAGAACGTCTGCTACGACCGCCAGACGCTGAACGAAAATATATGAACTGCGACCAGGCTCAATAAAATGATCCAGAGTTATTGGCTGCAATTACTTAGTTAAAGTGATAGTTGGCAGAAATTAAATCAGTTTGCAAATACACGTTCACTTTACTTAGTCCGAGTGTATATATATATATATATATATATATATATATATATATATATATATATATATATATATATATATATATATATATATGAATGCAATAAACCACATTGAAATAGAAAACGGAATACATTTTTCTTACAATAATATATATTACCTTTTTTCGAAAATATCCGTGCAAGAAGCAATTCGAACCATGGACACTGACTGAGGCAGTGAGCACCGCTTTGATCACTGTTAAAAGTATGCCGTTAGTACACTATGCTAAGCATGGTTCGAATCGCTTTCCTGCACGGATTTTTTCGAAAAAAGGTAATAAATATTACTGTAAGAAAAATTTATTCCGTTTTCTCTTTCAATGTGGTTTATTGCATTCATCTTCATCATTCTCTCGCGCTACTTTGAGAGATATTATATATATACATATATATATATATATATATATATATATATATATATATATATATATATATATATATATATATATATGATGAAAATTAATGCAATATCGCAAGAAAGATGAGGAATTAAACCACATTCTCCGAAGACAATTTAATTCAGAACAGTTTCGATGTATCTCACACCCTTTTTCAACTGACACTGGGCAGAAAATATATAAGAGAAAAGCATAACACAAGATCCCCTCTTTTTCCCCCCAATCCCCTACTTGTGACTAATCTGGGGCAGGGGGGGAGGTTAGGCCTAAACATATTGAAGGGCTGACATTTTACTATTTTATTTATTTGCGATCTTATTACAGGATTAAAAGAAATTTGACCCTCAGATAGATTTAAATTAGGAACTGACGATATCAAGCTCGATTCTACGATTCTTCTCTTAACATAGTTAGCCGATTTAAATACCATTTTACTTCCATTGAAATCGATCGTATGATTCTTGTCTCTAACATGGCAAAAAATTCCACTACTTTCGCTGCCCACTCTAATATCTCTTTTGTGTTCGTACAATCTCTTGTCTAGATTTCTCCCCGTTTTTCCTATATAAACTTTATGGTAATCGTTGCATGGTATTGCATATACTCCTATGTTATGATGTTCTTTGGGTTTCCTGGCCATCATCAATTGGTTTAAGGAATTATTATATTTAAAGGCTAGATTAATACCCGCTTTTCCAAATATGTCCTTTAAACTATTTAATTTATTATTAAATGGCAATGTTATACATTTGTTGAAGTCGTTAGTGCGGGAAGGCTTATTACCATAGAATGTTTTCCTAGCTGCAAAATGGGCAGACGATATGAACCAATCGAGGTAATACAAATTAGAAAAAATGGTCCTGATAATGAAAATTTCTTCATCTAAATAGGAAGGATGACATATTTTGTTTGCTCTATTTAGATGAAGAAATTTTCATTATCAGGACCATTTTTTCTATCAGGACCATATATATATATATATATATATATATATATATATATATATATATATGTGTGTGTGTGTGTATGTATGTGTGTGTGTGTGTCTTCTGTGTGTGGAATTTTCTTTATAAGCGTTAATTCAATTAGACGCCTATGTATATAATTGTGAGAATTATAAATTATTGTTGTATTATCAATGTCATTTGAATGTTTTTTATGTGTCATGTGGAGAAACAAACGAAAAGAAAGACATCCACGTCGCATATCGCATTTATGTTCCTTCATTCTCTTAGAGAATCTGCTGCTTTCGCGATTAACGATGACGGAGGTTTCCGTTGAAACCTGATTTCGCAAATAAATTACAATGGACTGCATCAAAAATGGAACATAAAAGACAATATCATTTTCCAGACCAATTTTGCGTGCTGAACAATGGTAGTATTCGTTTTGCTCCTGAGGTTCTAGTTTTTGTGTTGCCCAGCATATGTTATAGAGCTAGGTGCATATGCAACTATGTATGAATTATTACTGTGTAATGTCCGCATGTGATCATTGACTGTGTCTTATGTTTATTTATTTTGTTGCAGATTAGCTGAAGGATGCCGCAGACTTGCAAGAACCATCCTGACTCGTTCTGGTACATATGCGGAAAGTACACACCCTCAAAACAGAAGCGCGCTATCACATCTTCAGTAAAACCTATGCATCGTGCCTACTTTGCCATTGAACTAGGAGATCAGGACAAGCCATGGGCTCCTCACTTTGCCTGTTTGAACTGTATTACTGGGTTCAGCCATTGGATTAAAGGGAAACGTAAGTCAATGCCATTTGGTATACCAATGGTTTAGCGGGAACCGAAAAATCACCATGATGACTGCTATTTTTGTATGGTGAAACCGCCGGGGAGGAATGCTAAAAGCATGAAACACATTAAATATCCAAACATTCCATCAGCTATGCGACCTGTACCACACAGTGATGACGTCCCAGTACCAATATGTCCTGAGAATGTGCAGCGTAGCAGTTCTAGTAACTCTTCAAGTAGTGACCGTGAAGATGCAGATGTGGATGCAGAGTTTAACCCTACCGGGATCCGTGGGAAAAGCCCTCAGTTATTTGAAAAAAGTGAGCTAGATGACCTTGTTCGAGATCTTGGGCTGTCAAAAGAATCTGCACAATTTGCTAGGCTCAAGGTTAGTAGAGAAAAATCTTTTGGGAAGCAGCACACACTTTGCATGGTATAGGCATCGAGAGCAGGAATTTGTGCGGTACTTTACTAAGACAAATGGCATGGTGTATTGCCATGATGTTTCAGGTCTTGTGGGACACATGGGCAAGGAATACCATCCTGAAGAATGGAGGCTCTTTATCGACTCCTCTACAAGGAGTCTGAAAGCCGTGCTACTTTTTAATGGCAAAAAATAGCATCATTGCCCATTGCGCATTCCGTCACCCTGAAAGAAACCTACGATACCATGTCACTTCTTAACAACATACAATATTAGGATCACAACTGGCTTCTTTGCGGTGACCTGAAGGTCCTATTTATTTTGTTAGGGCTGCAGGGAGGCTACACAAAACATCCATGCTTTTTATGCTTGTGGGACAGCTGTGCAGATTCCGTACACTACGTACAAGTGCAATGGCCACAACGGATGGAATTTGTACTTGGCCACCATAACGTCAAAGCTCTACCACTTGTACTAGCGGGGAGAGTGCTTCTACCTCCACTTCACATAAATCTGGGATTAATGAAAAACTTTGTAAAAGCACTTCCGAAAGATGGAGAAGGGTGTAAGTACCTGTCCTACAAATTCCCTTCTGTAAGGGAATGAAAGCCGGCATATTTGTTGGACCACAGATTAGTGAGCTTCTTTCAGATACCGGCTTTACGGAAGCATTAACACCCTATGAAAGAAGTGCTTGGAATAGTTTTAAGTCAGTTGTAACAGCCTTCTTGGGGAACACAAAAGCCGATGACTACAAGGAAAGAGTTGGGGACATGCTTCAAGCATATGAGACGGCTGGCGTACGGATGAGCATAAAATGCATTTCCTCCATAGCCATCTTGACTACTTTCCTGCTAACGTGGGTGACTTCAGTGAGGAACAGGGGGAGAGGTTCCATCAAGATATATCCAAAATGGAGCACCGCTATCAAGGCAATTGGAGCGTGACGATGATGACTAATTTCTGCTGGTCTCTGCAAAGAAGCCGGGCAACATCTGCTGATACACCGGAACACAAGAGAAAGTCTCGAACGCGTGCCTTTGAGGGAGAATAGCTGGCCTCAACATTCAAATACAATGGTGATTTTCGTAAACAGATATGTACATGCCTATATGTGTGTAACGTACATTTATCATGATTTTGTTTGTTCTCAATAAAATAAAATGGCCTGTCAACCTCTGTTTACCTTTACTTACCTATATAAATTTACAGGAATTTTATAGACCTGGGTCAGACGCATTTCTGCACGATAAACCTGAATAATTTAGTGTTGGTTATTATAAAAAAATGAAAATCTTCCTGAAAAAATGAGTATGATTTCTGGATTCAGCATACAAAACTCTAATGGGATATGGTAATGACGTCTTTGTTGCAAGGAATTTTGGGGGAGATGCAGCCCAGTGTTATTGATCCTAACACTGTGGTTTCTTTCCTGCATATACATATATATATATATATATATATATATATATATATATATATATATATATATATATATATATATATATATATATATATATATATATATATATATATATATATATATATATATATATATATATATATATATATATATATATATATAATGTGATGTGTGTGTCGTGGAAAACCTATAGCTCATGACACATGCTGAGGGTAAAATAGACGCAATTGAACACTTGACGCACTTTATTTCTAACGTTTCGCGCCTTAGCTAAGGCCTTTCATCATAGATGTGAGAGATGTGAAGTCGAAACTGAGAATGGTCTCTTGGGATGTGTGAATGGGATACCATAAGTAGTGAAATGTGTATAGGATAATATATTATATAAAAACATTGTGTATTAGATTTAAATATAGGTGTTGTCTATGAGATTGTGTCTGATGTTGATGGGGATAAGTGTGATGGAGGCAACGTTGGGGATGGGAGTGTAAATGAGAAGTGTTATATGCAGAGTTGTGAAGTAATGAAGTGCAATTACTTAAGTACTGTACTTAAGTAACTGTGCTATACGTTTTTACTTCCTAAAAAGTGGTGCTCAATAGTTTGAGTACTTTCACTTATACTTGCGTATTTTTCCTATGTTACTTTTACTTTATTACATTTGAAAAGCATTGAAGTATTCGTTAATTCTCAGTTAATTCGGGGAAATCACAGACGTAGAAGCAAAAGTCAGACGATGACCAATCATAAGCATTTACCCTGCTTTGAACCAAATCATAATCGCATGTTCATGTTTGGACCAATCAAATGCATCCTTTCATACCCGATAGACAATTCTTTTGTCTCTCCCGCTTTCCCACCTGAGAGAGGGTGTCATTTTATTAAATTATTCATCATTGTAATAAACTCCCTGCGTGCTGCCGCGCCATTACTGGACCATCATGAGTTATACTCCTACCATTGTCAGTAATTAATTCCTTTGTACATCTTTTACCTTATAATTAGTTTAGTTAACCAGACTCTTATATTCTGGAATTCTGTTAAACTGGATAATTTTGTAGAGTCGATTTTACTTTTCATATAAACTAGACTTTCTGATTAATAGACAGATATTTACAGCTTGATTTTTAAGTCCAGTTTAAGTGAATTCCAATATATAAGGGTCAGTACAGCGGGTATAAAAGGGTTTACTGTACAGTATACTGAATAGTGTCTGAGGTGATAGGTACTTTACTATTTGCCGCTCCATCTTACTTTCACTACTTGAGTACTTCATGAGTAACATATTTTATTACTTTTACTTAAGTACATTTAAATTGGGGGACTTTTACTTGTACTTTGAGTAAAATGTTATCAGGGTAACAATACTTTTACTTAAGTATCAAAGCAGGGTACTTTTTACAACACTGTGTATATGTGCCAGGTCACCTGGTTAGCTCTGTATTTTGCCTTTTAGCAATGTTGCCTCCGGCTGACATGACATGATGTGAATAGAGAGAAAAGCAGAAGGTTGGCTGTAGTGAGCCACAGCGATTTAGTATTAAGAGAGGAAAATGGTGCGAAAAAAATAAGAGATAGAAAAAATTAAAGGTCGATGACTAGACACGGATATGTTGTGTTTTTGTGAGTTTAAGTTTAGTCTGTTTGTAAATTTGTATGTCGGGCATGTAGTGATCTCGCGTGCCGTAGAGTGCTTTCTGTGTGTTCAGATGATTCTTGGTTATGAGCCACTTATCCTCGTATTCATGATGTTATCTTATGTAGGATGCGTTCTGGTTGTAGGTAATCAAAGGCTGTTAAGTATCTCAACGCCAATGCAGCGTGTTGTCGGGCGTATATTTGGGTGTATGCGGGATCTAGTGTTAAGTAGGTGTGGGTCTATGTGTTAAGAGGTGTGAGTCTGTCATTGCCGTGTAATGGGAACATGTATGTGTATTGAGGAGTGAGACATGCGCGTTTCAGCGCAGAATTTTGAATTCTCTGTGCTCTCCTCTTCCACCTGTCAATCACGGCTGAGTGTAATGGATGGGTATGTGAGGAGTGGTCTTATAAGTGTTTTGAATAGATGTAGTTGTAGTTTATGGCTGGTAGGTAAAACTTGCTTGATATTTTGTTGGTGTGATTTGCCTGTTTGTGTAAAGTTTTAGTGGAAGTTGAAGTGTAAGTATTTGTCAAATGTAGCCCAGAGTAGAGTATCTCGGTGTGAGGTTTATAGGTAAGTCTTATGGGAGCTGTGCAGTTTAGGTTTAGTGTGTTTGTAAATTTGTATGTTGGGCATTTTCGCACACGTGCAATAAAGCGTGACACAGTTGAAAGCATATCAAAATACATAACTCAACATAACTTTGTATGTATATTATCAATACGATTGAAATGTTGACTGCGTACGTACCTACCTAGGATATTTCAGTGGACCAAGTTTCACGTTTGTACAATGTTTGATATTCAAAATATCACTAAAAAATTTCACCTGCAATAAAGCGTGATATACAGTTTACATTCAGCCACATAGCTGAGACAGCGCAACTGAGGCTTCACTCCACGATTAATTAAACAGAAAAGACCGGCAATTTAGTATAATGGAGCATATTTTGATGAAATGAATTTGTTAAATCTCATTTATAATAAGTTTACATTTTCTTAAGAAAACCATTCCACTTCAGCTATGTAATAGTGCAGCAGTTGCGGTTGTCAGCCAGAATCAAGGTGGTTTGAATGTGATTACATTAACCACTAATATTTTGTGCAATGACCATTTGTGACTAGAACCCTCAATCAGACATATCGGCATCGAATCAACCAGAGCCCAACATCTATCAAGCCAACCAACCGCAAAGGGGTGCTCCGTGTAAACCAGTAATTTCCAACGTGAGAACTGGGAAATGTTTGGTAGGCCTACCAAACATTTCCCAGCTCCAATATTTTTTTTGGGGGGGGAGATAAAAATAGATTCATTGGCTGATTTAGCTCAGTCGCTTCTTGCTCGTCGCTGGAATTTGTGGTGATTTGTGATTGACAGCGTTTTTCCTCTTTTAATTGTAGTGTCTGGGCGGCTAAATAGGATAATTGGAAATTTTGTTTATTCTTTTGTACTCAATATGTTAGATTCTTTTGTACTCAATAATTAAGAGTACAATATTAAAAATAATTATATATTTTTTCCAGCCACCGGTGTGGTATACGTTTTTCTGGAAAGTTATAGTAGGGCTTGGGGGGTAGGGGGGGACACGTGTAGACTATTACACCTGAGATGTAGTAGGCCTCTCCGGTCCCAGTGGTCCTGGTACTCTCAGACTGGATGGAGACTAGCCGGGTTTTATTTCTTATATAAATCTCTCATCTATTCATTTTTTATCGGGGAGGGGGGCGGGGGTAACGGGGGCTTTAACACCCTCCCCTCTTTCCCTGTCAGGGATGGTGCTATTTTTTAACATACTCACATTCTCCCCGCCCTTTCCCCGTTCTACCCACCCCACATTTCTTTTCTATTATTATCATTTAACACCTGTAAGGGGGTGTTAGATGGGACGTAGGCGTTCGTGCTACGTTTGCATCTAAAAGGCTTTCGTGCCCTCCCCCCCCCCCCTCCCCACCAACTGGAGTCGTTTGCCCTTCAAGCCCCAGTGACTGCATGGAGCGCAATTATATGTTTATATACGTTTTCGCTTCCTCTAACTTCACCACTTGCTTTAGAGACCTCCCCTTACAAATTTTCCCTGGGTTACTCCAATGTGGGTATTCTTCTTTTAATTCGAGATAAAAATAAATACCCCACATAATTCACGCTCTCCCATAGCTCAGAGAGGTATTAGTGAAGGTTATTTGAAATATTTACCCATATCTACCCCATTCATTGTCAATTTATGCCCGCAGGTTTTTATTAGGATTGAAATTTGATTATTGAGTAGGGTAACGAATGGGTTGAATTTTGAGGTACCCCTTGGATAACCCCTCACCACCGTTCTTTCTGTTGTTGTGGTTCCCCAGGCCCTACTATTTCAGGAAGCCCGTACCACGTATGTAGGCCACCACATCCACTGGACTTGACCAAAGTTGTGTTGTCTGAGAGCTAATGCAATCTTCACTGAAATGCGGGACGGTGTGGGGGTCAGCTTGACAGAGAGGGCAAAGGTCTGCTTGGGTGCTGTATATGCGGCGTTTGTATGCATTATGTGATTGGTGATGACCAGAGAGAAGTCGTGTAAGGTGGACTCTATCTGACCTAGAGAGTTGTATTTATGTACAGGAATCGGCTTAACACTGTTTGGATTGGCTGATCAAAGCTCGGGCTGAGGGAGGGTGGGCAGCCTAACTTCGTCTAAGATATCCACGTAGCTTGTCATCACCTACGACACAACCTTAATGAAATGCGCTTAAAACGGTAAAGAGGTACAATATTCTCATCCCTTTTCATCCATTAAATTTAAAGGTACCTAAATGCATCCGAATAATTAATCACAAACATCATTTTAAGTACTTAAGTGAATAAACTACCAACCATTTTTCCGATATATTTTTGGAAGGAGGGCCATGAAGAAAGTGGAGACGTTGTTGCAAAGATCAACAGCCTCGAATTCACGTCGAGATCAGCAGGACCCCAAAATAACTGGGAAAAGACAAGCGACCTTGACAGATGTCTATTTGTAACTGATAGATATCAAATATAAAATAAAAACCTGACAATAGGATAGCACTATTAGAAACAAAATAACTTGAAAAACATTTAGTTGGGTTGATTGTCCCGCCGAAAGGATCAAAAGAGTTACTATTTCTTTATCTCTACAAAATTCCTTTTTGCATCACTTCATAATCTTTTTATGCTCTTTATGCTTGGCCAAATAACTTCATCCAATTTCTAGCTGTCAGGCGATCTTCAGGTAACAGTAGTTTAATAATATCCCCGTAGTTTGATTGAACCATAATCGAGAATGTGCACCAATTAAACATATTATCTCACCTGATTTGCTACCCTATAGCATTTCAGTACTGACACAAATCAAAGATGGGAACTAAATAAGGGCAGCACATATCTGCAGGCACTCCAGCTCACATTTAGTAATTACGAGGGGCGGTCAATAAGTTTTGCGAATCGGTAGGGCAAAACAGAGGAAGGAGGATGGCTGTTTGTGGGGGTGTTAGGACAAGTTATGACAAGCCAGGACCTGCAGCCGCACGCTCCCGCCTCGTCTATTTAAGAAGCAGTAGCTGATCGCAGATCGTCAGTCACAAACTATTCAACAATGGAGAAGGTTGAGCACCGCGCAGTGATCAAATTTTTGACCAAGGAAGGCAAGAATGCAAAAGAGATCCATGAACGCACGGTTTCAGTGTACACCAACACCTCCACTTCCTATGCAACCATTGCTCGCTGAAATAGGGAGTCCCGCCATGGTCGTGAGTCCCTTGAAGATGACCCCCGTCCAGCAGGACGCCCGTCAGACGTGACCAACGAGGACAATGTGGCCCGTGTGGAGAGGATGATCCTCGAAAATCGACGGGTGAAGGTCGAAGAAATCGATCGAGAACTTGGAATATCACATGGAAGTGTTATCAACATCATCCACGACAATTTGGCCATGACCAAGGTCTGTGCCCGTTGGGTCCCTAGAAACGTCACGCCCCATGATCGACTTCAACGTCGTCAAAGTCCACAAGGCCAGAGTTGCACAAACTGCCCTGCGCGAGTGCGGATTCGTGGAGCTCCCCCCCCCCTCCCCCCTACTGTCCAGATCTGGCCCCTAGCGACTACTTTTTATTCCGCCAGCTCAAGGCTGCACTGCGTGGACGCCGGTTTGGGGACGATGAAGATGTCCAGCTCGCCGTCCAGGAGTGGATTGAACAGCAGTCGGGAGATTTCTGGTTGTCGGGAATTCGAAGCCTCAAGGACAAGTGGCGCAAATGCATCGAAGTCGAGGGTAGTTATATTGAAAAATAATAAAACACTTTTCCTCAGATCTCGTTTCCATATATCCGAAAGGCAAAACTTATTGACCGCCCCTCGTATGTTACATATAAAGAATAAAAATCTTAAGTACAGTGAGCAGAGTTGTGTGTCACATGCAAAACTCGGTACACAACATACAAAATTATTAATTTAATCAATATATTCGTAAAGCACAGGTCCAAGAAAGTCCTGCAATTGTCCTAAAAACTGCCCAAAGACCACAGCAACTACAGCATCGGGAAGAGCGTTCCACGCACCTATGCAGCGCAAGCTGAAAAAATCTCCGCCTACACTCTGTGGAACATTGAATATGACTGATCTTATACCTATGACCCCTTGTACCCATTTGCGGTGACAAATTAAAAAGATCAGGACTAATACTGCACTTCCCATGAAATATCTTTCCCTGATTAGTCTTCCAATCTCTCACTATAAGACAAAGTTTCCAACCCGTCAATCGACTTAGTCCATCTACGTTGAATACTCTCTAGAAGTCTCAGGTCACTAAGATAACCTGAGTTCCATACACCAGATGCAAACTCTATAAATGGTCTAACATGAGTCAGAAACAAGGTCATCATAAAAGGACACGAGCGGCAAAGAGTAGAAAAAGAATGTTGCTACAAAGTCCTACTGCCTTGCTCACGACAGAATTAACATGGCCATGGAACTTCAACTGGGTGTCAACTAAAACACCAAGATCGCGCTGTGAATTAGAAGACTGTAAGTCACAGCTGTCCAAGGTGTAACCACTCAAACCCCCGGCAGCAGCCCAATCAACACTACCATGCTGGAAGCGAAGAACAGCGCACTTGATGTTATTAAGCTGGATGCCCCAAGAAGCGGCAGCAGCAGCAGAAATTGCACTTATGTCTCTTTGTTTATTGGTGGGTCTCGAGGCCCCTCCCTGTTTTCTCCTTACACGTTCGACCTTGGCCGCTCCATGGTCGGCTAACTCTAAGGTAATATCATCTATGGAGTAGTCCACGAGTTCGCTCGCGTAGACCACTCCTTTCACTAAGTTCATGGTAAGAGTACGGCGTCACACTCACCGGCGAACCATTAAATGTCTTCAGGGTACTGATCATGGCCGCCTTGGAGGGATCCGATGCATTCGCCATCCGCGAAACGGGTCACCTTCGACTTTCTACTAATCAAGCTATCTAATGCTCTTCTCTGATGGATCATGTTGCCTTCGGCCAACATGCTGCCTTCTATTGTATCCATAATATCATAAAAATACCAGGCAATGGCTTCGCCACTCCCCCCCATACGGGAGAGCTTGCGCTTCGCTACTAAGATTAAAATTTATAATTTTAAAAAAAGCAGCCATGGTTAAATTTTTATAAATTTTCTAAACTTCGCCAATTATAATAATGTTAAAAAGGAACTCTAAACTAAATTTTCCCCCTTTCAAAATATCACGTTGTTAAAATATAGTTATAGAAAAAGATATATGAAAATAAATTTTCTGAAGTTCACCATTTGTAATTCTTTGGGTTTTAAAAAATTCACAAAATTTCGATACTTATATTTGTTTCTGAACTTCACCATTTTGTTTTTTGATATTATAAAAGAATTATTAGAAATAACTTTGATAAAAAAACATTCGTCATAACCAAACTAAGATGAAGTAATTATTCAAATACTCAAAAAAATCCCCTTCTTGAATTATAGAGTTAGTGATAAAAATAACTCATGGAAAATAGATACTATGACCTCCCAATGACTTGGGAGTTTAAGATAAAAGTCTCCATAGGATCAGAAATTCCAGAATGTGATAATTTACACAGACTCAGTCTCGGTCCAGCGTTATAATAATAATAATAATAAATTTCTTATAATGCGCTCTTCAAGGCCAGAGGCCTTCACAGAGCGCATGTGGCCAGCCCAGCTCGCCCTTCAGACGAAATGGTTCTGGAGCTTTAGCCATAAAGGATGGTGCCATCATAGCTACCTTATTTGTGTACTGGAGGAAGGTGAGCAGAGTCGACGGCTCAGCACTTTCCTTACCTAATACTTTCCCTAGTCAGCAGGATTTCGGCCTTCGCAGCAGGATCGGGACCTCCCGGTATCCACTGCCACTCGACTAAGGCTCTTATGAGGACCAAAGTGCGTCGGGCAACCAGAATCTCTGCCGATACAAGAGCAAGTTTGGAGAGTGGTTGGCCAGTATGTAATAAACAGAAGTAGAGACAGGCGAATCCATTAACCAATAGGGTGGATGATCACCTACTATTATCATACTCTGGTGCTAGATGATGCTAGGATGGCATGCAATCCACCAAGGTACCATGGCTACCAGCCTGTACTCTATCCAGGTGGGAACAATTCTCCTGGTACAAAGTGCGGGTAGAAAAGGGTTGAGGGGATAGCTGTAATAATAACAAATAATAATAAATATCATTGAAATATAATAATGGGTAATAATAATAAATAATAACACAAATAATAATATAAATAATAATAATAATAATAAAGAAGAATGCTAATAACAATAATTAATAATAATAATAATACTAATGATAAGGTAAAGTAGTGCTGAGATGGGGTGAGGGGAAAGCGGATCAGTAACTTTCCCAGGCCCCATCAGAGAGTTCTAGCCAACCCAGGGACATCAGAGCTTCCCTAATTGGCACTCAGGCTGGGATGATGTGCAGCTCTTCCAGGTACGAAGGATTACAGGCTACACAAGGTATCGCCATCCAGGCAAGGTCGGGAGGATAGAGGGATACTAGACTGAATGTGGCGCTTGCCGATATCTCCAGGGATATAACTTGTGGGAAAAGGGAGATCCATTATAGTTCGGATGGTAAACGGACGATGGTTGCGAAAAAATCAGAGCTTTCGGTTGTGGGCAAATGTTACGTGCAGAAGGCGAGGTAAGAGAATCAGTCCCACAGCGAGGCAAGAATGGGGAGAAAGCTGAAGAAGATGCCATTCTGGTATTGCTACCCTCACTCATCACGTGCTTCGAAGACGATGCAGGGATAGAGAGAGAAGAACCGTAAGGCTAAGGAGACAAGGGAACGAGAGTAGTGGGTAAGTCAGACGGGATCGGATGGACTCTCACAAATGTTTGTATATCAAGCATGGAAGAGTCCATCTACTTACCGGGAGGTGGATCCTCGTGGGATGTCAAATCAGAAGTATCAGCGAGGATTTTCGTTGTAAGAGAAGAGAAAACAAACGAACGTTTGCGTCTGGCGGACAGTGATTGCAGGAGAGTGGCATCAATGGAGGCTTCTGATATGGAGACGTCAAAAGACAAACGGAAATATGATGAATGCTCTCATTGGTTTCCGAGGCATTTGAAGGTGCCTCAGAAAACTGGTCTGTGTTAGTTTCCCTTGCAGAGGAGATGGCTCACGAACAACGGGCAGGAGGTTAGACAACGAAGCCGCTGTGAGATCAATAGTCCAGGAGAATAAGGGAGGAGCAGGAACGGGCTGTTGGGGACGAATAGGTGCGAGGAATAAGCGGTGCTCCCTAGGACGTCCACGAAGCGGACACCGTTCGACGCAAATGTCTTGCGGACCACATTGCGGGCTTCGCGAATGGGAATTTGTACGCATCGCGGACTGAGTGTACATCTTTTTCAACAAAGAGGAAGACTACTCAAGAAGATGACGAGGCACTGCGTGATTCTCCGAAGTTGGTGAACATTTTCGGGTGGTTGAAATTTACAATCATAGGTGAGTGCGCAATCGACGCAACACGTTCATGGCAACAAGTCTGACTCGCGTGGCCAAACATGTGACAATTGAAGCATCCTCGGGGATTATTGTCGTATCGACTTAAAGGAACGCGGATGTATCCCGCCTTCACATGAGTAGGCAACTGCTCCCGGTCAAATGTTATCATTAATGAAACTGTATAAAACTGTATGTGCCCCCTAATAGCAGTAGAGACCCTAAGCGACTACCTATATTGCCTATAACTCGAAATAGCCTTGTACACTCTACATTTTTATATAAAGACGGAATATCGAATCTGTAGTGCAGCAACCATTAGCAAATATACTGTTTGTTTCTTAATTTTCAAAGATAGACATGGCTTATGGAGCTGTAAGAATGCCCAAGGAATACAGAGAAACATAAAAATTGGAAACTCCTGATTTAGACTGATTATAAAACAAAGCCTGTAGCAACTGCATCGCAAAAGTTCGCTTTTAAGTAACTCCTTATACTTTGTTTGACTAATGCTTGGGCTAAAATTTGTCTATTTTTGTGAGCCTCTATATTTAACCGTTTTATTAACTATTTTTGTCATTAAAAAAAAAGATGAGACACTCGTTGGGGCCCCTTCCAATTGGAGCCCGGGCTAACTTTTAACTTTGTGCTTCCCCTAGCTATGCCACTGCCTTTGAGATTGCATTATTTAAGCTCATTAGAGCGCATCACACCCTTAACCGAATTAAAGGTTATATATGCTTCGTCGATATTTGGTATTTCTTTAAACATGAGGCCTCTTTTTATTGCTATGGCCGCTCCGTCATTTCTTCTCCCTGTTGGGAGGTCGCTAAAATGTGTACTTAAATATCTATATTTTATTTTATTCATAGCTAACTATAATCAGAGATGAGCAAAATGTATGGATCGATCTTTGTGATGGTGTTTCAGATTATGATCCTTTTCTAATCCATTCATTAGTATTTATTAGCAGAGCTTCTAGATTTCTATATCTCCTGCTTCCCATTATTGTCGTAAATTACCTTAGTAAGATTTGTATGTTGGATTTTAATTATCCTTGGGGGTGGTTTGCTGAGTGGTTCTTCTCGATGCTTAAACCTTAGGGTTGAATTTCCCATTCTTCGTGAAGTCGAACGTGAACTTGAGAGCAGCCACATCCCATGGGTAGATTCTGATTCTACCCTTCGGGAGGTTTCTATTTCTTTTTCGTCATGTTCTCCTTGGTATATACATTTTCACTTCTTTGAGTGCTTGGACCACATCTTTTTGATTCAATTTTCGTGGGAGTGGCATAGCCTCGCTCGCGTAGATCTTCATGTTTAGATCTTTGGCTTCTCACAACATTCGTTTTTATTCATGTCTAGCCTTGGTCTTTCTTCTTCGGTGTCCCTTAAGGATGTATGTATGCTTTCTTTGTTTGTTCTTTGATCTGTTCTTTCTTCTTTAGTTTCATGGTAAGGTTACTCTCTTTTTTTAGCATGTCAATTCTAAGTATTTTGATAATTCTGGACTCTCTTTAGTTCCATTCTTAACAAAAAGTTGGCTAGCGTTTGCTCGAATGTTCCTGGTATACTAATGTTTGCCAGGTGGACGTCAAGAAAGCATACTATTAGGTATGCATCCTGTGGAATTGTTGTTTAATTTTGCTTCCGTCATCTCAATTATGTTATAGGTGTAATCTTATGCTCTTTGTTTTACCTTTTTTATTTACTCTCTATTAGTGCTTTTCTTTTAGAACAGTTCATTGTCAGTGTGCGGTGTGGACCTTCGCAAGTGAGGCACTTGTTGTTATTTGAGATGTATTCCCTCCTTCATGGTTTCCTGAGCATTCGGACCACTTTTCCTGTCGGTGTGTTCTTCCAGTGCATAACAGTTATAACACATCTGGACGTTTATGTATTTTTTCCTTTTGTCTGCTTGGAGACGCAAGCTCACAGCCAGCCGACCGTTGGTCGCAATCTTATTCCACATTTCACTATTCGCGCAGACTACTTCCAATACTAGAGTAAACTGCCTGGTTTTTATTATCTGATGTATTGTTATACCAGTATCACTGCGTTCAATTTCTGGCTTTAGCTCTTCTGCCGTGTGTTATCCTACCCATAAATCTATTTTCCTGAAAATTACGCTTCTGTTAGCAATAATTTGGGATAGTATACCTAGATGAGTTTAGTCATATTTCTTGTGTCACGATTCCTTCTTGTGTTACCAGTTTATCTGCATCTTTTTCCTGGTGACAGAGGGCGATATATCCGCTGTTATCATCTATTAATTTCACTAGTGCGATTTTCATTAGACCCTAGTGTCTCAACCACTTTATCTCTAACCGGTCGTCCTCGGAGTGCAATCCTTTTCCACTCCATCTCCGTTTTTCATTGAGCACATGAGGCGCTCACTGTTCTTTCCTTCCTCCTTTCAGTGTTTATCTGTTCCTCGATGGCAAAAAAAATGAGCGTGTCCAATTTGTGTTATTCCTCTGGTGGAAAGATTTTCCTGTCTTTTCCTATCACTATATATCCTATAATTTCACCCACTCCTCGACTACCATACCGAAATAGGCCTAGCCATAGTAGCAGTCTACTCTTGGGTTCGGGCTAGTTGCCGCTAACCAGCCCCACTTTTCTGGCCCCCTAACGGAGCCTCCTCAGGGGTTCACTATACTCTAATACCAACTGCCTCTCAGACAAGGCCGGTGGTTTAGTTATACTTGCTAGGGGGTGAAATATTATACGGGATGGGAAGCGTGTCAAAGGTAGCATATTAATCTAAAAGGTTGTTTCGCGTGAAAAAGACGCGATTCTGCCATGAAACTGTATATCCTTGCATCTTTGTAAGTATAAATGTTTGTTTATATCAAACGTTCAAACCGTTATTATTAATTATATTTACTAATACTAGTGTAAGTTTCTATATCATTAGCTATTCTTTTATTTTCATATTCTATTTATCGTTGATTTTATACTTTTACTTAGTAATACTTCTGTTTGCTAAATAGTCATCGTTGTAGAGTAAACTTCTCCTTCATCAGGTGTAGATTTCCTCTTCTTCTTCTTCTTAATTAAAACAATATTTACAGAGGGTGACAAGACTTTGGGACCATCTTGTATCTCTTTATCTTCTTAATTCGCTTCTTATAGTATAGTATTGATGATTATGTACATAGCTTTTTCTGAACTCTTGGGAGTCTCACCAAGTTACTCCTCGAGATGGTGAACATAGCTATTGTTGGATAAATTATTGCGAGTTGTATTAGAGCCTATGTGGTATTGGCTGGGCCCTCAGGAGCAGACTTTGGCCACCGCCGCTAAGGGTTGCAACCCAGTCCCATACCGGAGGCTTCTGACCCTGAATTACACCGTGGACTACTACTCAAACTAGTTTCCTCCAGGCCCCAGAATTATGACCTTGTCAATTGACCGGCATAGGTAAAATGAAACAAATGTGGGTTAGTTTGCTCAAGCAGGTTCACTCAATGATTCATGGGTAGGGAAGATGGGATGGGGTATTTAAGCCCTCATTGGTTGTTCTTTTACTTTTTTAAAAATGAATATTATCTCTTTTTTTTAAAGTGTAGGTTAAACTCCTGCTTGGGCTCTCTGGATTACTACGTGGATGGCGACGTGGCTCTAGGTCCTTACTAAGCACGTATATCGGTGAATCCCCGTAAGAGACACGGCGATTTGTCTTCCTGGCTGCCGTGCTGACGGGACTCAGCGCCCCATCCGGCCTCAGCTTAGCCTCTTCTTTCTGACACCCTGTTTTCTTACCCTGCTTCCTCACTTTCCATACAACCACTCCCACAACTTTCTCTGGTTGGCCTCTAATTTTACAGGGTGGATGCCGATCAGTTTCCTTTCACGCACCATCCCGGATCATTCTCGCATACCCTCTCTTTATTTCCGCAGACTATTAATTTTACGCCGAGCCCAAGGTTGAGCCGCCATGCTGATGGGCTGCCTGGCCAATGGGCCGGAGGCGTGGCCTAAAATAGCGACAGGCGGCTTCGCTGGCCTCCTATTCACCCCTCGCACAGCGGGCTACTGCACTGCGTAGGGTGATAAACGTTTGCGTCCCGCGATAATAAGGTCCCCATGCCCATCGATGAAAACTTAAAAATAAACCTCTTGATCACCCGACCCTTGTTTCCCTACTGGATATGATCACGGACTTCTTTTCGGACCAAGTGAGTTCGAGGCCTGCGTGGCAGCCTCTATCTCGCCCTCAAATGGAAATCGTCGCAGCAACCACTTTGAGGTCGCATCCTCGCAATATCAACCAACCTTCTAGTGCTCAACAGCACCTCAATCTTCGCCGAAAACCGACGACAAACCTTCATAGCATCCTAGTTCCCTCTCGTTATATATCTTTACGTGTTCCATAAGAACGAAAGGTCTGTGGTTTACACACGTACCACACCTTAAAAGAAATGTTCCCCAAATCCACCCCTAACTTCTCAATTACTGACTGACGCGCGGAGATAATAGTCTGAGCTACCACTGAGTCATTCTCCCAATGCCTGCTTATTCTGCACTCTTTCGACCCTCCAAAAACACAATGTTGAGTCAGTCAGTATTTTTAAAAAGCAATCTTCTCGTTCTTCCACTCCATTTAGGGTTGCCAAGATAACTCTAAAACAACAAACGCTGCCAATTTTTCTAAAATTTGCCTAAAGGCGTATACGAGTTCAAAAAGAACTTCCAACCCCAATCCAGTGCCGTAATGCAGCAGATTCGCTCACTCCGCAAAATATTGTAAGAGCACTGGTAATCCGTGGTTTCGATGCGGACAATTGGGACACAATGCCCCAGATTGCACAGAATAGCGGCACTGCTTCAACTGTTGCGGCCCACATCATGCCTACCACAAAAAGTGCCATCACTACCTCTATTACCAGGAGATCTGCGTTCGGTCCCTAGGATCTGGTATCTCTAGACGCCAAGCAAAACTAGAAATGTGTGCGCAGAAGGCATGACACTGTCAACACCCACCTTTTCCGCTGTGACGAGTGGTGTTCCTAGCATTCACGGCATTCTACCCACGTCTAGCACATCGGCGCTCAGAACTGACCACCCGATACCAGCCTCTCCATCTCCAATGGTCGCTCCTCCCTCGAAACAACGCACCAAAGAACCTTTGCGAACACACCCAGCTACGCCTTCGCAACAAGGTGGCACAATAGAAGAACCAATATCGCCCCCCGATCTTGATGAAACACAACCCATCTCTCCCCGTCGAAGAGTGCCACTCTCGCCCGAACTACATGTGGTTCACCTATCTTCAAGATACGAGTCTCCCTCTAATCGCAGGAAGAACCATCGAAGAGGCATATACCGAACTCAATCACCTCCCTCGCCCTTATATGTATCAAAACATGAACTCACAAATGTAGCGCCTACAACTAAATCCTTAACGATCCGGCACGATGATGAACTTATCAATCACCCACCTACCCAGGTGCATGCCTTTACTAAGGCCTCGATGAATGTAGAAGCTGTTCTTGCACCGAGTAAGCCGCTGCCCGGTCCCTTTCACGGCAGGTTATCACTGCCCAATGTTGCCCCCGACAGTGAATCGCTTAGTTCCCCGCGGGCCAATCGTGAGGGAGGTGGAGGTCGCGAGTGCTATCTACCTTCTCTCTCCGATTCCTTTTTTTGAGCCCCTACAACGACCAACGCACCACTCGACGATGACTCCCCATCCTCACCTGGAGCAATGAGCTGCTTAGAAGAAACGTGGATTCAGACATTAAATCACATACCTTGTATGGCCCTTCGCAAAGCAGACTATCCGAGAAAATTCCTTCACCCGACGAGAGAAATCTCGTAGACCTCTCGCTCCCCAAACTAGATGGAATCGATACAGCAGATCCCCCTCACTTTTCCGATAACGATAACACTCGGATATCACCATGCTTAAATAAACCCACCGAGACCACCCCAACTAACGACCCTTCTCATTCATGTGATCACCTGGCCGACTCATCACCTTGCCTCATGCCCCTCGTACCACCTACCCGCACCTTATTGATTACAGATTATGATCTGCCTCGGGTTTTACAGCTGCCTATATAGCATCTTACAACCTGACACCCCCCTCTGCAGATTCTTCTGTAGGGGTGCGAAGATGTATCAGATAAAAATTCCTTTCAAATCGATAATATAAATATCCCATTAAATTACCAACTCAGCACGGGCTATGCCATGGCATAATGGCTAAGAGCATTGGCGTTTAAATCTACTGGTACCGAGTTCGAAACTCAATAGTCCAAAAACCTTTTACGAAGAAAACGGAACTCAAGGAAAACGCTAAAGGACCAACTCAAGAAGACTCAAGATAAAATGGATCGCCTCAAGAAAGAAAAACGGAAGGAAACGACTTCAAGGACTAACTCATCGAATATCAAGAATCAAGAAGGAATCATCAACGCAAGATAAATGCAATAAAATGAAGATACGTCAAGAAAGAAATCGAAGATCAAGAACTAAGCCAGCCAACAAGAATATCTAAGTCGAGTCAAATGACAAACAAATGTTCGAAGGGGCATTCAGTCAAGAAGAATTAAATAGATACAATAAAGAGATAATCAAGATGTTCAAGAATAATATAGATGAATAAAGATAAATTCATAATAAGAATGCCCCCCTCCCCCATACTTCCACGACCACCGAGAAAACTACCCACTAATCACCACCAAATCCTTTAACCCATGCTCCTGATGTACCCACAGATAATGTAAAGCCTCCCTTTCTGAGCACGCCTGCACCAAAATGGATGAACCATACTCCCGCCACTTTGCCTAACTCAACCTTTAACGTTCTAGCGTCTTCAACCTTCTGTCTGAAATGAAATATCCGCGGACTTCGGGCCAATTATGTCTCGCTGCAGGACCTCTTGAAACAGTTTTACCTTGAAGTGATATGCCTCAGTGAAACAAAACTCCTAGACTCCTCTTACTTTTTTCCTGCCGGCTACACCCAGGTCAGCCTTCTACAACCTCAATTTTATGGTAAACTCCTCCTAGTCCACACGGATATACCATTCATCACCATTTCTCTCCGCACAAATTTTAACGCCCTCGCTGTTTACCTTCACCGTTCTACTCTCTTAACTGTGTGCTCAATATACCTCCCACCTTCCAAGCCATGACATTTGCTTCCTTGAATGAACTTGTCTTCAACTCCCGAAACTATTCATTTTAACTGGAGACTTTAAAGCTCTTAACCAGTATTACTACGATACCATAAACAACAACAAAGGACATGCTTTACTAGATGTATTCTTACAACAAGACCTACAAGTCCTCAACGATGAAGCCCCTACCCATTATCATCCCCAGACAGACTCCTTTACCCACATAGATCTCAGTCTGTGCTCAACTGACTTCGCGCCCGATCACTTCTTCAGAGTATTTGATGATCTGGGTGGAAGTGATCATTACCCCCTACTCCTAGATCTCGCCTCCTTTCCTCCATCTCCCCAAGACCGTATTGGGTCTACCAGTATGATGACTGGGAAGCTTTTGTAACGTCGTCCTCTTTCAGAGCTGTGTTTGGTGAAACAACAGACGGTACATTCCGCTTAAATTTTGTGGAGCTTTTTTTCAGCAACGGCCCACAAACATGTTCCACTCCGCAACGCTCGACTCAAACCATCGGTCGCCTGGTAGAACAAAGAGTGTAGCAGCGCTGAGCGCGATCGAAATAGGCTCCATCGTACCTTTCGAGATAATCCCAGCACGTCTTCTTACATTACCTATAAAAGACAATGCGCCTTCGCCCACCAGACCTTCCACCAGGCAAAACGTTACTCCTGGATTTAATATACATCCTCCATCTCATCCTGCACCCATCCTGCCAAGGTCAAAGCTCCCCAGAACGTTGCACAGCTAATTGCGAACACGCTCAGCTCAATCTCCCATGGATCCCGCTGCCCGAATTCAACCGACATAAAGCACTAATAGAATCGCAACCAGTAATCTTTGAAACGCCCATAAAACTGTGCTACAACGAACCCTTCTCGATGAAAGAACTCCAGGAGGCACTTTCATCGTGTAAGAACTCCACCCGTCCAGATGACTTAATATCATACACACTCATCTAACACGCCCATGTAGATGCCCTTCAGTGCCTCTTGACAATTTTTAATATATTCTTTTCGGGAAATTTTTGCCAAGAATGGCACCACAACACTATTCCCCCCCCCCCTTTCCTTAAACTAGGAAAGACCCTTCCAATCCAAAAATTACCGGATAATTGTCTTTACCTCGTGTCTATGCAAGTGGCTCGAGCGCATGGTGAACGCACACCTAATGTGGTATCTTGAAGAACAGGAGCTTCTCTCTCCATCCCAATTTGGGCTTCGCACAAATCGCTCCACATTGGACCCTCTTACTCTATTTGACCATGATATTGGCCTTGCTTTCTCTAGAACAGGGGCGGGCAACCTCCGGCCCGCGAAGGCCTAGCGTCTGGCCCGCCACCTTGTTCGGCATTAATATTCCAATTCTGCCAAACAGCATCTGTCTCAGTATACTCGTAGAGGTAGAGGCGAATGAGTCTTACGTCTGGCAGAGAAAATGAGTAGTAAGTGAAAGTGATTAGAAAAAAATCCAATATTATGTTATCATGCCATTATGGTCATTTCCTTTCTTTTCAGCTCATCATGCCTGTTAAGAAGAGGAAAGTGAACCTCGAGAGTCGGACCTTCAACCCTGTGTGGGACAAGTACTTCTTCATCAAGCGCTTTGGACAGGTACAGTGCCTCATATGCTTCAAGAGTGCGGCTGCCCTGAAAGAGTACAACGTGCTCCGCCACTGGGAGACAGAGCACCGATCATCAAACTTTGCGTCGATGTCTGTCGCCGAGAGGAAGGACGCCATTGTTAGACTGCCGGGCAGGCTGCAGAAAACAACTTCGCACTTCCGCAAGCAGATTGCTGAAACCGACACGATGACGCGTGCCAGTTATGAGGTCTCCCGCCTCCTTGCGTGCCAGATGAAGCCATTCGCGGATCGGGAATTAACCAAAGAGTGCCTTGTCACTGTGGTGGACTCCGTCTGTCCAGAGCAGCGCTTTGCCTTTGAGAGCATGATGCCGTAAGGAGCGCGGCGATTTGCCTACCTGGCCGCCGCGCTGATGGGACTCAGCACCCCATCCGGCCCAAGCGTCCCGCCCTTCCCCAGCTTAGCCTCTTCTCCTTATTTCAGATAGCCTGCGTTTCTAACATACTTCTTCTCTCTCCATAAAACCTCTCCTACAACTTTCTCTTGTCGACCTCTAATTTCACAGGGTAGACGCCGGACCAGCTTCCTCTCACCCAACTATCCCGGAACAGGGCTTAGGGGATTTTTAACAACATACTTCATCCCCACTCACACCTTCCTCAGTTCCCCTTTCTTTCTCCTTTCACTATATATCAATTTTACGCCGTGCCCAAGGTGGAGCCGCTATGCTGATGGGCTGCCAGGCTACTAGGCGGGATGAGTGGCCTCAAATGGGCGGCAGCTGGTTCTGCCTGCCTTGTAAGTCACCTCTAGCAGAGCGGGCTACTGCATGGGAGTGATTATGTTTGCTTCCCGTAGAGATAATAAGGTCACCATGCCCGATGATGGAATAAAAAAAACAAACCTCTATCCCTTTTTTCTTCACCAGCGACGGAGCTGCCTTCGGTCAGCTTCACCGAAAAAAATGGAGGTCCCTCCCGCTGTGCTTTCACAGAGAAACTTCCAAATTTCTTCTACCGGAGAGGCAGGCAGGCGGCCCCTAATTGACCGTTCCCGGTGGAAGTGGCACGATAGGGCCAAACCCCTTAGGGGAAGGAGGAAAGGCAAAGCCCCTCGGCCCCTTCTCTCTACAGAACTGCGGGCTCGCATATTGAGTTTATAGGGGGTCACCTTACGTGCCTCCCTCTCTTCCCTGACCAAATACGATATGATCAATGGGACCTGTCATGTCCTTGGGGCGATGGCCACATGAAAGCCCCCCTGAGATGGACATGGCCCCTAAGGCAACTTAAACCCAGACGGTAGGACCTTGCATGGGGATTAACTTGGCTTGGTGCCAAGCACTGAACCCGAGTCCACCCCTGTGCGAGGTACTTCTCAGACGGCTCGGGTCTCCCAAGACTTTACAGGTCGGGGCCCTTCATTCAGAGAGTACCTGGCGTTTTCGAGCCCGCTGGCTTCAAACGCTTCCTTGTTATTCGCTCCACTGATGGCAGCATTTGGCTAAGGGAAACATGATCCAACAGCGGAACTTTAGCTAGCGTGATTGGTAGAAAGCCGAAGGTGACCCGTATCTCAGGCGGGAGCATTTTGGCGAATGTGTCTAATCCCTCCAAGGCGGCCATGATTAATGTTCTTCGGACACTTGATGGCACGCCTCTGAGTGTGACGCCGCACTCTACAATGAACTTCGTGAAAGTAGTAGTTTATGCGAAGGAACTCGTGTACTCCATGGGGCGGGCAAGGTCAAGCGTGTGATGAGAAAACAGGAAGAGGCCTCGAGACTCACCCCTACACTCTTCGTCACGTTCGACTGTGACAAGCTCCCTGAGTGGATGCAAGCCAGTTGGTATCGCTACCGCGTGAAGGCATTCGTGCCACTGCCGCGGAGGTGCTGCTACTGTCACCGCTTCAGGCGTGTTAATCGCTCGCGTAGACGCGCAAAGTTGGCATTACCCGAAGTATGTGTAAGTTCTTCCAAGGTCTCACATGATAAGTCTAAATCGTGTGTGGCCAAATGTGCCAATTGCGAAGAGCGACACCCCGATTCTTCGAAGCAATGTGGTGCGTATCTCATTGGGAAAAAAATCCTGGCTGTTCAGACCCAGGATCGTCTCTCATTTCGCGAGGCTAAGGACTTGGCCCTGGCGCGCCCGTCACTGCCTCGGACATCTTATGCCTCAATTCTAAGACACCCTCTGCTCCTGGCCCCTCAAGGCCTACGAGCACGGTCGTTTCCGCGCCCATTCGGTACCCTTCTGCTGGTTCTTCCTACCCCGGGCGCTCCCCTGGTAAAGATGGCGGCACAAAGGGTTCACACCCAGCCCCGGCTGAAACAAGGGCTCATCTCCCTTTCCCTAATGTGATCGTTTCCCGTAAGGCGAAACGGCTGCGCGGCTCCACCGAGTCGTTAGAATCATAGCAGCAACACCCATGAAGTTGGACATGAGGCCATGTTCCGAGGTTCCTAAAGCTGCCCCCCGAAAGGAGGACAGCACTAAAGGAGTTTCGTCTCCTTCAGCCACACTCAGTGGTAGGCTGGGTGGCTCGGAGACGGTGGATCCTCCAAAAGAAGGACCCCTGCCTCAGAAGCCCGCCCGCTCACCTAAGGTTTCGAGAGGTGGGGAGGAAAAGACTTGCATGGCGAGCCCAACCTACCCAGATAAGACATCGAGGTCGACAGCGCCTTTAGCTTATTGTCCGGTCAACAGCGCCTTTAGCTTATTGTCCGATCAACAGCGCCCGGAGTTCTGCCTCTGGGAAACGTATGGCCATTTCCGTGAGGGTCTTCTCTTCGAAGAGGGCCCCCGCATATCCTCCGAGTTAATCCTGGAGGGCATATTCCTTCAATTGTATTTCCGCGGACTCCGGGCCAACTGGGAGGAGCCACAGAGTCTCGTATCCTCCTGTTCTCCGTTAGTTATCTTTTTGCAGGAGACCATGCTGGTCACGTGCCCCCTGCCCTCACTCCTGTGGTATAGAGGTTTTGCCACCTCACCACCACGGTATTGGGGCCGGGCAGGAGGATGCGCGATTTACACCCTTCATGATTTCTCCGTCCTTCTCTTTGCTTTAGATATCTCCTTTCAGGCAGTACTGTGCAGCTGAACCTTGATAGGAAGTATACTGTTATTTCCGCCTACATTCCACCGTCAGCCGACTTCCGCCGCGTTGTGGCACGGTTGCCGAGGCCCTTTTTCTTGCTCACTCAGAGATCTGAACATAAGACACCCGCTCTCGGGGAAACTACTCGATTAATCCCAAGGGTAAAGTCTTTGCCAACCTGGAGATGTGTGTCCTAAATGTGAATGAGTTTACGCATCACTGTCCGAGAACCGGTTCATTTTCCTGCCTCGATTTATCTTTGTTCTTTCCAGATGCACAGCCTGATTTTGGGTGTGTTGGGGGAGGAGGGAGGGGCGATGACGATCATGGTAGTGATTACTTTCCCATTCAAATCTCATTTTCTGCCTACATTCGCTATAAGTGCAGCCCGAACGATTTCACTATCGGTGAATTTCGTCCCTCTAGGGCTAAGTTCCGGTCTATTTCGCAGCACGCTAGCCGCTCTTCTTGGCGGCATACGTTTCTTCACTTAACGGGGAAACCATCTAGCAGAGGTGTGGAAGCGAGTAAAAAGGATTGAGGCAAGTTCTTGAAGTACCCTCCTCCCGTTCTCAAGGAGAATGGGACCGAATTCTCGGCCCCCGCGTTCGTGGCGGAATCCTTCGCGACCGCTTTTTCCGCATTCTCTAGCTGAGATGCTGCTCCGCCAGCATTAAATGCGCGTCGTGATGACGCGGAGGGCCGCCGACTGGACTTTACTTCCAGAGGTGTGGAACCCTTCAACGAGAAGTTTACTCTGAGTGAGTTGTGTTCCGCTCTCGCTTCGTGCGCGGACACCACCCTTGGTCCGGATAAAGTCTCGTACGCCATGCTTCGACACCTGGATGAGCGAGGCATGGCCTTTCTGATAATTTGTTCAACAGGAAATCGATAGAGGGTATCCTCCCAGACTCCTGGCGAATCGATACTGTGCTCGCTTTTTGCAAACCTGGGAGATATCATTCCACCCCGGCCAGGTTCCGCCCAATCTCTCTAACCTCTTGCGTGTGCAAGTTGATGGAGAAATTGGTAAATGTTAGATTAGCCTTTTTTTCTGGACAGTGGAGGCTATCTGTCTTTTTCACAATGCGGCTTCCGCAAATTTCACTCCACGTCTGATTCTCTCCTCCGACTGGAAAATGCCGTCTGCGAGGCCTTCCTTCCTAGACAGCACTACGCCACGGTATTTTTCGATCTGGAGAAGGCCTGTGATACTGCATGGCGATACGGCATCATGGTAACTCTCCCTCTCCACACGATGGAGCTGCTAAAGCGCCACTGTGAGACCGCCGGACACACTCAGCCCATCCACCAAGAGTCCTTGTGCGCCCAGTCTGCCAACCTCCTTGATGTTACCAGATGTCTGTTGTAGTGAAAGTAGTCAACTCCATCCTCTCCCGCAGCTTTAACCACCACCATTTCCAGGTACTGATGGACGAGGTAAACGTACACTACAACGACCTGCTCTATTTCTGTAAGGTCAGCTGGCCATGCTGTCCCGTGTGTGCGACCTGCAGACGAGATCGCCACCTTCCTCCGTCAGAAGAACCTTGCCCACGCTAATCACTTCTCTGACCCGCGATGGATCGCTCGCCTGGCCCTGCTCACGGACATCACTACGCACCTGAACGCCCTCAACGTGAAACTGTAAGGCGAACACATTCTCGTAAGAGACATGCACGCGCACATCACCGCCTTTGAGGTTCAGCTGCGCTTGTGGGAGGCTCAGTTGGCTATTGGTCAGTTTGTGCAGTTTCCTCGGCTTGTTACTTGTGCCCCTGATGACGTGAACCTGTACACTTGCGCTAGTGTCGTCGCCTCTCTGCGGGAGGAGTTTGCCTCCCGTTCGCAGGAGTCAGGACGCTCTGACTGCAGACTTCAAGCTTTTCACCGCCCTCTTTGACTTGCCCATGGACGACGCTCCTGCCCCCCTGCAGATGGAGTTGGTGGAGCTGCAGTGCAATGAGGAACTGAAGGCGAAGTTTCACACCTCTTTCTGCGACGTCGTACTTCCTTCTAGCAATTTTCTAAAATACATTGCGCATGTTCAACGCATCGTAGCCATGTTTGGCAGAACCTACTGTTGCGAACAGCTCTTCTCCATCATGAAGTACACGAAGTCTCATCTTTGCTCCCAACTCTCGGACCGCAACCTTAATGACATTCTTCTGTTGTCTACCTCATCCATCGAGCCAGACAGTGAAACACTTATACATGGCAAGCAGCAGCATCAGCCGTCTCACTGATTTGTACGTTTTTCAATAAAATTCTTCTATAATGTATTCTAGTATATATATATATATATATATATATATATATATATATATATATATAGATATATATAAATATATATATATATATATATATATATATATATATATATATATATATATATATATATATATATATATATATATATATATATATATATATATATATATATATATAAAATATCTCCCATTTGGTTTTTTAATATTATAAAAGAATTATTAGAAATAACTTTGATAAAAAACATAAGTCATAACCAAACTTAGATGAAATTATTATTCCATTACTCAAAAAATCCCCTGCTTAAATTATAGTTAGTGATATATATATATATATATATATATATATATATATATATATATATATATATATATATATATATATATATATATATATATATATATAAATTGGATGCAGTTTGATTTATCTTTAAATTAGGTCTAAGTTTTAGGATATAAAGTGATTCTAATATCCGTAGTTCGTTGGGATGGATGGAGGATATGACTGAATATTTTAAAATTATCCATATTAATTTTAGACTTTGAGGTGATCTCGTATGGGCGAGGGGTCTGGTTTGTTTAGAATCAGCCCCGTGCGGGTCGACCTGTCCGGATGCTGCTCGATGCGATAATGGATTGACCTAAAGGTCAAACCAATATAAAATGAATGACGAGATTCACAACTACATTTTTAAATTACAGAGCAGCGGCAAGGGAATGGAATTCGGTCCTTATAGCTGAAATAGGATCCAATATTGTGTCCATTTTTTAACATGAATTTTGGGTCGAGATATGGATAGAATTTATTTAGTCTTCTTAATTTCATTTACAAAGTCGTTTGATTTTTTACCAAAGTATGGGAGACTAAAGAAAATGGATAATTTTTCTACAATATTTTCTGTTGTACTTTTTTGATACCCCATAAGGGGCACGGCGATTTGCTCTCCTGGCCGCCGTGCTGACGGGACTCAGCGTCCCGTCAGGCCCCAGCTTAGCATCCTTTTTCTCCTTCTGCTAACCCCTACTTCGTCTTCTGTACCAATTCTCTTTCACCCTGCACAGTCCTTCCATCTACGTTTGTTTGTCGATCTCGGTGTATCAGAGCTGTCCGTAAGAAGGCGCGACCCTTTAGCTGGTCCTGCCTGTGTTGGTTGGTGGGTGCTTGAGCCGCCCGCGTTCTTGGGGGTCTTTGCTTCACCAACCGGAAAATTTCCGAGGCTGGTCGGCCATTTTTAAAACGATGGTTGGGTCAGGGGTCGACGGGCTTACCCTCCTGGTTGAGCCAGCGCTCCGAGTAGGTGCCTCGACGGCACAGTGACTGCGATATGCAGGTTCGCACCCCCTTTTATACTCTACTTTATCTGGTTCTCGTACTACGCCTGTCAGTAAGTCCCCTTTTCCGCGCTTGTTAGATCCCTTCGCAGAAGAGATAGATTCTGATTTCGATTATCCTCGTTTCCTGGTGCTGAATTCCAGTTCCGGGTCTCCGCTTTCTAAATTGGACGGTTTGATTTGAATGAGGAGTTTGAGTCCCACTGTGGTGCGGTGCGCCCCGATGTATGTGGGCCCGTGGTAGTGGCGATTTAGTGGTTGAGGTATCTTCGCGAGAACAGTGTGGTGCCGTGCGGGAATTCTCCTCCCTTTCGGAGTTCCCGGTTTCGGTTGTGCCCCATCCTCGCCTTAATTTTGTTAAGGGAGTGATTTGCTCCAACGTATTATTGCAATATGATGCTTCGAGACTAAAGGATAAACTTTCGTCCCAGAGAGTTACGGATGTTTATAGGGTTTCTAGGTGTTGGTCCCGCTAAGGTTCCTACGAGTACGTTCATCGTTACCTTTGAGCATCAGGATCTGCCCCAGTTTGTTCGTGCTGGTTATCTTCGTGTCCCTGTGTCCCGTTATGTCGAGCTCCCCAGACGTTGTTTTAATTGCCACCAGTATGGCCATATGAGCAGCAATTGTAGGTAGGCTAATCGCTGTGTGGTCTCTGCGTTGGCGTATCATGGCTCCTCTTGTGGGAATCATGAATGTTGCGCCAATTGTGGAGGATCCCATAGCGCGGCTTCGCGTTCTTGTCCCGTTTTCCTTTTTGAGAAGGAGGTCCTGACTCTTCGGGACTCCCTCAGGCTGGACTTACGTGAGGCACGCCGTAGGGTGCGGGGGCAGCTCGTCCCCTCCTGCCGTATCTTATCTGACATCCTCCGGGAGGCGGGGTCTCGCCGTCCTCCTCCCAGTCGTCCAACTCCTTTGTCTTCTCGCGGTCCCTCTGTTGCTCCTTCTTCCCTGCCTTTGGTCCCTCCTCGCGGTTCCTCCGTTGCGCCCTCTCCTTTGTCATTGGTCTCTTCTCATGTTCCTCTCTCTGTCGCGGACCGTGAGACCGACCGAGCTGAGACGCTGGAGGATATCCGGCAGTTCCTCCAGGGGTCTGCCCCTGCTGTTCCTTTGCCTCAGCGCAAACGGAAGGGTTCCTCCTCACCCCGTTCGGAGTCCAAGCGCGTTGCCTCTTATGAGGCTGGTTTGGCCACTGAGTCGGTTGTTGAGGCGTCCTCAGTTTTGATGTCTTCTCCTCCCTGGTCTTCGCTGGCCTCCCCCGTTGGCATCACCTATGTCATTGTCTGGGCGGAAGTTCACCCGGTTCCGTCTTCTTTGCCTCCTACTCCGGTCCCTTCTTCCTTGCCCCCTACCTATGTGCAGTCTTCTATGTCTCCCACCCCAGTTTCGTCTCCATTGCCTCCTAGCCCTGTTCCTTAATCTCCTTCTGGACATGTTCCCTCCTTACCCTCTGACCCTGCTCCTTCCTCTCCATCTGATCCAATTCCATCCTTACCCTCTGACCCTGTTCCCTTCTCACTTTCTGTCCATGTTCCGCCTTCTGTTCCATCTTCTTCGTATCTTAGTTCTCGTCCGTCTCTGCTCGATCTCCCTTTCCCTCCGGGCCATGAGCCCTCCACGTTGGGGGTTCGGTCTGGCTCTCAGCTGTCGCCTCCCGCCGTTCACGCTGCCAAGTCCGTGCCTGCTGCGTCTCCGGCTCATCGCAATTTGTCGCTTGCCCCTTCTGGGCCTTCTAGTAGTCGGGAACCTTCGACGGTCTCCATCACGAGAATCCCGACGTTGGTGTCGAGACGACAGTAATTTCTGTCATCCTACAGTGGAATTGCCAAGGAGTTCTCCCCAAGTGGCAGGAACTCCAGCTCTTGCTTTATAGCGTTCGGCCCTTGGTGGTCTGTTAGCAAGAAAATAAGCTTGGGGTTCGCCCCTTCCGGGTGTTTAATTCCATCCCTCTGGCCGGGGGCGTGTCCCATGGTGGTGCTTCGCTATTCTCTGCGCCACTTCCCCTCCGTACTACCTTGCAGGGTGTTGCTGTGAGGGTGTTTATTTCCAAGCTTTCTGTTTGTTCTGTATATATATCCCCGGATTTTGGTTTGAGTCGGTCTGACCTTGTCGTAGAATAGGCTTCCGACGATATACTATATATATATATATATATATCTATTCTTTGTGGGGATTATTCTATATTCGAGTGCGGGGTGATCAGATGGGCGAGAATGACTCTAAAATGGGCTTGGGGAGGGCTTATTTATCTTCAATATACTTAAGAAGTGGAACGGAGCCCAAGGATAAATAATATTGCAAACATTAATAAAATAGAATTTTATTAATTAATCTAACAAAACAACACACAGAAAATATTTACATGACCGGGGATCAAAATGGGAGATACACATGAAACGAAAAAAGGTCATGGGATTATTTGATTAAGCGGAGGATTAAGATTTGGAGGGATTTAAAATGACAAAACAAACAAGGGAAATGGTTGGCTAAAATCCGTTTAAAGCACAAAGTTGCGTTGGCACAAAGTTAATTAGTTAAATGTAATAAGTAGCTTACGTATTTATAAGGTCGTCGTGCAGAGGAAGGCGATTTGAAGGAATCTTCGGTCCAACTGGCGATTTCTTTTCCAGGAGAAGGGGTTTTTAGGGGGTTGTCCTTAACGAGAGGGGAGGGGGGCGACTGACTTCGAGGAGTGAGAGCGAAGGGAGGCTCGGAAGTACGAGCAATCCTTAACAGGATATCGAGATGTTCTTGATGAACAATTGAGGTTATTGGTGTAACCAAGCGTTATCTTGAAGAACGTTTAGAAGGGGGGAATTAAATTACCACTGACGTGATATCATGGGAACCAGAACCGTTTCTTGTCGAACGGGCTCAAAGAACAATGACTGTTCTAAAGTTGTTCTCTTTCTGAACAACAGGGGGTGGGAACCGTTTCTTGTCGAACGGGCTTGAAGAACAAAGACTGTTCTAAAGTTGTTATCTTTCTGAACAACAGGGGGGCCCTGTTGACTTGGCGTCTCGAGGGGCACGAACCTTGGAACTCAAAGGATATTGTCCTCTTCTGGACAATAAGGAGGTTCTTGGAGTAGAGTTCCTAGGTGCACAAGGGAGACCGGATCAGCCTGATGCCTCGCGAAGATAATCGGGATCTGGTTCAAACGCGAAATTCTATCGCATAAATAGCCGGAGCCAGCCCCTCGGCGTAGGGGACAATGGGGGGACTTCGAAGGAATGTCCCGGTAGCGCTTGGGAAAATATCTTATCTTCCCATAAGCCTAATTCAATCTGGCCAGATCGACGCATGGAGGCAAATGAACCTCCTTGATTAAACTTGGGAATAGTGGGCGATAAGACGCCGTTCTACTCTCTCTCTCGCAGGATGCACGTGGCAAGCATGAGTTTTGACATGTGATAGGGGCTGAGGCATGGCAGCCTCAGACCATTCTACCACAGACCTTTTAAAGCTCACCTTACAGTTAGTTACCAACCCCGTTTTTATTGGTGATTTTAATGCTCGCCACCCATCTTGGGGTGATACTGCCCGTAATCCCCGGGGCGGAGTGGTTGAGTCCCTCTTATTATCCGATTCCCTTTCTCTTTTAAATTCCGGCGACTTTACTTCTTACCATGTTCAAACGGATTCGTTTAGTGCTGTAGACTTGTCCTTATGTTCGCCCGACTGTTTCCTCGACTTCTGGAGGTCGATTCGGGACGACCTTTCCGGGAGTGATCACTTCCTGATAGTCCTGTCGGCCGCCCTTTCTGGCCCGTGCATTTCCCTCCCTCCTCGTTGGGGTCTGCGGCGAGCAAATTGGGTTGGGTTCCCGGAGGCTTCCTTTATTGATGCCTCTCCGGTTTCCTTCGATACCGTAGATTCAGCGGTCTCACGTTTTAGAGGCTGCTGAGCGCTTCGTTCCGCAGAGGTGCCTTGTTGTAGGGTGCTCCACCGTCTCCTTGTGGTCGAAGGATTGCGCGTCGGCTATTTTTGCTTATCACTTGTCCCATTCCCGTTATAGGCGGAACCGGACCGTCTCGAATAGGATCGATAGGAACCGGGTTCGTGCCATCCGCCAAAGGACCCTCTGCCGTGCCCGCCGTGAGTCTTGGCGCCGGTACGTATCTTCCATTTCTTCGTCCACGCCACTGACTCGGGTTTGGAAGCGGGTCAATAAGATCCGTGGTCGCTACGCTGATCATGTCATCCCTACTCTGGACATCAGAGGCTCGCTTGTGTCCAATGGCAGGTTGGTCAGCGAAGCTCTGGCTGACCGTTTTGCTTCGGTGAGTAGCGCTGGTGGCTATCCTCGATGGTTTCTCGATCATAAGGTCGCCATAGAGACTCCACCGTCCCCTGGTGGTCGAAGGATTGCGTGTCGGCTATTTCTGCCTATCACTTGTCCCATTCCCGTTTTAGGCGGAACCCGACCGTCTCGAATAGGGTCGATCGGAACCATCCACCATCCGCCAAAGGACCCTCTGTCGTGCCCGCCGTGAGTCTTGGCGCCGGTACGTATTTTCCATTTCTTCGTCCACGCCAATAACTCGGGTTTGGAAGCGGTCAATAAGATCCGTGGTCACTACGCTGGTCATGTCATCCCCACTCTGGACATCGGAGGCTCGCTTGTGTCCAATGGCCGGTTGGTCAGCGAAGCTCTGGCTGACAATTTTGCTTCGGGAGTAGCACTGGTAGCTATCCTCGACGGTTTCTCGATCATAAGGTTGACATAGAGTCTCACCTTTTAGATTTTACCGCGTGCGCCACCTACTCTTATAATGCTCTCTTTTCCGTCTATGAACTGCGGGCTGCTTTGTCTCACTGTGGCTCCACCTCTCCCGGTGATGATTGCATCCACTACGACTTTCTCCGTCGTCTCTATCCCCACTCGGAGTTATTTTTGGTTAACTTTTACAACTTGCTTTGGTCAAAGTAATCTATCCGTCCTCCTGGCGTGTGGGGGTTGTTCTACCCTTTCTCAAGCCCGGTAGGGACGGTTTGGACCCCATTCACAATCGCCCGATTGCTCTTACGAGCTGCCTCAGTAAGTTCTTCGAGAAGATGGTTCAAGTTCGCCTCACTTGGCTTTTGGAGTCCAACTCACTCCTCTCTCCATTTCAGTGCGGTTTTCGCAGCGGTCGTAGTACTCTTTCCACCTCATTCGTTTGGAAGACTGTTTTACGGGCCTTTTCCTCCAGGCATCAGGTGTTAGCGGTGTTCTTCGACACTCAGAGGGCTTACGATACCACCTGGAGATATGGTGTTTTACGTCAGTTATATGATTGGGATATGAGGGTCTTTTTACCGGGTTTTATTGAAGAATTTTTATCGTCCCGTAATTTTAAGGTCCGTATTGGGGATGCTTTCTCAGGTTTGCGGATTCAAGAGGAGGGTGTGTTACGTTTCGTCGTTGTCATTAATAGTCTGGTGTCCACTCTTCCTGAGGGGGTTTTGGCTTCCCTCTTCGTGGATAACTTGGCCTTGTTTTGTTCATCTCCCCGCTTGCCTTCTGCTGCCCATCGATTACAGCTGGCAATTGATGCCGTATCGGGTCGTGCTGTCTCAAAGGGTTTCCGTTTTTCGGCCACTAAAACGAAGGCCATCCATTTTTATCGGGGTCGTGGTGTCCTTGGTCCCTCTTCCCTCTTCTTGGATGGTACGGCGATTGAATATGTCCTCGTTTTTAAGTTCTTGGGTTTAACGCTTGATAGCAAGCTCACTTGGGTACCGCATTTGCGTCGCTTGAGGGCGTCCTGTTCGAAGGCTATGGATTTGCTTAGGGGTTTATCCCACACCACTTGGGGTGGTGATAGGCGCGCCTTGTGGTCGCTTTATTCGGCACTGGTCCAATCCCGGCTGGACTACGGTTGCCAGGTGTATTCTTCAGCGTCTCCTTCAGCCTTGATACTTGAACCTGTTCGTTCGCTGGGGGCCCCTCTTAGTAGTGGATCCTTTCGCACCTCGCCTATCCCCAGCCTCTTTGTTGAGGGTAGCGTGCTTCCCTTGCGATACCACCGGCTGCAGGTGTGCCTACGATTCATGTTTCGTATTCAGCAATACCCTTCATCCCCAGTCCATGAGTGCCTTTTTGCCCCGTTCTCTTCGGTCCGCCCTCCCTCCTGTAGCATCCATTTTTACCGCATAGTTGACGGCCATTCTTTTGGCTTTTAATTTGATTTTATCCCTCAATTCTTCAGATTTTATTGCCTTTAGCGATTCCAGGCCTGCTTTGGATGCAGTTCGTTCTTTTACGTCCACACACCCTTTGGTTTTACGGATTCGCTCCTGGCTGGTCAGAAAGGCCTCCCGTTACAGGGTGGCGTTCTGTTGGTCTCCGGCTCATGTTGGGGTCCCGGGCAACAAGGCGGCTGATCGGCTGGCCCGCTCGGCCGCCCTCGAGGTGCCAGATGCAACCCCTGTTTCCTTTAGGGATTCCTACCCGGTAATCAGGGCGTATGTCTTATGTTTGTTGCAGAGAGAATGGGATTCGTTCCCCTCTTCTAAGCTGTCCTTATTAAACGCTCTGTTCGTCCCTAGTCCTCTAGATTTCAGCGACTCTGGTTTTGTGAGGTTGCTCTCTGCAGGTTGCGAATTGGGCACATGCGACTCACCCATGGCTATTTAGTTTTGGATAGAGGCAGAGTTGCACCTGGTTGTCCCTTTTGCGGTGGCGAGCTGTCTGTGGCTCACATTTTTGTAGTTTGTCCCCGCCTTGCTTTCCTACCCTTTCTGGCGTCGCCTTCCCTGCTCAACTTTGCTTTATTTTATCAGAGGACTTCCTTCGGTTGTCCTCCCTCCTTACATTTCTATAACGAAGTGGCTTTTTATCCCTTTTATAAATTCTTTTCATTTTTGTGTTTAGGTTTATTGTTTTACCTTTTATCCTGTGCCCTCCCCTGCGGCTGGCACATGTCATTTCTTTATTGCTCCAGCCACCCTTGTTTTTAGAGTGCGTGCTGTATGCCCGTAATTTAAGTGTGCGTCTCTGTGTGTCGTAGTTTTTTTCTATTCCTCTGCTTTTCCCCATTTTTATTGAGTGTCTCCCACGCCTTTTCTGACTTTTTTTGGGGCGATTCCGTTTTAACAGTGCTGCCATTAAGAATTCATTAGGATTGGACAGCTGCCACCTTGTTCTCCCTTAAACTAAACTAAAATAACTTTTTTGATAGAGAGCATTGAGAAACTTTTTAATGTTTTTCCACTAATGAGTCAGGGGAGCCATTTTTTAAAGAAAGTTTTTAGAAAAGAGAACCTAATCCAGTAGTCTATATGAAGAACATATATTGTAAGCTCGATGAATAAGAGTTTTTATCGATGATAACTTAACGTTTTCTGGCAAGAAACTATAGACTGAAGTTTCAAACTTCGTTCTTGAATGTTTAATATCTATATCCAAAAATGGAAGTCTACTATTTTTCTCCATTGTATAATTTATTTTTTATGTCTAGAGTTCAAGTATTAAAGAATTGTTCCGCCAGTTGTCATGCTTTCATTCATACAAATGTATCATCGACATAACGTCTGTAATAGATAGGTTTATATTCCATGGGACAGTTATTGAGTCAAAGTTTTTAAAAATGTCATAATAATCGTGCCTTTATTGTTTTAGAACAGCAGAGCACTCATGGCAAGTCCAAGGTCACCGGTTATAGGCTGGTAGTTTGACTATAAGTATTGGTTACCAGTTTACCGGGGTTAGTAGTTGTTAGTGGTCAAAAGAAAGCTGAGTAAAATGTTTACCGGTAGAGGTCGACTCGGCATTTTCTAAATGTTGCTTACCTTCGACGTAGCGCTATTGGGGTATCGATTGCCGGGCGCTGACTCCAATTTTTAGAGATTATCCCCTCGCTTGGTATTAGTGAAGTAGGGTGGGTAAGAGGACCGGTTGGAATCTCGGAAGGCGGATAAAAGGATTCTTTATTGAGCGGAGCACTCGGTAAGCTTAGGCACAAAGAATTTGATTGAACTTGGGTCGAATAATTGAAGCAGGCCATTTAATGTTTAAGTCTATTCCGACTATCCTTGACTGACTACTTGACTTTTTGATTCACCGAGGCTCTACCGAGAGTTGTATATAATTTATCGAAAACAATGGACGTAACCCGCTGTTGGCTAATGACACGGTTTGGGCAGAGCTTCCTCTACTGAATGTTTATTTGTGTGTGCACGGGGATAGAGTAAATCTTTATCTCAAATTTCGGGAATGAGATTTTGCGTTTCGCAGCTCTTTGATAGTAAATAAGGTCTGCATATTTCCTCTCTTCAGCTCGGTGTCGGTGACTGCATCTGTTTTGACGTTTATTAGTACAGCTGTGGCATTTCCCAGAACCTTGGTGAAAAAGGTCTAGGCAGATATCACAAAAGGCGTGTAAGTATGTAAGTGTGTGAGCATTTATGCGTGTGAAAAATTAATTTTGCAAAAAGCCTTTGCAACAGTATATATTAGTTTACATGATCAAATATTGTATATTATTATATATCTGACAAAATGTGTATATATTTATATTTATATGAAAAAATGTTATACATATATCATTATTTATATGACAAAATGTTATATTATTTGATACTCATCTGTGAGGCTTCATTGTCAATCCTACTTCATCTTGCAATGTGGCACTACAGAAAAGCTTCCCTCCGAGACACAGCGTGTTACAAGTTATAACGAATTTGATTATTTTTTAATATACTTCTAAGAAATTTACATATTTACATTAAATTTTGGGATCCTTTGACTTTTTGGAGTCTTACAATACATTATACATTTTAAGAATGAGATGTAATTCTTTACTTTTAATGTACATTATTGAATAGACTTAGGGTTCTATTGACTTCTAGTATTGATCTGAATCCCGTGAGCGCCCCACGCAGCTACTCTTAACCACTTAAAAATTCTGGCACCAGACTGAAATTATATTTGCAATGGCGTGATTTTTTTTTAATATAACATCAGGTACTCGACCTCTTAGAAAAAAAAAGATGTCTTGGGACCGTTCAGTGGTGGGAGCTGCAGCTATTTAATGCCATCCCCCCCCCCAAATTAATTGTTTACGTGTGTGTGTGTGTGCGCGCGCGCGCCACAACTTTATTATTTTCTTTTATATTTGCCTACCTTCACTTTATATTTTGTCTCCATCATAAAATTCAATTCTTAGGCGTTCCTTATTTTATATTCTTTTTATGCATACAACTTTGTGCACGCGCACTACAACATTATATTTACTTTGTTATACCCGATTACAAAACCTAAAATTCAAAGGTGTCAGCAATCCTGAGATTATTTGTATAATTTCTGTAATGCCAAGCGTTTAACATTTGAGCGTTTGGATGTCCGAGCTGCAGATCCTAATCGCGAACAAAATCTATTTTTTATATATATACATTCATTTGTGCGTATGCTCCACACATTTTTTTTACTAAACAAAACTTATACATGGTTAACTTTAAATTAATAATTACGGACTTTGTACACTTAATACGGAGATAACTTTAAATTAATCGTTTTACGAACTTTGTACAGTTAATTTGTTCTAATAAAATTAATATTATCTTTCTTACCACCGGACACTATATTTTTCATTATTTACACCGATAAACTCAATTTTGGGGGGATTTTACACTATTATTTTTATTCCGAAAACTATTATTATTATTATTATCAATTTCAAACACAGTACCCGAACAAATGGCGTTAATTTGTATGTTACTTTTATCTTCATCCAGTGTTGTTCCTTTTAAGCTTTGATGATGGGAGCTATATGCGTAAGTAGAGACTGGACAAACTTTTCCCGGGTTAGGTCCCAACCTATGTCCACTTATAGCGGTTCATCGTAGCTCATCCAGGTTGCTTGCAGTAGTCCAGTGAGTTGAGATGAGCTCTGCTACCATTCTAACGGCCGCTTCGTTGAAAGGGGAGGCCGATGGGGATGGAGCTCGCCAGGTCTTCTTTCTTCTTGAGCTGGCAGCAGGCTCGGTGGTAGTTTCGTATGCGGCTTCCGTTTCTCTGAGTCCATTTTCCGATGCCTCTCCTTGCTCGATCAAAAAGGGTCACCAGTTATAGCAGGTCCAATGGTTTCCTGTTTTGGTTTGCAGTTATTTAGTTATGGCCTATCAACTGGTTACCGAGTAATAGGTGACGGTCTAAGGCGGTTAAGACGGTCTTCTTTTTAGATAGCTAAAGAGCAGTTTTTTCCTCTCTTGGTGAATCCAGCTTCTTCTCCATCCTTCGAGGCATCACCAGTCATGAATGTGTCTACCTCCTTGTGAGAGGAGCGCCCCATAACCGGTGACAAGGACTTCTTCCGGCCTACTGATGCTTGCGGTCTATTCCGACTATCTTTGATTGACTACCTGACTTTTTGACTCACCTAGGCTCAAAGCAGATTAGTATATAATGTATCGAAAACAGTAGGTGTGGCCTGACGTTGGCCGAAGCTTACTCTGAATGTTTGTGTGTGCACGGGGATAGAGAAAATCTTTATCTCAAATTTTGGGAATTGGATTTTGTTTCGCAGCTCTTTGATAGTAAATAAGGTTCGCATCTTTCCTGTCTTCAATTCGGTGTCAATGGCTGCACCTGTATTGACATTTGTTGGTACAACTGTGGCGTTTCCCAGAACATTGATGAAAAGTATCTGGTCAGATATCACAAGAGGCATGTAAGTGTATATGCGTGTGAAAAATTCGTTTTGCGCTAACGCCCTTTTCAAAAACGGTATATATTATTGTTCACATGATCAAATATTGTATATTATTATTTATCTGACAAAATGTGTATATATTATTTACATGATCAATAATTGTATATTATTATTTACATGGTCCTTGAGGCATCCCAGCCTCGGCGCCAAGCACCGAACTCGAGTCCGCCCCTATGCAAGGTCCTCCTCAAACAGCTCGGGTCTCCAAGGCAGTACAAGGAGGGGAGGGATCTCCTCCTCCAGCCGGTGCCCCTGCGCCCGCCAGGACCTTCTCCATCTCGGAGAACATTGCTGATGCTGGTTCATCAGGCCTGGGAGCTCGTGCCGAGTTCATTGACCGCCCCCTTCTCATAAAAAGAAAAAAAAACAAACAAGAAAAAGACTCGGGGCTCGTCTCCATCCGCGGGGGGCTGCAGGGACGGATGGATCTGGTGCTACTTCGGGAAGCGACCAAGCCAAAACCAGAATATCTGGCCCCTCTGTCCCCCCGGGTGCGGAGCCCTTAAGACCAAAGGTGCTAGTGCGCAGAGCGGAGCCCCTCATTCATAGACTAGCCGGCGTTTTCGAGCCCGCTGGCTTCAAACGCTTCCTACTTATTCGCTCCACTGATGGCAGCATGTTGGCTAAGGGCAACATGATCCATCAGAGGAGAGCTTTAGCTAGTGTGATTGGTAGAGAGCCGAAGGTGACCCGTTTCTCGGACAGGAACCTTTTGGCGAATGCGTTAAATCCCTCCGAGACGGCAATGATTAGCGCCCTTCGGACACTTGATGACACGCGTGTGAGTGTTACGCCGCACTCTACAATTAACTTGATGAAAGTAGTTTATGCGAGGGAACTCGTGGACTACTCCAAAGAGGACATCACTTTAGAGCTGGCCGACCATGGGGCGGTCAAGGTCGAACGTGTGATGAGAAAACAGGGAGGGGCCTCAGACCCACCCCTACACTCTTCGTCACGTTCGACTGTGACAAGTTACCTGAGTCGGTGGGTGCCGGTTGGTATCGCTACCGCGTAAAGGCATTCGTGCCACTGCTGCGGAGGTGCTATTACTGCCACCGCTTCGGCCATACTAATCGCTTCTATCGACGTGCAAAGTCGGGGTTACCCTAAACCTGTGTAAGTTGCTCCAAGGCCGCACACGATAAGTCCAACTCATGCGTGGCCAAGTGTGTCAATTGCGGAGAGCCGCACCCCGCTTCTTCGAAGCAGAAGCAATGTGGTGTGTATCTCCTTAAGAAGGAAATCCTGGCTGTTCAGACCCAGGATCGTCTCTTATTTCGCGAGACTAAGGACTTGGTCCTGGCGTGCCCGGGATGTCCTATCCCTTAATGTTGAAAAAAAGACACCCTCTGCTCCTGGCCCCAACAGGCCTACGACTACGGTCGTTTTCGCGCCCATTCGGAACCCGTCTGCCGGTTCTACCCACTCCGGGCGCTCCTCTGCTAAAGCTGGCGGCAAAAAAAGGTCCATACCCAGTCCCGGCTAAAACCAGGGCTCCCCCCTTCCCCGAGCGTGACCACTCCACCGAGTCGTTAGACTCACAGGAGGCAACACCACTGAAGTTGGTCGCCAGGTCATCTTCCGGGGTACCTAACGCTGCCCCCCTAAAGGGGGACCAGATCAAAGGAGCTTCGGTTCCTACGCCCACGCCCAGTGGTGGGCTGGGTTGCTCGGAGGCGGTGGTCCCTCGAAAAGAGGGCTCCCGCCTTCGAAGCCCGCCTAATGTTTAGAGGCGGAGGGAGGAAAAGACTCGCATGGCGAGCCCAACCTCCGCCAATAAACCCTCGATGGCGATAGCGCCTTGTCCGGCCAAGAACGCCTGGAGTTCTGCCTCCGGAAAGAGTACGGCAATTCCCGTGAGGGTCTTCTTTTCGAAGAGGGCCCCGAATCTCCTCTGAACTAGGGCTGGAGGGCCTATTCCTTCAATGGAATTGTTGCGGAGGCTCGTCTCTTCCCGTTCCCCGTTAGCTATCTTTTTGCAGGAGACCATGCTTTGCGCATTTCCCCTGTGCATCCTCCCGGGGTATAAGGGTTTTGTAACCCCACCACCACAGGATGGGGGTCGTGCAAGAGAGAGGATGTGCGATTTACACCCGGCATGATGTCTCCGTTCTTCTCTTCGATTTAGATACCTCTTTTCAAGCAGTAGCTGTGCAGCTGCACCTTGAGAAGAGGTATACTGTTATTTCCGAGTATATTTCGCCGCAAGCCGACTTCGACGCGGGGTTCCTGCCACGTCATGGCACGGTTGCCGAGGCCCTTTCTCTTGCTCGGAGATCTAAACGGTAGACACCCCTCTGGGGAGACTACTCTATTAATCTTCGTGGTCAAGCCCTTGCCAACTTGATCGACGAGCTTGAAATGGGTGTCCTAAATGTGGACGAGTTTACGCATCACTGCCCGAGAACCGCTTCATTTTCCTGCCTCGATCTATCTTTGTGCTTTCCGGATGCACAGCCTGATTTTGATTGGGGGGTGGTCGATGACCTCCATGGTAGTGATCATTTTTTCCCATTCAAATATAATTTTGTGGGCCGCTGCCGCCCGAGACGCACACCCCGGTGGTGCATGGCGCGTGCGTCTGCATTTCAGGAAATGACTGGATTCTTTATCTCAGTCGAGGAGTTTAGGTCGGTAGATGTAGGGGGGGGGGAGGTCTTGAAGGTAACGTGGACAACTCAAGATCCTTGGAAGGGGGACGCTGGTTGCCAGTAATGGTAATAGATTACAGAGTTATCGCGTAATCTTTTGGCAAGGACTCCGATTGATACAGATGCTCCGGTTGGTTTGCGTTGCCCTTCCTTATTTCTCACGAGAGTGATTTGTTGATTGCTAATGGGTGCCCTAAGCCGAGGGGCGGTCTTATTCTAGCGACGGGTCAAATAGCCCGGATGATGGGAATAGACCACACCAGGATAGAACACCGGTATTTCGGGAGTTATGTAATCGCGAGGAATTGAGATTAACGAGTTGACTGCGCAACGGCTGTTTTCCCGATTAATAAATCCTTGAAGCAGGGAGATGAGGAACGTCAGGATATTGAAGTCACCAAAGCAAAAATTTAATTATTATTGAACTAGATTTTATTGCACTTTTGATTGGTCGGTATTAACACAACTCGACTCTTGATTGGCTACTGCCGAACATATCGATAGGGGAGGCACTCCGACTATTGGTTAAAATTCTATGGGCGGTGGCATGTTGCCATGGAGACAGCTTCCAAATCTACCTTCTATTTACTTAATCGTGATAACTATCCGGTTTATTCTGGATTCTGTTTTGATTATAATGTTTGCCTAAGATTGCCTCAACCAACTCTAACAGAGATAATTGTGGTCCGTTTACTACCGTGTGACATTCTCGTAAACAGCAAACATTTACTTCTCTCTCTCTCTGTACTTTATGTGTGTCTTATTTTGGACGTACACACCGGTCGCTACAGATGAGGCCGTTGAGTTCTTCTCCAGCGGGCATACGTGTCTTCAATTAACGGGAAGACCCCTCTGGCAGAGGTGTGGAGGCGAGTCAAGTTCTCGCAGGACCCCCATCCCGTTCTCCAGCAGAATGGGACAGCAATCTCGGATCCCGCGTTCGTGGCGGAATCCTTCGCGACCGCTTTCTCTAGCCAGGATGCTGCTCCGCCAGCATTCAATGCACGTCGTGATGTCGCGAAAGGCTGCCGGCTGGACTTTAACCTCCAGAGGCCGAGAACCCTTCAACAACAGGTTTACTCTGAGAAAGTTGCGTTCCGCTCTTGCTTCGTGAGCAGACACCGCCCATGGTCCAGACGATGTCCCGTACGCCATGCTTCGACACCTGGGTGAGAGAGGCATGACCTTTATCTTAGATTTGTTCAACAGGATCTGGGTGTAGGGTCTCCTGGACTCCTGGCGAATCGCTACTGAGCTCTCCTTTCGCAAACCGGGAAGAGATCACTCTACTCCGGCCGGTTTCCGCCCATTCTCTCTAACCTTTTGCGTGTGCAAGTTAATAGAGAAATTGGTAAATGTTAGATTAGCCTTTTTTCTGGACAGCGGGGGCCATCTGTCTTCTGCAATGCGGCTTCAGCAAGTTCCACTCCACGTCTGATGCTATGCTCTAACTGGAAAATGCCGTCTGCGAGGCCTTCCTTCGCAGACAGCACTACGCCACGGTGTTTTTCGATATGGAGAAAGCCTATGATACCGCATGGCGATACGGTATCATGGAGACGCTGCACACGATGGGGTCAAGGGGACGCCTCCCAATCTTTATATCTGAAATTTTGCGAGATCGTCGATTCCTCTCCGGTCCAATCGAGCAGGCAGAGGGTGTCCCGCAGGGACGTGTCCTCAGTGTCTCTCTTTGCGCTGAGCCTAACGGCATCACCTCGGTACTGCCGGAAGATGTTCTCACTACGTTCTACGTCGATGACCTTTCGATCTCTTTTGATGCAGCCCAGATGCCATCTCTGGAGCGTCGATTCCAACAGGCATTGAACAGGGTCTCACACTATGCCGAAGTGCACAAGTTTCGGTTTCCCTTGGCCAAGACTAAGGTGGTGCCTTCTGCCGCCATCCACGGCTCCACCCTCACCCAGACTTGTTTCTTAATGGGGTACGCCTGCAAGTGGTTGAATCACACTATTTTCTTGGTCCCGTATTTCACCGACGCCTCACTTGGCAGGCTCCTATCCGCAGCCTTAGGGTCTCTTGTACCCGCGCCATGGATATTCTCCGTTCCGTGACGTTAAGCGTTTGGGGCGCTGATAGGGCTTACTATTGACTACTGCCTTACTATTTTATCGATCCTTTGTTCGTTCGAAGCTCGACTACGGATGCGAGTTTTATGCATCCCCAGCTGAGCGAGTATTGTGGAATGTGGACTCAATCCATCACACCTGCCTTCGCCTGGCGACCTGTACTTTCCCCATTGAGAGCCTACTAGTCGATGCTGGGGAGATACACCCGCTCTACGCCGTGCACAGTGCATTATTCACCTGTACGCGCGAGCCCGGCGCCTCTCTCAGTCGCTAACAGCTCTCACTGCATTCGCAGCTGATTTTGATGGTGCCTATGCCGCCGAGACACACCAGTCATACCCTAAGCCCTTTGGATTTAGGGCCAGGAAATTCTTTCGAGTGCTAGGTATAGCTCTCGTGCCAGTAGTGCCCCTGGTTCTGCCCAGGATGCCGCCCTGGAGGGTACCATATTTGGCTATTTGTCGCCACGCCTCTGCTCCCAAAGCTTCTACAGCGCCGGGAGCATCGCGTTCGACCTTTTTGGAGCACACCTCGTGTCACGCTGGAACCTTGACAGTGTATACGGATGGCTCTAAGTCCCAAGAGGGGGTCGGCTTCCACGTCCTATCCCCTCTGTCTGAAGTCAGCGGGGCTCTGCCAGGCGCTGCGTCTGTCTTCACGGCCGAACTGGTGGCAATACACCACTCGGTACGGGAGATTACGCGACGTGCCCGGTTCGGAGAACGGATTGTGATCTATAGCGACTCACAAAGCTCCCTGAGTGCTCTCGGGGCAATGGAATCTCCGCATCCCCTGGTCGGAAATATTCGTGACGCTACGGTTTTGTCAAGCCGGGCGGATGTCGAGATTATCTTCTGCTGGGTTCCTGAACATGTAGGAATTGCGGGGAATTAGCGCGCCGATGAGGGCGCCAAAAAGTCCACGAGGACTCGGCGATTGGATCAGCGTTTTGCTCTTCCTCACACCCACTACATGACAGAAATACAGGCTGCTTGACAAAGAAGATGGGAGACGGCCGAGGGGAACTTAAAGTTGCGTGCCATTGCGCCTTGACTGTTCCCAGGGACCTACCCCCCAATGCCGCGAAGAGTTCAGGTTGTTTTCTGTCGTCTCCGAATTGGACACACTCGCGGGACGCACCATAATTTGATGGAGCGCTGGTCAGCACCCTACTGTGAAGACTGCGTTGTCCTCCAGACTATTCGGCATATTCTTGTTGAATGTTTCAGTCTGGGCGATCTCCGCGCACGTTACCTGTCACGGTACCGGGATGAGTGGGGTCGCTACCGCCTGTCACTTGTATTCGGGACGAGTTCTGGAACATTGACTGGTGGACTTATAGACTTTTTGGAGGAGGCCGGACTTCTCCCCTTTATTTAACTAGGTTTTTTTGTTGTTTTCTTTGTAGGTCGCACGTTCCTGCGTCGGGGGGGGGCCCTTCCTCCCGACGCCGAAGCTTGCTTCCTCCCTGTTGCTATTTTCCCTTTTTTATTGTTGTTGTTTTTTGCATATTCTTATTTTAAAGTATCCTAGTGCTAGGCTGTTGAGTGCGGCGACTTGTGCCCAAGTGGGTAGTGGCCAGATAGGCTCCTAAAATTAAAAAAAAACGTCCGGCGCCAGTCTCGCCCCTCTTCCTTCCTTCGCTAACCCCTAATCTCCGTCTCCTGTACCGCCTCTCCCTCACTGTGCCCCTGCTTTTCTGTCGTCGCTTTACAACCACCTTTTCTCTACCCTTTTGATGGCCCCTTCTTCTCCTGCATTCCCTGATCACGACCCGGCGCTCATTTTTATCGCGCAACCGAATACTTAGACGTAAAGATGTTAGGCGTGGCCCTGACCATAACCGCTCAGAAGTCTGTCACCAAGCTTGATCCGCTACTCTCAGCAGGGGTGTTGAATTTCACTTATTGGCCATGATGGATACTATTCTTGACTCACCAACACTACAAAATGAACAAACAAAACCCCACAAAAAAAACAACAGGAAAAGGCAAAAAATAAACGACCTCGGAATAATATTCGGACCGGCTTGTTGGTCCAGATACATGACGCTCAAAACCACAAGAAATGAACCATTCTGTGCACTTGAACTGTGAGAATAAATACAAGTCGTTACAGAAGAGTCACAACCAGAATTATCAATCAATTCTGACCGAACATAGGCTACAGTTAAAGCCAAGTCAGAAAAAAATATAAAAAAAAACTACTGGCCCTCACAGCCCTAGGTGATAATCAAATAAAACCAACGGACGAAAATAATCACAACCTGAGAGTAGGTACGGTTCTACTCAACAGATTTATGCCTGGACCCAAAAGTACGGAGGCCTTCATATGCCAAGGGATACAAAGGCTGTTTGAAGATGACGGACATCAAATAAACTCTGTGTCCATCTTCGAGAGGAAATCGCCCACACGGTCAACTTCGCTGAAAATCGCCAAAATAACATTCAAACAGAAAACCATCCCAGAAATAATCAGATTCGCAGGAACAACAATCCGAATACAGGAAAAACTGCTCACTCGAATTCAATGTCGATCGTGCCTGATGTTTGGTCACCTGGCCAAATAGTGTAAAACTGATCCACAATTATGCTTCAAATGAAGCGAAAAAAGGACACAACAGTGAACAATGCAAAGGAAAGATGCATTAACTGTGGAGGTAACCACCACGCATTCAAGCAAACATGTCCGTAATTCAACTTCCATCAGGAGGTACGGATTAGAACTATCCGTTTTGGCATCTGAAGACATCAAGACTTAAAAGACTTATGCTACCGTTGCTTCCACCACCGAATTAACTTCCAAACCAACATTGGACCTAACGGCCCTCAACAAAACCTCAATATCCAAGGAAAACAGCCTAGGACCCCTAGGGCCCAAAATTAAAACCCCACCAGGTCCAAACTGAACCACAAACCACCCCGAAAAGGGCAATCACAAAAAAGAAGCCACCAAGAATCCCTTAAATCTGCCACTTCCTCCTCCTCACCAACTAAAGCCGAGAAGTCAAAGCAACCAGAAGAAACAGCTCATCGAGCACAGAAACTATATGCTACGATAGCGAACTACTCTCACCCCTCCACAACAAACTCATAAACCCACAACCCCTGACACCAGACTCCCATTGCCCGGCATCTCAAGCCGAGAAAACAGCACCGTTTGGCTCAAGCACACAAACACAAAATAGAAGTACAAAGCCCCCCCAAAACGCTCTCCTTTCCCAAATATCACCACATAGATTACCAACATCTCCATCAAGGTCCACATATTCAACTACAAATATAGAATTGGCAATAAACAAGGAACTCGATACCAATAAGAATGCCTCCAGAGATACGGTCCCACTATCAATACAGTATTCACAACGAACACTCTCGCCCGCTAGCCAAAGAGAAATACCTCTATTAGGGACCCAGCGCAACATAAAACTAAAGCTGCAGCGCCCACAGGTAAAATATAAGGAACCTCTCACTAAGAAAACTAACAATACGGACAAAAACATACAGAACCCGATAATACCAGGCACGTCGAAACAAACTACACACAAACTCTATACAAAGTCCGGTAGCTCCACCCTATACGGAGCCTCCTAAATAGATCTACAAACCGAAGAATATGACAAACAAACTCAAATCCTGCAATGGAATATTCGTGGCCTTCGGGCCAACTTCGAATCATTACAAAAAATAATCACTGAAAAAGACCCAGTGTGCATTTGTCTCAACGAGACTATGCACTCAAACCCGCAGCAGCTTCTGAATAACAAATATGATTGTCATTTCATTACAACTGACTCGACCAAAGGCAACGCAATCTATACGTGATGAAATATCCCACACACGCAATACCATTTAAACACGCCCCCAAATGCCAGAGCCGTTCGGCTACATTGTCTAGATTTTTTTTTTTTTAAAGGGCTATCTGGCGACTGCCGACTTAGGCATAAGTCGCCGTAAACAAACAGCCTAGTTCTAGGCTACTTTAAAAAATTGAACAGGAAACAACAATAACAATAGCAAAACAATAACAAAAACAATTAAACCTGGTTAAATGAAAGGGAGAATACATTGTCTAGAGCTCATAACAGTATGTTCTATATACTTGTCGGCTAACCTGCCCCTAAACCGCCAGGACCTCGAAGCCCTCTTCGAGCAACTACCAGAGCCATTTCTCACCCTTGGAGACTTCAACGCCAGAAGCCACTACTGGAACAACACTAAAACAAATACTCGAAGACGCATCATAACAGACCTAATAGAGCACCAATACATCAACATCCTAAATACAAATGCCCCAATACATTATCACCAACAAACCAACACATTGTCTAACATAGATTTAAGCCTAACCTCCTTTAATTTCCCCACAGAAACTCATTGGAGCGTTTACTCAGACATATGTGGTAGCGATCACTACCCATTCTTTTCAATTCACTTCATTTATCGCGCATAGTGGCGAGAAATGCACCGAGCACGGCGCAGCACGAGTGGCATCTCCCCAGCATCGACAAGTAGGCTCTCAATGGGGGAAGTGCGAAAGGCACCGATCGCCAGGAGAAGGCCAGTGTGGTGGATCGAGCCCACCTTCCGCAGCGTATTCATAAAACTGGCATCCGTAGTGGAACTTCGAACGAACAAAGGATCGATAAAAAAAGTAAGGCAGTAGCCCTATCAGCGCCTCAGGCGCTGAACGTCACGGAACGAGGAATATCCATGGAACAAGTGCAAGAGACCCTAAGGCTGCGAATATGAGCCAGCCAAATGAGGCGTCGGTCAAATACAAGACCAAGGAAACGGTGCGACTCCACCACTTCCAGGCGCACCCCATTTAGAAACAAGTTTGGGTCAGGGTGGAGCCGTGGATGGCAGCAGAAATGCACCACCTTAGTCTTGGCCAAGGAAAACCGAAGCCCGTGGACTTAGGTGTAACAAGATTCGCGGTTCAATACCTGTTGGAGTCGACGCTTCAGTTGGTATCTGAGCAGCGCCAAAAGAGAGCGAAAGGTCACCCACGTAGAGCGTAGCGAGAATATCCGGCAGCACCAAGGTAATGCCGTTGATGCTCAGGCAAAGAGTGTGAAACTGAGGAAACTTCCCTGTGGGACAGCCTTTTCCTGCTCCATTGGGCTGGAGAGGGCTCCCCCACCAGTTTGCGGAATAGACGATCTCGCAAAAATTCAAGATATAAAGATTCGGGGGGTCCCCTCGCCCCCATTTGTGGAGAGTCTCCATGACACCCACCGTATCGCCATGCGATATCATAGGCCTTCTCCAGATCGAAAAACACTGTGGCGTGGTGCTCTCTGCGAAGGAAGGCCTCGCACACGGCATTTTCCAGTCGGAGCAGAGAATCCGACGCGGAGTGAAACTTGCGGAAGCCGCACTGTGCAGAAGACAGATGGCCTCAGCTGTCCAGCATAAAGGCTAATCTAACATTTACCAATTTCTCCATCAACTTGCACACGCAAGAGGTTAGAGTGATTGGGCGGAAACTGGGCGGAAACTGGCCGGAGTAGAGTGATCTCTCTCTGGTTTGCGAAAGGCGAGCACAGTAGTGGTTCGCCAGGAATCTGGGAAGCTACCCTCTACCCTGATCCTATTGAACAAATCTAACAGAAAGGAAATGCCTCGCTCACCTATGTGTCGAAGCATGTCGTACGGGAGAAAGCGATCGCGAAGGATTAGCAACGGACGCGGGGTGCAAGAATGCGCTCCCATTCTCCTGGACAACGGGAGGAGGGTCCTGCGAGAACTTGCCCCGAATCCTTTTGACTCGCTTTCACACCTCTGCTAGAGGGGTCTTCTCGTTAAGTGAAAACACGTATGCCTACCAAGAAGAGCGGCGGGCGTGCTTCAAAACATACCGGAACATAGACCAAGCCTGACGAAATTCACCGAGTGAAATGATTCGGGTGGCGCTGATAGCGCATGTAGACACAACGCTTCTGTTTGCGGGCCACCTCACACTCGGCTGACCACCACGGAAGTAGTCAGCGTGCAAAACGGCAGGACGTTCTAGAAATAGTAGTCAGGCCCACGGCGATGAGGTTGCTGGAGAAGAACTCAACGGCCTCATCAACTGACCTAAACCCTCCACTGATACAAAATAATCAGTCATTTTCTAGAATGGGGATCATCGTGCCCACGCCAAGCACCACCGGCGCGGGCTCTCGGGCGGCAGCGGCCCAGAAAATATTTGAATGGAAAGTGATCACTACCATGGAGATCATCGAACACCCTCCACCCAAATCAAGCTGTGCATCCGGATAGCACAAAGATCAAGGCAGGAAAATGAAGCGGTTCTCGGGCAGTGATGCGTAAACTCATCCACATTTAGGACACCTATCTCCAGCTCGGAAAGTACTTGATCCCGGGGCTTAATCGAGTAGTCTCTCCAGAGGGAGTGTCTACCGATCAGATATCCGAGCAAGGAAAAGGGCCTCGGCAATGGTGCCATAGCGCGGCGGAAGTTCCCCGCTTCGAAATCGGCTGAAGTGGAATATACGCGGAAATAACAGTATACCTCCTATGCATGTGCAGCTGCATCGCTACTAATTGAAAGGAGGTATCTAAAGCAAAGAGAAGAACGGAGATATCATGCCGGGTGTAAATGGCGCATCCCCCTGCCGGGCCCCCATCCAGTGGTGGTGGGATGGCAGAGTGGTCACGGGGCACGCGCCCAGCATTGTATGCTGCAAAAAGATAGCTAATGGGACGAGACGAGCCTCAGCAGCTCCTCCCAGTTGGCCCGGAGTCCGCGGCAATTCCATTGAAGGAATATGCCCTCCAGGACTAGCTGGGAGGCTCTCTTCGAAGAGAAGATCCTCGCGGGAATGGCCGTACGCTTCCCGGAGGCAGAACTCCGGGCGCTGTTGGCCGGACAATGCGCTTTTGCGGACTTAGCCGGGGAGGTTTGGGTCGCCATGCGAGTCTTTTCCTTCCTTAGGCGAGCGAGTGGGCTTCGGAGGCGGGGTCCCTCCTTTGGAAGATCCACCCAGCCCGCCACTGAGTGTGGGCGAAGGAGCCGAAGCTCCTTTGTGCTTTCCTCCTTTCGGGGAGCAGCTTTTTGAACCCAGGAAGATGGCCCCACGGCCAACTTCAGGGGTTGCCTCCTGCGAGTCTAACGACCTGGTGGAGGCGCGCGGCCGTTTCGCCTTACGGGAAACGGTCACGCTGGGGGGAGGGAGGGGAGCCCTTGTTTTAGCTGGGGCTGGGTGTGAACCCTTTGTGCTGCCAGCTTTACCAGGGGAGTGACCGAGGTGGATAGAACCCGCACAAAGGTTCTGAATGAGCGCGGAAACTACCGTGCTCGTAGGCCTGGAGGGGCCAGGATCAGAAGGTGCCTTACTTAGAATTGAGGCATAAGACGTCAGAGGCAGAGGGCCACGACAGGGCCAAATCCTTAGCCTCGAAAATGAAACGATTCTGGGCCTGAAAGGCCAGGATTTCCTTCTCAAGGAGATACGTACCACATTGCTTCAAGAAAGCAGGGTGCAGCTATCCGTAATTGACACTCTTGGTCACACAGGACTTATTGTGTGCCGCCTTGGAGCAACTTACACAGACTTCGGGTAACCCAGAATTTGCGCGCCTACAAGAGCAATTAGTATGACCTAAGTGGTGAGAGTAATAGCACCTCTGCAGCAGTGGCACGAATGCCTTCACGAGGTACCAATACCAACCGGAACGCCCCCTTATCACAGTCGAACGTGACTACGAGTGTAGGGGTGGGTCTCGAGGCCCCTCCCCGTTTTCTCATCCCACGCTCGACCTTGACCGCTCCACCATGGTCGGCCATCTCCAAGGTGATGTCATCTCTGGAGTAGTCTACGAGTTCCCTCTCATAACCTACTACTTTTACGAAGTTCATTGTAGAGTGCGGCGTCACACTCACCGGCCTGCCATCAAGTGACCGAAGGGCACTAATTATGGCCGCCTCGAAGGGATTCGACGCATTCGCTAGAAGACTACCATCCGAGAAACGGGTTACCTTCGGCTCTCTACCAATCACACTAGCTAAAGCTCTCCTCTGATGGATCATGGAGAGGGCAGGGGGACAAACCGGAGCCAGTCTCAAAGAAACGAGCGCCTCGTGACTAGTTTCCAGCACGAACGCAGAAGGAACTGCTCCATTCAGTCAAACCAAATGCTTTGAAGGGATACGAACAGAGTTGGTACAGAAAGATGTTAGCGAATGAAGAAAGAGCGGCTCAGCTGCGGCCGGACGGAGCGCAAAGTTAGGGCAGAGCGGCAGGCACGAAAACACATCGCCGAGCCCTTTATGCGGGAGTCTAAGGGTGGGTAACCTTGCCTTTCCAACCTTCTTCGAATCTGTGGACCTTCTAGACTCCCTGGGGAGAGTATCTCGAGGCTCTCCTCCTCCCCAGGCTCTTGGCAGCACTTTAGGCGTCTAGCTGGACCAAGGTGACCGCAATTCCACCATCAACTATCTGAGAACGAGGAGTGTGTCTGAGCAAACAGGAGAACGAGACTTTAATAGCCGCGACCGGTTCGAGTGCGGCGGCATCAAACCGCCTGACTTTTGCATTTCGCGCCTGAAATAATCGCTCATATTTTGAGCGCAAAGAGGCCGATAATCTCGGGACCAGAAAGAACTCAAGGATGGTAAGGACGAAATGGTGAGTTAGGAAAGGGGTGAGTGGGGGGTGACGCTGATATTGCAGGAGAGCAGGGGGAGGGAGGTATGACTGGTTGCGTAGCATTAGCAGGGGAAGCGAGACATTGTACAGGAATTGATGAATAGACCATAATCTGAGAAGCTCGGTCATGTTGGCACTCACCCCGTGAGGAGCTTCCCCTGGAGTAACAAGGTAGCGACTCAAAAAGCAGACATTTCGCACCTCGGGCTATTGCAGAACCAAATGAGAAAGGGGAGGGGGGTAAATAAAAGTCCGCTTGATAACAGGCAAGCCTGATACCTGCCTCCCTAATCCCTGGCCTCGAAAAAGCCCGTCAGTAACCAGCCTAAGAAAGACGGCGAACAAGGATGGACGGTGGGGGTGGAGATGGTTGCCACATATAGTTCTCCTCGGGGTGGGTGGGGGGGATATGGAGGGGGGTCTCTGTTCGCGATGGTTCTTTAGTCTATGTGGTGGTCCTTGAGAAAGCAAAAAAAAAAAAAGTTGGGGGGGCGGGGGAGGAATGTAATCTTTATAAATTTCGGCGCTGGGTTGTAAAAATAAAGTAAATAACGGTTGATATTTAATATAAAGAAATAGCAACAAAGGAAAATGTACAAATTTCATTTTACAAAATATATTTGAGTTGCCACGCAAATGGAAAATATTTCCTCTTGTGGAGATATCTTGGGGGTATCCCACCCTCAACATTAACTTTCTTCTAACTTGAAAAAAAGTCTTGGATATTTTGACATTAAATTATGAAAATACTCTTCAATTTTCATCCCCAAACAATTCCAATATTTATTTTTTCATTTAAAAATTGTTTCAATTTTCAACAATAAACAGTACAAACTTAAAAATAACCTCGATTTCAAACTATTTATATGCTTTGGCATTGTGAGTACTGTTATTACCTCAATTATGATATCGTTGTCAATGCAACCAATGTACAAAAAAAGCAAACATATAATAGGTATCCATAGATACGTAGGTGTTATGAACCTTTACCGGTTAGTCATAAGCTGCAACACTTCCCCTCCCCCAAACCAAAAGTGGGTGAATTGAAACAAGGAGCGAACACATACGGGGATTGGTAACTAGAAACCATGGAAGGGACTGAATAAAAGAGGTAAATCTAGAAATTAAAGCCCATGTCTCCAGATTAACTAGTCACATAGTTTATACTGAAGATGGAAAGAAGAAACCAAAAAAAAGGAGACCTATTATAACATCGTTAATCCTGAATAGCAGAAACGAACAGACATTTAATATATACGAACTTAAAAAATGGAGGGGTTGGGGATTCTTGCCTTTGAATGACCCATGTAAACCCATATAACTTAAGATACATCGCACTCAATTACTAAAATTAAGTACTGCGTAAAGTGTGAGGGCTGATAAGTTATATTGAAGCAGTTACAATGGCTTCATTACAAAGAATAATGAAATATATTGATAAAGGTATGACCACTCAGAGATGAACGAGACTAAGATGAAGAAGATAGCAGAAGAGATCACGAATAAAAAAGGATGTGATAGCGAAATTGAAATGTTGGAGCCTGGAGGGCGTATTGGAAGCCTTCAGGAGCAGAAAAGTACGATACTAAATTTCATGAGTCCCACCAAATATTTTTGTAGGACCAAGCAGCTTCATGAGCGGCAGTACATTATTTTGGTACATTTTTAAAACCATCGATTCCTGCCGCCTGATACCTATATCGGTGAGTACAGTTTAAACACTGAATATAATTGAAAAAAATAAGTACTTTTGTGGCGACATCAAAACCATTTTAATGCACACACGACCAGGATTCACTAATGGATTGAAAGCTAGAAACAAACACGGAATGACACGATCTAACATATTCCAATTTGGCAGACAAAATGCAGGTGTGGAGATCACTGACATATTGAAACTTGCATGGTTTATATATATACCGTTGAGTACTAATAAAGTGGCTTTTTGAGAAAGCCACATATGAAGACTAAATGAGAAAAAGCTCACAATATGCACGCGAGTCAAATTATGAAGGAAAAGTAAAAAACGATTCCGAGCGCTTTCCTCTTTATTCTCAAAGATCTTATCAATGAATGAATAAGTCCTTGATAAGGTCTTTGAGAATAAAGACGAAAGCGCTCGGAATCGTTTTTCACTTTCTTTGTGGGCGTTTCTTCATGAAGACTAAATGTTAAATTCCTCCACTTTTCAGAAAGACAAAGGCTGAAAATCGACCGTAGGTGCCACACGCACGACGCCTATGGAGTTTAATCCAGCAAAGAACACCCACAAAACCCTGAACGGTGGGGAAAATGAGGAAAACGGGGAAGGGGCACGTTTTTATCGCATTATTTACAGGTACTTTTATTTAGTCTGGTTAATTACTCCACCTGACTCCTAAGCGGGGAAAAACTTCCATAGGAAAGAATTTTCCCCCCAAAAACCTGTATGTCTATATATCACAAATATTGTTCATAAGCTTAGAAAAAATGACACTCATGGAGAGGATAATTGTCACAGCTAGTTTGTGGAATGAACTACATATAAATAATAATTTATATACGAATATTTACAACGCTCATAAGCATATATATATATTTATATAATTTACAATTCAAACGTCTTTTTACACTTAGTGATGTCACACGAAGTACGAGAACTGCGTGAAGGGGTCAAGGGAGCAATCAGCACTCAGACGAGTCCCCCCCTGCATTAGTTTCCAGAAGGGAACTATTGGCGAAGTCATTCGCGGTGACATTATTAGTCAGGTCATTATCATTGGGCCCATCCGTGGGTAAGGCGGCAGGGGAGGTAGAATTAAGGGTGAGAACCCCGCCGGAGCTCGGGGTTAGGGGTTTACTGCGGGTCAACCGGTCCAGCTCAGCAGCGGCGTCCGATCGGGCCAAAGCTTTATCCACTACGAGGAAAAGGAAAAGTTCGTGTAAATTCAGAGACCAGCGATGCTAGGAGCCGGACAAGGGCCAAGGCGTCCTACCCACTAACACTAATTAGGGGAACAAAAACAACCTTAGAAATAGGTGGGAGCGAGGCGCAGTAATTCCACGCGGGGGACACTATGGGGACAATGTGAGGGGCATAAGCACTCAATAGGCGCAAGGATGGACAAGGGAAGGAAATAGAATTAAAAGCGCCCACGAACAAGCATGTAAATAGGTCCCACCCCCAATGCCCCCTTTTAAAAAAAGGGGCTAAGTGGGGAGTATATATTTCTACCACATAGGCAAAGGACCAAATTTATATTGAGAATCTTGTGTAATCCAATGAAGACATTTCCCAACTGACGAGGGAATTGGAAAAATAAGGGTGGAAAATTGCACAAAAAAAAAACAGGTCCAGGGTTCAAACTACCCCCCCCCCTCCCCTAACTTTTCTACATTCTAGCACCGGGAGGGAAGACTTAGAAACCTCCATCCAAGCGTTCAAACCCCCTTCTTTCGTGGGAGGGACGGTGGGGATAGGAAAAGAGAATGTGGGGATGGGAGGAGAATAAGAGCAAAATTATATCAAAGGGGAGATTATTATTTAGGAAGAACCAAAGACAGGATCAAAGGATAGGAAGAGAGAAAAGCTGAATCGGTACGGCAGGTGGTGGAGCACTCGAGCGCACGTAGGACGCAGTGAGTGCGGTGCGGGAAATTGAGGGGAACGAGGTATATGTGGATTTGCCTTTTATGATCGGAGCAGGGGAAGTATGAAGGGTCTAATGCGCTGAAGTATGAGGAGAGGTAGAGTTTGTCAAGGAACTGGCTAATGTACTTTGAGGACCTACTTTACATATGGAATGGACGAGGGACTGGGCATGCAAGGCAAGAAACCAACCGAGCAGTTTGGTCAGCCACCTCAACGTAGGAGGCTATCCAGCAGACGGTGATAAGTTTGTAAAACTGAAGTCGAAAGCTCATACGAGAGCAATTGGATCTCGCCAATCAAGGATTAGTGTGTGAGTAATGGGGAAATGTGTAAATCGGGCTCTGGAAATCCATGAAGAGCACAAATTCAGTAGGAGTAAGGAAACTTTTCAAGGATCTCTCGGATGACCTACAGGTCTGCCTCGTACGATGAGTACCCAGGGTAAAAGCGGAAGGAAAAGGAGCGCAGAGGCATCCACCACAACGGAGGCAGACAAGGTGTGGAGGAAGTAAAGTCATTGGTGAAGATAGCTGGCCATGAATGGACGGACGCATGGTTAAAGAAGTCTGATTAGGAGAACTGTAGATTCTTACTGGGGAAGTCACGCAAGGAGGAAGCCCCGCGAAAGAAATCTGATTGACTGAGTGTTTGTTTTTTTGTTTTTTTTTAGGAGCCCATCTGGCGACTGCCTACTTGGGGCATAAGTCGCCGTACATCAGCAAAGCCTACTACTAGACTATATTAAAAACTAAATAACGATCAAAACAAAAAGCAAAAGGGCAACAATGAAGCGGGCTTCGGCGTCAGGGGCAGGCCCCCCGCCTCCTCCAAAAAGTCATATAGTCCACAAGTCAGTGTGCACGAACGGGTCCAGAGTACAAAGGAGAAGCGGTAGCGACCCCGCTCAGGTAACATGCGCGGAGTTCACCCACACTGGGACATTCAACAAGAATGTGCCCAACAGTCCGGGGGACAACGCAGTCGTCACAGTAAGGCGCAGGTGAGCGCTCCATCAAATGGAGGTGCATCCCGCGAGTGTATCCGATTCGAAGACGACAGAAAGCAACTTGAAGCCATCGCGGCATTGGGGGGGTAGATCAATGGGAACAGTTGCGGCGCAATGGCACGTAACTTTAAATTTCCCTCGATCGTCTCCTATCTTCTTTGCCAAGCAGGCCGTATTTCTGACATGTAATCAGTGAGGAAAAGCGGAACGCTGGTCTGCGAAGATTACAATGCCCCGAAAGCACTGAAGGTGCCTTGTGAGTCGCTATAAATCAGAATCTGGTCTCCGAACCTGGCACGTCGGGTTATCTCCCGTACCAGTCGGATTATTGCAACCATCTCGGACGTGAAGACAGACGCAGCGCCTGGCAGAGCCCCGCTAACTTCAGAGGGGACACGGGATGGAAACTGACCCCCTCTTTGGACTTGGAGCCATCCGTATATAATGACACTGTTCCTGCGTGACACGAAGTGTGATCCAAAAAGGTCGAACGCAATACTCCCGGCGCTGTAGAAGCTTTGGGAGCAGAGGCGCGGCGAAAAATAGTAAAAGGTAGTACCATTCACGGTGGCGTTCTGGGCAGAACAAGGGGCGCCACCGGCCCGAGAGCTATACCAAGCTCTTGAAGGAGTTTCCTAGTCATCGAGATCAGATACGGATGTAGTGCGAGGTGTTAGAGACAAAGGTAGGCGCCGGGCTCGCGCGTACAAGCGAATAATGCACTATACACGGCACAGGGCGAGTGGAATCTCCCCAGCATCGATAAGTAGGCTCTCAATGGGGGACGTGCGGAAGGAAACAGTCGCAAGGCGAAGGACGGTGTGATGGATCGAAGTCCACCTTTTGCAATACACGGTCGGCTACGGATGCATAAAACTCGCATCGGTAGTCGAGCATCGAGCGAAGAAAGGATCGATAAAAAAGTAAGGCAGTAGCCCTACATCACAGCGAAGAATATCCATGGTGTGGGTACAAGAGACCCTAAGGCTGAGAATATGAGCCTCCCAGGTGAGGCGTGGCTCAAATACAAGACCAAGGAAACGGTGAGTCCACCACTTCCAGTCTGGGTCAGGGTGGAACTGTGGATGGCGGCATAAGTGCACCACCTTAGTCTTGGCGAAGGAAAACCGAAGCCTGTGCACTTCGACGTAGCGAGACTGTTCAATGCTTGTTAGAGTCGACGCTCCAGTTGGTATCTGGGCCGCGCCAAAAGAGATCGAAAGGTGGTCCACGTAGAGCGAAGCGTGAACATATTCCAGCAGCACCGAGATGATGCCGTTGGGCTTAGCGCAAAGAGACACACTGAGGACACGTCCCTGCGGGACACCCTCTTCCTGCTCCATTGGGCCGGAGAAGGCTCCCCCAACCCGTACGCGGAATCAACGATCTCGCAAAAATTCAGATATGAGGATTGGGAGGCGTCGCCTCGCCCCCATCGTGTGGAGAGTCTCCATGACACCCACCGTATCGCCATGCGGTATCATAGGCCTTCTCCAGATCGAAAAATCCTGTGGCGTGGTGCTGACTACAAAAAAATGCCTCGCAGACTGCATTTTCCAGTCGGAGCAGAGCATCCGAAATGTAGTGGAATTTTGGAAGCCGCACTGTGCAGAGGACAGATGGCCTCCGCTGTCCAGGAAAAATGTTAATCTAACATTTACCATTTCTCTATTAACTTGCACACGCAGGAGGTTAGAGATATTGGGCAGTCTGTATAGAGGGTATCCTCTATACAGATCTTGTTGTCGAAACATGGCGTACAAGACATCATTCGAACCAGGGGTGGTGTCGGTACACGAAGCGAGAGCGGAACGCAACTGACTCAAAATTAAACCTGTCGTTGAATGGTTGTCTGTCTCTGGATGTAAAGTCGAGTCGGCAGCCTTCCACGAAATCACGACGCGACAAGAATGCTGGCGAAGCACCATCCAGGCTAGCGAATGCGGTCGCGAAGGATTCCGCCACGCACGCGGGGTCCGAAATTGCAGTCCCATTCTCCTGTAGAACGGGAGGGAAGGGGGGGGGGCGGCGAGAACTTGCCCCGAATCCTTTTGACTCGCTTCTACACCTGTGCTGAAGGGTCATCCCATTATGTGAAGACACGTATGCCTCCGCCAAGAAGAGTAGTGGGCGTGCTTCGAAACATACCGGAACCTAACCCTCACTCGACGAAATTCATCGACAGTGAAATCGTTCGGGCGGCGCTTATAGCGCATCTAGGCATAACGCTTCTGTTTGAGGGCCACCTCACACTAGGTTGACCACAACGGGAGCGGTCGTCGTGCAAAACGGCCAGATGTTCTAGGAATAGTTAGCCCACGGCGATGAGGTTGCTGGAGAATAACTCAACAGCCTCATTTACCGACCTAAACTCCTCGAATGATACAGAGAAATCAGTCATTTCCTGAAATTCGGACCACCTCGCCCGCGCCAAGCACGACCGGGGCGGGCTCGCAAGGGCAGTGGCCCAGAAAATGATATTTGAATGGGAAAGTGATCACTACCATGGAGGTCATCGACTACCCCCCACTCCAAATCAGGCTGTGCATCTGGAGAGCACAAAGATAGATTGAGGCAGGAAAATGAAGCGGTTCTCGGGGAGTGATGCGTAAACTCATCCACATTTAGGACACCTATCTCCAACTTGTCGATCAGTTCGGCAAGGACTTGACCATGGGGATTAATCGAGTAGTCTCCCCAGTCTACCATTCAGATATCCAAGAGAAAGGGCCTCGGCAACCGTGCCACAATGCGGCGGAAGTTGGCTGACGGTGGAATGTACGCGGAAATAACAATATACCTTCTAAACAGGTGCAGCTGCACAGCTACTGCCTGAAAGAGGTATCTAATGCAGAGAAGAAGGGAGACATCATGCCGGGTAAGTCGCGCATCTTCTTGCCCGGCCCCCATTCTGTGGTGGTGGGGTCACAAAACGCTTATACCTCACGAGGGTGGGCAAAGGGAAGGCGCCCAGCATGGTCTCCTGCAAAAAGATAGCTAACGGGTAGAGACGAGACTGCAGCAGCTCCCAGTTGGCCCGGAGTCCGCGGCAATTCAATTGAAAGAATATGTCCTACAGGGGAGCGAGTTTCCCCCCCCCCCTCTACGTCGAAACCTTAGGCAGGCTGGGGATCCTTCTTTTGGAAGATCTACCGTCTCCGAGCCAACCAGCCTACCACTGGGTGCGGGTGTGTAGGCGAAGCTTCTTTAGTGCTGTTCTTTCGGGGGGCAGCTTTAGGAACCCCAGAAGATGGCCTCAAGACCAACTTCAAAGGCGTTGCCTCCTGTGAGTCTAAGGGCTCGGTGGAGGCGCGCAGCCGTTTTGCCTTACGGAAAACAGTCATGCTGGGGGAAGGAGGGGGCCCTGGATTTAGCCGGGGCTGGGTGTGAACTTATGTCACCAGCTCTAACAGGGTAGCGCCCAGGGTGGGTAGAACCCGCAGAAGGATTCCGAATGGGCGCGGAAACGACAATGCTCGAAGGCATGGAGGGGCCAGAAGCAGAGGGTGTCTTTCTTAGCATTTAGGCATATGACGTCCCAGGCAGCGCTAGGAGCAAGTCCTTAGCCATACGAAATGAGACGATCCTGGCCCTGAACGGCCAATGATTTCCTTCTCAAGGAGATATACAGCACATTGCCTCGAAGAAGCGGGGTGCGGCTCTCCGCAATTGACACACTTGGCCATACACGATTTGGACTTATCGTGTGCAGCCTTGGAGCAATTTACACAGACTTCGGGCACCCCCGACTTTGCAGGTCTACAGGAGCGATTCGTATGGCAGAAGCATTGGCAATAGTAGCACGAATGCCTTTACGCGGTAGAAATACCAACCGGCACGCAGCGACTCAGGGAGCTTGTCACAGTCGATCGGGGCCAGGCGTGCAGATCTTCGCTTGGTCGCTTGCCGAAATGGCAGCAGACCCGCCCGTCCCCGCAGAGGGAGAGGAGCCCTTAGTCTTTTTACTCTTGTTCCTCTGTCTTTTCTTTTTAGGAAGGAGGGTAGGGAATAAATCCGCTTCTTTCTGCCGGAAGGAGCCCCTAGGTCGGATGGGTCTGCCTCAGCAAGATCCTTCTCCGAAATAGAGAAGGTCCCCGCTGTCACAGTGGCACTAGACGGGGGAAAAGCTCCCTCCCCTCCTTGTGAGTCCTCGGGGAACCCGAGCCGTCTGAAGAAGAGCTTGCACAGGGGCAGACTCGGGTTCTGTGTTTGGCACCAAACCCGTCTGGGGCTGGGTCACCACAGGGACCATGTCCATCTCAGCCCCCCCCCCCCCCCAAGACATCATGGGTCCCCTTCAAGGTATCTGTCTTATCCTGGGCTAGCGAACCGGCACCCGTCGAAGGAAGAGAGGGAAAAAGGTACAGTGACCCTCTGTAATCTCAATATCCACGCCAGTAGGAATTTGGAGGGCATGGGCCGACGGGCCGCTGGCGTACTTTCTTGGCAGTTCTCTGAGAAAGTAAAGGGGGACTGCTACTGTAAAGATGGAGTCGCCTTTGGGCGACTCCAGAGAAGTGGGTGAAGGAGAGTCCCCTGCGAAAGCACAGGCCGGGGGTGGGGCCTCCATTTTTCGGTGGAACTGCTTGAAAGTGGCTCCGACGATGGTAAAAGGAGAGTTGATGGGGTGTTTAAAAGAGTTCTCAGTAGTGGGCATGGTGACCCTATTATGTCAACGGGATGCAAACGCTCATCACCCCACGTAGTAGCCCACTCTCCGCTCTGTGAAGGTCTCAGTCGTCTTCAGTGGAAGGAGCAAATGGCACCAACGAGGAAAATTGGTGATGTGGGCATCCAGAGGAAGCCTGGCTACTTTTTACAAGAGGGAAAAGCCCCTGTAGCCAGTTGAAGACTGGGGTAAGGAATTTGATTAGGGCAACGTGGGTTGAGAGCTGCACAACAGAGACATAGTCCAGTTTGGACTCTACAAAAGTACCGTAGAGACGATGAAAAATGCGGCGGTTAGCACACCCTAGTGGGACAAGTAATTCAGAAGAGCATGAGTGAGTCGGGAGGCGGCAATGAAGTGGAAGATGTAAGGTTTAGTGAGAGTTTACCTTGAAACCTAATTGATTGCTTCGCCGGAATGGGGTCCGTAGATAATAGTCCAGTTGGAAAACCAACATGTCGGTATTAGCTTGGAACGAAATAGGACGCATGGGGAGAGTAGTACTGCTCAAGTTTTATTCATCTGTGTTATTTGTGTTGAGGAAGAAGGGTACGGTAGTATCGGCGAGTTGCACGCGTCTTGGCGCTTCACTACACTGAGACCACCAGGGTGGACTGGGCCAGAATGTTGGTCGATAGAGCATACAGTGTTGGCAAAGAAACCGGCACAGACTGTCCTCTGATACTACCATATGTGTCAGGCGAGAGTGGAGGAGAGGAGAGAAGGCAAGTAGCGCTTCGTCAGAGACAAGGGGGGCAGGAATGTTGGTGGAAGGATAGGTAGGTGAGCTAGTATTCATACACAAAGACAACTCATCCATAAGGGATAGAAGAGTGGGAACAGAGAGTAGCAATCACCCCAGGCGAGATCAAGGCTTTTAAAATCTCCTAAAGGAAGAGTCTGGGGAGATGGAGGAAAAGGAAGGTCATGAGGAAGAATGAAGACCAAGCAATCTGTCATTCCAAGAAAAAGGCCAAGACATACTGTATGAAGGTCAGTGCAGAGAGGTAGAAAGAGGCAGTGGGTGGTGACATGGGAGCGATGCTCAGAGGAGATGGCTGTACCACCGCGGCCAGATCTACCCTGAGCGGAGGAGAGAAAAAGAAAGTAATGAAGATTGTAGGGATCTGACGGCCACCCAGGATCAGTTCCTGAAGAGCGAGAAAGAACTGGCTTCATGTGAAGTTCTGAGATCTAATTCGCTAAAGGGCAGGGATAGACTACCCGGGAGATTAGATGAACGAGCGACTTTAGCTAGTCAAGGATCATGGCATGGGGAGTTCAGGGGTGTTGGAGATGGGGAAATCTGTGTGTGATATGAGAGAAGCGTTAGTTTGTGAGTGGGAGGGAGAATATATAATGGTAGAAGTTTCACTACCGATCTGGGTGTCTACTAATTAACGTGGGATCTGAACCACTGGAATCTAGAGGGTATGGTAGCCACTGTGGTGACCCGAATCGGGACTTCATCCAGCAACTTACAACACTCAATGGGGGCCTTAACCACTGCAAACAGAAGCGGTGGTTCCACTCGGCGAAGCCGAAGCTCTGGGGGAGGGGTAGATTAAGTAGATGAGGAGGCAAGGGGGAGGGAGAGCAGTGAAAGACGACTCCTGGAGGGAGAAATTTGCTAGGAGGCCATGGGGGCAAGAAGTTGAGGAAGGGGGGTACAATGGGTAGGGCCTTTGAATGGGATCTGGGGGTTGCAAGTTTTGGAAGAGGTTTGTGGAGGTAGATTTAAGGGGGCTGTAAGGTAAGGTTTTTAAGAGCGTCTTTGTAGGTATGGATTTGGGGAAGAGACAGGTTTCTGATCGCTTCTTCAGACAAGAATGGCTCGATTTGGATTGGTGGACCAGATGGTTCATGCACTTCCGCCACGGTAACAGTCCATGGCTATAGGAGAGCAATCTGTAGCTGACATGGGGAGGGGGGATACATCGGACAGGATGATTAACAGAGGTGTGTGTGACATGGGAGGATAACTGAAAGGGAAGCGCTGAGCTTCGCTTCCACTGGAGGATGCAGATTAATGGAGGGGCTTCACCTCTGACTGGAACTTAAGAAGTCGGGCAGTCGTGTGAATACACTGGATGTTCCCCAGAACAGTTTGAGCAGGGAGTCATAGTTCGAGCACAGCCACTGCCTTTCAGCACGAGTTCGTGTCCGAATACGCAACAGGTGCTGGCTGGGCTGTAAGGGCAGACATAAAAATTAAAGCTACGGGGTGAACCTTTTGGTGCAGCCTATATACCTTAGTGACACCATGGGGAAAAAGATCCTCTATGCATTTCTCCACTGGAGGAAGTGTGTTTTGGCAGCAGTCGAGGTAGGTGAGCTGGATCACAGTGACCGTGCAACTCAGTAGATTTCGGAGGACGAAGGGAAGAATCCATGCAGACATGAATGCGACTTCAGAAACAAGGACCAGTTCAACTAGGGCCGAACATCAAACCCTGCTATAAGGTTTTAGAATGGGGCTCTTGGAAAAGTTGCTCATGGTTTGATGGTGAGGAAGATGAACATGATTGTTCTCAGAAGCAGAAAACTGTTAATGGGGGATATGAAAGTAGAGGCTGTATTCGAGAATAAGGAGTGGATATTCAGCAGGCGTGCAAATAGTTGCTGGGATTTGGCAGTGTGGAAAATGGGTGGGGAAAGGTTAAGATGAGTATTTGAAAGGCGGGGGGTCAACTAGGGGCGGGAGGTATAATTGGCTACAGCGCGGAGGGAAAAGAGGGGCATTGTAGGAGCTGTAGGAATGGGGAAAAGGGGTAGGTGAATAGTCCGTGTTCAGAGCCAGGTCGTTTACTTTGCAGAGGAGCCAGGCAAATTTAAAAAAAATTGCCATACACTATCGGAATATTTAATAAAGCGAGGACCCGCTGTAATAATGAATTTTGTGCCCCCCCCCCAAAAAAAAAATATTGCAAAGACCCAGACAAAAACGATCACCCGACCATTAAAACACAGCGCAGCCTGATCAGCGACAACCCAGGCGAGAGCATAAAAGACGACCACAAGCCCTCGTAATGGCCAGTGTGGAGGTAGAAAATACGGAGGAAAAAAGGTGGGGAAGGGAAGAGCATAATTAAAGCCCTCTTGGGTCAACCTCCCAGCATTTTGAAAAGGTGAGAACCCACCTGTAGGCAACCAGTCCAAGAATGTGATGGAGGAGGGGGAAGAACCCCAAAGTACGAAATGGACGCCTTAGGAGAACTTGGTATAAGTCAATGAAAAGCCCCTTATCCCGTCCTTGGGATGGCCCATTTGCCAAACGATCCCAACACAAACAATACAAGGGATCACCGAGACAAAGGCAGTACTAGGAGGATACATCACCATTGGACCGGACAGGGCCGGCAGACGCCATGGAACCAGCCTTCTTGCTCAGTAGGGCATTGAAGAAATTGGCCAGGACGCCTTCGTTAGCGTTCGTGACGCCAGGTTTCGACGGCTCCATCTGGTAAAAGACACGAGTCAGTAGGTGAAAAAAAAACCCCGAATAAAGGAGGGCATCGTCAAGTAAGGAACCTCGAGCAGAAAGCAACCCACCAATTCGTTCATATCAAATTAACCTCCATAGCGATGTAGCGCCGCTTTATGTTGTAGTCTCTCCATGCACATCACCCACATGGTCCTCGGTTAACCCTTCCTCTTTTAAACACTAGACTTCAATATCCACCAGTTTCCGACAAAGGGGGAAGGGCATGAGCTTCAACACCACTAAAACTATCCTGCTAAGGAGAAGGCAACCCATCTTTTTGCCAAAGCTATTCCTATCAATATGGTATAGCACCTCGGCCAGTCAGGATTCAACCACTTCCTCTCTCAAATACTCATTCACATAATGTGGGTTAAATATGTAACTAAGAGATCGGGGACGGAAACTAGTATGATGTTCCATGGGCAATGAAGGAGGCCCCGGGTAAATTATGAGATGTGCAAATGAATGCTTCAAAGTATGAAAACGAATAGACCAGTGAAGAGTGTGCTTGAGCAACCTCATGACTTAGCTAATGGGCACCATTAAATGACCATATAAAGTCTCCTTTAGAAAGGCATATGGTCAAATGATGGGTGTTTCAGATACACACCACAGAACAATGACTTTGCAAGCTCTTCATATATAAAAGGGACTGGGTACTGGGGGTAGCAACAGAGCCCTCATGGTCAGTCTCCCAGGCTAGTGACCTAATTAAAAACTAAAGCGAAAACCAACGAAGTTATCTCTAAGAAAGTTTGTAAATGAGATTTGGAAGTAAAATTAAAGTATGTGCAAGAGATATAGCAGCGTATAATCCTTCAGCCACTGGGGGCAGGAAAATCTGCCAAATACCCCCACACCCCTTAATAAAGCATCAATAGTACTGTGTCGCACCAGACACAGAAATTTATGACAAAGCCCAATCACCGTATAAAGCAAACAGAAACATCGACACACTCCAATCAGGGAGAAAGATCCCTCCTAAATCACACACCGATCGAGGAGAAAGATCCCTCCCACATCGCACACTCGGTCAGGGAGAAAGATCCCTCCCACATCGCACACTCGATCAGGGAGAAAGATCCCTCTCACATCATACACTCAATCGGGGAGAAAGATCCCCCCGCACATCACACTCGATCAGGGAGAAAGATCTCTCCCACATCACCATACAATGGTCCTTTCATACAAACACTGCAGAGACCCGACCCAAAGACATCTGCACCCGTTACCACTAGGAAGCATAAGCACAGTCTCAATAGAGAAACAACAGAGTAGAGTATCCTTGAGAGAATCCCGTCCAGTCTGGGACCTAGGGGCTAGACCCTAGCAAGGGGCAACTTAAGTAACAGTAAATCTCCATCTCAGAGTTTTTGATGTTGAAATTAAGAGTGAAAATTTGCGCCACATTGAACAAAGAGACTTTCACGTTGAATCCCAAACACTGGGTAATCAGCGGCGTAATGTGGATGCTGCCTGCCTGAACCCATACTCTTACCTTCTTGGGTGAGCTGATTTGGGTCTGCGGGGAGGCAGTGGGCAACGTAGTCGAGACCCTCCTCTCACCCGTCCTCTGCACAGCTGGGGACTGTCGGAGGGGCGATTCGGTGCGGCTGCCGCCACTGCCAGGCGCCAGCGTACCTGGTGCGCCCTGCATTTGAGCCAAGTGTCGTGACAAGAAGCAACTTTCGTCTTCAGCCTGCACTTCCGTCTCCCTAGCGATGGTCTGGAAGCAATTATTATCATGAACGAGCTTCGTAAAGCATGCTCCCGTGGTCAGGACATGACCTCCTTCTCACTTGCCTATCGCTTTTCTACTTCGATGTATTCTTCCAAGTTAAAATCAGCGCACGAGGCTCATTCACGCAAACTTTTGTCTGAGAGCAAGAATGACCCTCGGACTATCTTTCGTCTTCTCTCTTGTCTTTCCTTGCCTAGCCACATTTCCCGCACCTCTCGCCCTATCAACCCCTCTACTCTTTCTAAATTTTTCTCTGATAAAGTTATTAACTACCCCAGTCGTCTGAACAAGCCCATGCTGTTCTCTCCGACCATACTCCATTGCCGCTTAACGTCCTCTGAGGAAGTAACTACCCTGATCTCACGCTCTAACAAATCTGGATCCCCAAAGGACGTCTTTCCACCCAAACTCATCCACCAAATTCTCCCTGCTGTCCTCCCACTGATTCTTCATCTCTTTAACACTTCACTTGGCACAGGGGTGGTTCCCTCTTCCTTCAAACATGCCTCAATTCGTCCTATCCTTAAAAAAAAACACCTTAACCCCTCTGAACCATCTAGCTATTGCCCTATCTTACAGCTTCCATTCCACTCTAAGATCCTCGAGAGAGTGGTTTTCTCTCACCTTAATGACCATATTTATAACTGCAAAATCGATGAAATGTACCAGTCGGGGTTCAAAGCGAAGCACTCTGTTGAAACTGCTCTTTTTAATGTTTCAGACAGTTTACGTAGAGCAGCCGATAGGGGTTGGACATCCATTCTAGTCCTCCTAGACCTCTCCTCTACTTTTGAAACCATCGACCGCTGTCCTCCTTGATCGTCTTCACACTTTCCTTGGTTTCTCGGGCACTGCACTTGATTGGTTCCACTCATACCTCTCCTCCCGCACTCAGTCGGTCGCGCTCGATAACCCCTCCTCCGAGCCCGTGCCCATTCATTTCGGGGTGTCTCAGGGCTCAGTCCTTGGCCCCCTCCTCTTTCGCATTTACTTACTTCCTCTTCTTCGCGATTTGGGCTTCTCCTATCACCTCTATGCTGACCACACTTGGATATACCTTTCCTCATCCCCTGTGTCCTTCTCTCAATTACCAAGCTCCTTTCAGCCTACACCTCCATAAACGAATGGCTGTCTGCCCACTTTCTCAAACTTAACCACGATAAAACTGAAGTTCTCCTTGTTGGTACTGCTTCGATGGTGGAGAAATCTAAAGATCTCTTCCCCTCCCTTAACCTTGGGGAAACCAATGTCGCCTTCTCTAATACCGTCAGTAATCTTTGTGTTATTTTCGATGAGCAACTCTCGTTTAAACTGCACATCCCTTGTATCTGTAAGTCTTTCCTCAATTTCCTCTGCAACTTATCAAGTGTTCGATCCCATTTTGATCAACGAAGCCTTGAGCCTGCTATTCATACCTTCGTCACCTCACGCTTAGACTACTGCAATTCTCTTCTAGTGAATCTCCCCTCTTCGTCACTTCCCCCCCTACAACTAGTTCAAAACTATGCTGCCTGGCTCCTCCTTCGCCACCCCCGGTTCTCTCCTTCGATGCCTCTGTTACAGGAGCTACACTGGTTACTTATTCGCTTCCGTACCCCACTACTAAATTCTTCTCATCTCTTACAAGGCCCTAAACCTCGAGGCTCCACCTTATCTCTTGTTGTCAAACTCCCTGGGTACTCTGGTCTAACCTTGTTCCCCTCCTGTCCTCGGCTTGATGAGTGACCATTCCTTCTGTTTGTGCTCCTAGACTCTGGTATGCTCTTCCTGCCAAAATCTGATCCTCTCACTCCCTTGCTACTTTTAAAAGTCTTCTGAAGACTCATCTCTTCAGAGATGCCTTCTCTCCCCTGTAAACTTTCTCTACACTCGCTACAAAACCTGCACTCTGGGAGGGCTAACAGCCCTGAAGGGCACATTATAAATACCTATTATTATTTTTAATATTATTGCACTGCAACCATTCATATACACAAGTTGGAGTCATTGCTAAAAAAATACCGACCTGGTAGTGTCATATCAAACAAAAAGCGATCCATATTTTTACCCCATGTCACATTATTGCACTGCAACCATTCATATACACAAGTTGGAGTCGTTGCTAAAAAAAAAAATACAGACCTGGTAGTATCCTATCAAGCAAAAAGTGACCCATATTTTTACCTCATGTCACATTGACAAAATTAATTTGTCCACTTCCTAGCTGCTGCATGGACTGCTAGCAAGTGGGATTCTATAAAATTCCCACAGCATGCAACAGGTTCTCTCCACTCGAACCTGGTCCCTCAGAACAGCCTCACAGAAAGCGCAGCCCACCTTAGTTGTGGTAATGTTGACAGGGCCTAAAGGAGAAGCTGTAGGATCAAGGCTCTCTCTTAATCTCCCTAACGGTTGGGAACAGATGTCATCTGCTCCCATGGAGCTATAAGCAGCAACTTGCTTTGTCACTCTGGCAGCACTCATGAATGATGCCATGGAACATGATCTTTCCCAGACATCTTCTAAAAAGGTTATATTGAAAGATGTTTTGAGATTGGAGAGGGAAGGGCAGGAGAGGATGAGATGGACAGTATTTTTAAGTTGTTTGCAATTACAACGGCGGGGTATTCTATATTTTTATGAATGAAGGAGTGGTAGTATCCTAATCAAATGTGGGCTGCAGAAAATCTGATTTGGCATTCTAGATTAGACTAGAAAAATACACTCAACCAGATCAGATTCCCAACACAAGACAGATTATCTAAACACCCAAATAACAACCTAATCAATACAAAAGTCAAACAACTAAAAACATGTAGAAAATATAAACACCCAAACAAGCCCAACTATGGAAAACTATTAGCCTAGGGGACCAAGCAGTCTTCACAGAAAGAGTGCGAGGAACTCCCTATCGGATGGCATTGTCCCTCCAGTGTGTCCGATTCAGAAACTAAATAATGCCTCAAGACAGCTGAGGCATTGGGGAATAGCGACAAGTGAAAAGTCTGAACAGAATAGGGATCCAACTTTAACTTTACACTCACAACTTTGTCATGCAGCCCAGAGAACTGACCCAATCAATACCATGTAGTCAGTGTGGGGAAGAGCCAAGTGAGAATCTGGTTGCTCAGTAAGTGCAGACACATATATCCCCCTCATCATTATGGAACCCCTACATACCCAAGTACCAAATAGAATACAATATCTACATCCTCAGCTCTTAAAACAAATACAAACCCAGGAAGAGGACTCCACCAGCTTCAAACAATGGAAGAGAGAGCACGGAAGCACACACCAACTCAGACTTGGAGCCATCAGGTTGAGTAGTAGAGGGTGGCCATAGAGCAAGATGTATGGGTGGTTTGATTTAGGACGGACAAGAATAAAAGTAACTGTTGAACCTTAAACTATTATTATTTGGTTAAAACCAAGAACCCCAAACTATTTAAGGAATCTCTAGGTATTCCACAAATGGGGTATACTTGAAAGGGGTATAACTCTCCTGACCCCTCCAGGAATTAAAAGAGTAGGGAATAAATCGCCGTAATCACACTACTGCCTAATACTATTCTATATTAAAAAAAAGTAAAAGTGTGTAACAGACAAACAGAAACAATAACAAAAATCAACAAGAAGGAAGTGTGCACTGGCAGTGGGGATAGGCCGGTCACCCCGGTGTAGGAAGATGTGACCTGCAAAGTGGAGGGGACCAGCCTCCTCCAAGAAGTCATAGTCTGCAAGTCTGTGTACACAAACCCATCCCGAGTACAAAGGAAAAGCGGTAGCGACCCCACTCAATGTGCGCAAAAACCACTCAGAAAATAAAAGGTCAAACTGGGGCAGGGGTGTAAATGACTCCACTTCATGGATTGCAAGGTGGAATTGGGGCCGGATGGACAGAATTACAAGCTTTACCAAGCACTGAATGCATCAATTTCTATACATTGGGTATGTTCTTTCTGCACATTTTTAATTCCATTAAGTTCACCACTTTTATTTACTTGCAACCCCCTCCCCCTACACTTTGTCAAAAATGGCCTCATTGGTTTACGCTTCTTAGTTTAAGAGTAATAATATCTTGATGGAAACAAAAACCACAAACCCATTCTCCAGATCTATACCTTTCTCTTGACAGATGAGCACTCAGTATTAAAAAAACCCCCCACAATAACAATACCCCCCCCCCCGCACACTATACCTTTCTCGTGACTTGCGGCTTAACAATGACGTCAGTGTAATAATCTTCTGGACTCATTGTGTGCATATTTTCATAGAGGATGGAGATTTTCTTCTCATTGTCCCAGCCAGAGGGGCTGAAATAGAAACAAGAGTATCCCTACAACTATTGATTTTTCTGTTTCAACCAGATTTCTAAACTAGAAATCTGTGTGGTGGGAGAAAAATAGACTGAAAGGTTTTCTTGTAAGGGTGGCATGCATCAACGCAATACACAGTATCTAACCCCACCCCTTTAGGTTCTATAAAGCACAAGGCTAATGATCTTTTAGACCTTAAAATTGATCCTACATGGCAATGTGGTGCTATGTGACGCACTATCCTGCTATGTCAGGTTTCATTTCTGAGCAGAAGGTACCATGCACACACACGTAGTGTACAAAAGAGTTAATTGTTGCTTTGTCGGACACTTTTTTTCTTTTTTGGAAATACTCTCAGATAATCAATAATTTTTAGGCAGTTTTTCATTCCTTAAATGTCACTAAACATCATGCTTGACTTTTTTTTTTCTCTTATCCAATGTGTGCTTATATTCTTGTACCACAAATCATTCTTGGTTAAATTCATTCATATTTTTCAAACTATATACACCGTCTAAACTAATCAACATCACACACCTTAGCTATGCTGATGACACCATTCTCATTCAAAAGTCAAAGCATAGGAGCAGCTTGTGATTTATTATTCAACATTCCACAACTCAAACACTGCCTAAAATAGAACCTTAATGACAATTTCACCTTCACAAAATCTTCTGCTACCCTCTTCACAACTCACAAACCTGAAGTAAAATAAATAACCCTACTGTATTATAACACTCACTCACCTTCTCCTTCAAAAGAATAACATAGCCAATAAAAATGACACTTACTGCAGCCACATTCTTGGAATTCAAGAAATTCATCATCTACACCTGCAAGCAGTATATCCATTCATCACTCATATAATGTCTGTACGGCTTGAGTGCTCAATGAGGATAGCATGCAAACACCAAGCACATCTAATCACAAACTGCAGTCTTTCCCATCCCCCTTTCCTTCATACACACAACATGTCACTCTTCCACCTCAAAACCTGCTAAAGGAGTTTCCATTTCCACACTCCGCTAAGATTTGAACAGGTGGACATTCACTTCGGACAGCTATGGTCTAGTTGAGTGGAAACACACCTTCCAATTACAGCAAAGTCAGGCCACATCAGGTGCAGTAAGTTGCTGGATGGATTTAATGTATGGTAACCATTGCTTTTCTCCTACCCCTCTACGTATTTCAAAATGTCAATTTGCACTGCACTCCTTTCCTTCTTCATCGTAATCTCATGCGCTCAAACATTGGGACAAGCATACTTTCATGCAACTTGCATTGCTACTCCTCTCAGCATCTAAGAACTTTCCTATCTTTCATAACTGTCCTTGCCATCTCCCTCATTTATTCCGCTATTAATCACAAAACACCTTAGATCAGGGGTGGCAAGCCTTTTTGACCATGTGCACCAAAATTGTGTGAATAATTTTTAAAACTATTGTGTAACATTCATGATGAATTTTTTTAAAAATTAAAGTTGACAAAAAGAATAAAAGATCACCAGGATTAATATCTTATGGCAGCTGTACTAACATCATCTTTGGTTTTTATCACCAACATGCACCAGATTCAACCAAAGCCTACTTATAGACTGTCCAAACTTCACACTCGAGCATGCACTACACACAATATCTTCTCTCTAGGGGACTGGTGGAACCACCCAGGAAACAGGGTGGCTTTCCTAGATGCTGCCAACCTTACAGAAGAGAAGTAGGGGGAGGGGGATGGCAAATATAGTTGAACTGCTGCAGCTCGCCATAGTAAAAGTGAATTCTACTAAGGCAAATTCTTAAACACTATGATGAAGTTTAGATACCAATTCCCAATGGCTGGCCTGAACTTTGCATGCCCTCAAATTATACACATGCCATTTTGAGCAAGCTTTCCATAGGCTCACCACCTCTTTCCAAGCACTAAAAACAACCTCACTTCTGCACTTACTTTTAGCCCTTCATCATATAAACGGTCAAATGAATGAACATTTTTAAATGCTTTTTATACAAAACCTAACACTAGATCATCAAACACGAGGGGTGGCATGATTAAAATCAAATGATTTTAATCAGAGAAAAAAATCATTGATTAAAATCATTTTTAAATATTTAAATATAAAGAAATTATGCATAAATGGCTAAGTAAGAGAGTGATTAAAAAGTGTGATATTTCTATTCTGAATAAGATAGGCAAGTTAACAGCTACTAACACTGGTATCTCCAAAATAATCCTTGATTAAAACAAAATTGCAAAGAGCCAGTCAGTTCAAAGCAGCTTAAAAGATATAATCATTCCAACAAGTAAGTCAAAAACAAGTTCTAGATCAGGAAGTTGCTAATTATATTTTTGCCACAAACACGCCATTTCATGCTGTAGAACACCCACAGTTCATTAAAATGGTACAGAAATTAAGACCAGGTTATGTACCACCAAACAGAAAACAAGTTGAGAGAGATCTACTGGAAAATGCTTTTTCCAATGTACTGGAGCAATATTCTAATGAATTAACAGGAAAGTGTGTTTAGCAATTGATAGTTGGAGTAATGTTCACAATGAACCAGTAGTATGTGCCAGCTTAACATCTGAGGGAAAGGTTTTTCTAGTAAATACAGTAGACACTCACGCACAACATATAATTAAGCATCTTTTAGAAATTGCAGTCAAGTGATGAAAAATGTCAGGAGAGGTATGGTTGTATTGTAAAGAGTTTGTTACAGATAATGCTGTCAACATGGCAAAAATGCACACAAGACCTACAAATACCATACATTAAAGAAGACATTACCCAGATTATAAAATATTTCAGAAACCACCATATTCCTGGTTCATTATACAAGGAAGGAGGAAAAATGCTTGTAATTCCTGCAGACACTAGATGGAATACCATGGCTGACTCCATACAGTTATAGTTACAGAACTGGGATATTTTAGTTAAAATATGTAAGGGACATAGCAATGACATCACTAAACAAATAATTAGGAAAGTTAATAACCAGGCACTGCAAAGGTTTGCTGAAGAATTATTTAGATAGATGAAAGCCAATTGCCATGGCACTGGATAAACTTCAATGTGAGGAGGCACTAATTAGTGATGCAGTAGAAGTTTGGCACAAACTTGTAGGCAACTTACAGGAATGTTTAACTGGAGCAGAAGGATTTATATAAATTATTCAAGGGAAAGCAAATAGCCCTAACATCTAGTCATTTATTGGCAAATTTAATTGATCCAAGATATCAGGGTAGGAGAGACACTGCTGAAGAAATAAACAGTGTAGAAGAATATGTAGAAGAAATTTCCCACACTTCCTACCAACATTAATGAAATATAGAGGAAAGACCATTCCAACAAAAGAAATGTATTTAAAGATTGATGTCATAAATGCTCTCTCACCACTTGTCTGGTGGCAAAATTTTTTAGGTGATATCAGAGATAGTATGAAGGTACCTGCACAGTTTCACACTGCTGTTGCTTCCTCAGCAGGGATTGAACGAGACTTCTCAGACTTTGGCCTTGTTCAATCAAAGATTAGGAACCATTTGGGTAACCAGAAGGCAGCTAAACTTGTTACAGTGTTTAAACACTAACAGAAAGTAAAGCATTAGCTGCATAGGGTATAGGACTTATCCCTAAATTAAATAATAATTTTTTTTCCAATTAATATTCAATCCTGTGATTATTTGCATATATTAAGCTAAGCTAATTCGTACCTGAAGAAGTGAATGGTATAGGAAAATTATTAAGCATTGCACAAAGTTGCATTAATGATCAAGATAATTTTCCCTAAATGCAGGAATGTCTAAAAAACTTTTTTTCACTTAGATTAGATCAGTATTCCTTATTTCAATTATTACTGTACTCTGTACCTAAACTGTATGCTTTACATTAAACTGTATCATGTTTTATTGCAAGTCAATTTTGGGCTGATATTTTGAATATTAAACATTGTACAAATGTGAAACTTGGTCCACTGAAGTATCCTAGGTAGGTACATGCACAGTTAACATTTCAATCGTATTGATAAGATATATACAAAGTTATGTTGAGTTATGTATTTTGATGTGCTTTCAACTGTGTCACGCTTTATTGCACGTGTGCAAAAATGACCCTGAAATGATGTCTGACAGCTACAGAGATGCGGATTGTTGCAGGTCTCGCAGAAGGCTTATCTGTTGGAGAATTAGCCCAAGAGCTTGGTCGGGATACAAGAACATTGAAGGTGTATGTGGAAAACCCCATCACCAAACCAAGGCAAGATAAAGGTACAAGAAGAAGTGTACCCAGCATGACATCGGAAAAATAGGTAGACAAGTAAGAAAAGACCTAGGTAGCACAAGTGCTACCATATTTGAAAGTGCTGGAGTTGCTCCTTTGTCCAGAAGCACTTGGTGTAGGATCATTAGAGACGGCCAGAAGTGTTAAGTGCATCGCTAGACCCATCCAGAGCAAGAATCACAAAGAGAAGCGGATCGATTGAGCACGGAAGTACATGAAGATCAATTTCCAAGATGTCCACTTCACAGATGAGACAAGAGCTAATCTGGATGGCCCTGACAAATGGGCTAAAGTTTGGGTACCTCTTGGAGCCTCTCGCCTGCATAGCATTCAACCTCAACAAGAAGGTGGCGGTGTCAAACTCACCAGCAACTCCTACAATGAGCATTTTGCAGTATGGTTATATGATCTGCCACTCTCACATCAACAGCAATTCATTTTTTATGCATGATAATGATCCTTCGCATTCAGCCAAGGCTACAATTTCATACCTCACAACTTTGGGAATCACAAGCTAATCACTTATGACCTGGCCTCCCTGTTCTCCTGACCTAAACTCTACTGAACAGTTCTGGTCGATCATGAAGAGGAAAGTGTATGAAGGAGGTATCTAGTTTTCATTGAAGGATGCGCTGTGGGAAAGGATAAAAAAAATTGCTGGTACCAAAACATCTTCCCAGATTAGTTAGCTAACAGCTGTGGACAAAAGACTGTCATTTCTAAATAAGGAAGTTACGTAGACAAATAAAATACAGCAACAACAATTTAATTGTGTTTGTTTCATATCTTTTGCTGCTATTCTTCGGTAGCACGTTTCATTATTGCAATAAAATGGTAATATAACGATAATACTTTGTTTCATTATCTTAAATTGGCATTTTCGTACATTTGCAAGCACATCAAAATATATAACATAACTTTGTATGTATCTTATCAATACAATTGAAATGTCAACTGCGTACGTACCTACCTAGGATATTTCAGTGGACCAAGTTTCACGTTTGTACAATGTTTAATATTCAAAATATCAGCAAAAAATTTAACCTGCAATAAAGCGCGATACAAAGTTTAATATTAAGCATGTCACAAAGATGTGCATTTTGTGTTAATGATTAAGATTTTTTTCCCTAAAGTCAGTAACGTATAAGAAACTTTGGTTTTTATTAGGTCTGTGGTGTGTCAATGTAATTATTACTATGCTTAAAAAAGTATATTGTTTAGTTATTATGTCACAAAGTTAATATATTTTTTTAAAAATTCAGTGAACGCATAAGAAACTTTTATTTTTCTTAGGTCAGTTCATCTTATTGTATAGAAGTTTGGGGGTTTTTTTTGTCCAGAAGTGATGGGTACTAAGCCTTAGGTAATTCTTAAATGTTGTGTACCATCTAGTGTTATTTTCTCCCATTGATAAAATAATTGTGTATCTTAAGATGAATCTTGCTATAAATGTATAAGAAATTTCAATTTGGTTCCATATCAATCAACTGTAGCTACATAGTACAGTATATAATATGTTCAGTTTAACAAATAGTTCAGTCTACAAGTATATTATATGATTATAAACCTTCCATAGCATCCATACAGATAATTAACACATTCTTGCTGTCTAAATCAATTTATTTCTAATAATACTGGCTTTTAAAATATTCATTCTAATTGGTGTAACATTGAAATAGGAATATCCTGTATCATTGAAAATTTATCAGAATTAGGTAAAATAAAATAAAAGAAAATTCTGAAATTTGCCAAAACAAATTTAAAAAAAAATGATTAATGAAAAAAAAATCATTTTTTTATTATTAACCCTCAACCCCCACCATTTTTGGCCAACCCAACCAAAGATTACGACAATCCAACAATTTATCCCCCACTCCATATATCTTACAACTTTCCATATCGCTTGTTATACAGATCCATAAAGTTAGCATAGCATACATTTTACACCTATATGCTTTCTAATGTTTAAAACACAAACTTTCATCTCATCACCTAAATCATTCACAACAGCTGCCTTAAATTTTACACCTTTCACAGGAGCAACAATCTTTTGCATACTTATCAATTTCATACCTCGATAAAGCACGCCCAAAGCCAAGAGGAACTAAATATGCACAATTCAATGTTCCAAGCAAAAAAAAAAAAGCATGCTTGGATGTTACATACTCACATAAAGACTGCATCCTTTTCTACAACAAGGGCGGGAGTCTTGAAAGGAAATCCATAAATTTTATGGACAAGATATTTATACAGAAGGTCACAGTTTTTGTCTTCTTTCACAGAAGTATAAAACAAAGCAGCACCATATTGAAGGCAAAATTTCCTAATAGATTGTTGAATAAAGTCAAAGTGTTCTTCCTTATAGTCAAAATCTTTCTCCAACGTCGTCATGTAATCAGTCTGGGAAGGTTGAGAGAAAGCATTATCAAACATCTCTACCATGAAGGAAATCTATCTTTTTAGTGATGTGAGAGTTATTGGCATGCAAAATGTGGAATCATTTCCTGATGAGACTTACTTTCGTAACAACAACAATGACACTAAGACCTAAATTCCTTGTAAGGACATTATCTTGAAGAGGCAACACTGGATCATCTTCATTCTCTAAATTGCGCGAGGATCGCTTCATTGGCGGGTTGGCTTCTAACTCATCTCCAGGCTCAATGTAGTCTTGCCAAATTCTAACCACTGTCAAAAAACTAGTTTTATGTATGCTGAAAAACAAACCCTTTTCCACAAAGGGGTTATTGCACATCAATGCCACAAAAAGTCTAGTACCCACTCACTTTAAAGCCTATTAACTACAAAGCTGCTGTTGATGTTTATTGTGAGGGTGGTCTTTTATAGTGGTGAGATAGCACATGGAAAATCTCAGCCTCCCCACCCACCTTCCCCACCATGCAAGCTTATTTTATATGTCTTAAAATCCTATCAATCTGACCACACATCTATCTCATTTCCACTATATAGTGAAGTTTGATGTGGTCCTGTATATAGGTAAAAAGAAATTTGACATTACAAGTTCACTCTGAGTGTTCATGCATTCTCTGGATTCTTAGTTTTACAATGAGATTTTTTAACAAGGTTCTGCTTTTCAGCTCTATAGGTCACAGTTGGGATCATGCATGAGGCTATCTACTTCTTGGAGAGGTGGACATTTTACTTTTAAGATTTTGCCCTTTCAAATATTTACCAAACAAGAACTACGTTGAATTGCTTCATTTTCTTTTTACACCATCTGCTGACCTAGATTTAGTTAGAATTTCAATTTTCTGGTTCTCATTTACACAGTTTAGCAAATTTCTACTTGGTTAATTTGTCATAAATTTTGTTTCCAAGATTAAGCTGTGTAAGTACTGGTTTAACTTGTTCTAGGTCGCATTTATGAACATAATATCACATATGGATCGAAGTGGATGAGATATTCTAGTTTGATCTTGATACCATCTTTTAGAAATTAAGGGCTCTAAATTTAATTTTCAAGACAGGAATTGTGCAAGATTAGGAATAGAAGAATTTGGAGTCTGTAGACTAAAATTCAGGCTTAATAATTTTTTATGTTGATATAGACTGGATCAATGCATTGATTCTTTAGGGTGATTATGATTACTGGTATTTTGTTCCAGTCAAAAGCTTGTAGATAGTCCACAAATATAAGATATCCGATCTTATGATTTTTTTTCTAATAACTGGTTGATTAATGAAAATCTTTAGCAGTTATCAGTTTTTTTTTAGGTGGTGCTCATCTAGCTGACTGCAATCTAATACTAAGGACTCATGAAGAATGCAGATACTTCAGGGATAGATTAATCTCTAGTTTTAAGATTACTTTGACCTTGTTTGCAAAGCAGAATTATGCTGGTCTTTGATCTGAAAAAATTCTCCTTGTTTAAGATGCTGAGTGAAAAGCCAAGTTAGCTTATCTAAATTTGTCCTTTCCAGAATCTAACCAGATTTGAGGGACATTGCCTAACTCTGACAATGATTTTTTTTTTATTTGGTTGATTGCAATCTAACTTCTGATTTGAGAATAGGGGAATGTTGCAAATTAAGTGTGTGTTTGGTCGGTTGTAGTATCCAGTAGTATTGAGTAGAGAAACCCAACATATGTTGGGCAGGAGAATACACCTGCCACCCTCGGGTATGTTATCAAAGGTGACTATGCCTGAGGTGCCATGCCCCCAAAGGCTTTATCCTAGGGGTAGCGTGCAATGAAGGAAATGGGCAGGGCTGCTGCAGAATCCATCCATTCAACGTGATTAATTTGTGGCAGTGTGAATCAGGTGTGTCTATGTGTAATGTGGGAAAGAGGGGATGGGGGTAGTCAGTATTTAAACCAGGTGAGAAAAACATGAAAGAGAATGAAGAGTTTGTGTGTGGAGTAAATGGAGTGTAAACAGGGTAGCAGTACTTTAAATAGAGTGGCATGAGCCAATGGTTGCATATGAATATGAGATTGCAAATATTAACATTGCAAAGTACAGGGTGACCTCCCCATAAAACAGGCCTCATTACTTAATTTCCTGCAAGGATTGAATGAAACTTTAAAAAACCATATCAAAACATGAGTCTTTGGACTTTTCTTCTTTATTCTAGAGCACATGTTAGAGATGACCTCCATTTAGCCTTGTGCATTTCTTGAGGCACAGCACAAAGTTGTCCATGACGTCCTTAGAAACCGACTGGCTAATGGCTTTCTTGAGTTCCGTGATGGTCCTGGGTCTCCCTGCATACACTCTTGCTGGAACCAGAACTTCCCCATAAGCGATGGGAACAGGGTCTGCAGCTCCTTCCTGAAGGTTTTGAGGACCTCAACATACTGCCCCTTGGTGACTGTCACCATCGCGACAGATTCCTCGAAGAAGAATGGTCTGATGATGCCTCTGGCTGAGATTGCAATCCATACCATGCACTTAAGGGTGTAGGGGCTTGGTGGCTACCTCATTTGGTCTGGAGGTCCCCCAGAAGACATTTGTCTTTAGAACATTGCCACATCATCGGTATACACCGCAATTAGCCAGATGTATTTCTTGCGAAAATAGTAAAAATCTTCAATGCAGCAATAAGCGCCGGGTATTTTCTTGACACCCTGAAAAGAGGGAAAATAGTATTTTTGCCCAAACCAGGCAAGCCTCCTAACCAACCAGGAACTTCAGGCCAATAACTCTGCTAGAAACAGTAGCCAAATTACTTGAAAAATTGATGGGCAGGAGATTGAGACAATACCTAGAAGACAATGATCTAATTCCTAGCCACCAAAACAGGTTCAGGAAAGGTAGAAGTATCGAGACAGCACTGGCTGTAATAGTAGAAACAATAGCCAAAGCCAAATATGACAGAAAATACACATATGGTATTAAGAGACATGCAGAGAAGGATATCGAGGACCCAATTTTGAAATCAATCAAGGCGTTCCCCAAGGAGGATGTCTCAGTCTGACGTTATATAACATATACAGGTGACCTTCCAAATCCAATCTACAATACCACCAAATGCGTTCAATTTGCAGATGACATCTCAATAATCGTTAATATACAAGCGCCCACCAATGGCAGCCAGAATCATTGCTGCAGAAATCAAGAAGATAAATAACTTGGAAAAAAATGGAAGATAAGGACAGACACGCAAACAAGTTTACCATTATTCCTATAGGACGAAGAAAAACATCAAGAGTAACGATTAACGAAGAAAGGTACAGATACCAAAAGGAAGGCAAGGTCCTAGGACTAAAGATAACTTCAAACAGTTACCTAAAACACACCACCGAAAGAATCAGACTAGCAAAAGCTAACTTAGCGAAATTTTACCAGTTAAAAAACCTAAATACAAAAAATAAAATCAAAATATACAACCTTCTGTGTAAATCAGTATTATTATATCCCACAATTCCACTCAGCAATCTAAACAAAACCAACAACGTGAAATTACAGAGTGTACAGAACAGCGACGTACTATTAATTACAAATACAAGAAGGAGAGAGAGCGCAAGAGGCAGATAGATCTACACCATGAAATAGAGATGGAGCCAGTAAATGTATCCCTACATAAAAGAGCGGTCAGAATATGCGACAAACTAGAAACACTTCTAGACGAAGAAGAAAAAAGGAAGATGGAGATCCCAATAGAGCATAGAGCAATCAATAGAGAAAATTTTAGGAGTGGAAAACCGTTAAATGGAGCTAGCCCAACACCAATATATAGACAGTGTAGGAATCCATACAGAACTGCAAACAAAGCATAAAGTCACCAACAACTGGAAAATATTCAAATAGAACAAAAGATAATCTTAGAGCCCCTACACATTGAATAAATGATAGGATATATAAGTTGAAGACAAGAACTAAGTGATGGCTGGTCACCCAGTAACATGCACTAACTTATTCATTCCATTTTACCACTGTACCCTAATGATTACTATCCACTCTAACTATATACTTTTAACTTCAACTTTTTCAAGATATAAGACGTGGTCTGGAGGTGCCCCAGAAGACATTTGTCTTCGAGTTTACCTTTCCTTCAAGATGGAAGTGAGCTTCATCTGAGGTCCAAAGGAGGTTAAGGAAAGTTGTAGTCTCCTGAATCTTATCCAGTATCTTAACTGCCATAGCTTTTATTTGCTCCTTGTCTGAGGCTGTAAGGGTCTGCTTTATCTGTATTCTGTATGGGTAGGCCTTTACATATATTATTAGCACTCTTCTGCAAGTCTCACAGGATATACCGAGGGACTGACTTTGCTTGCACACAGAGAATTTTGGACTCTGCTGAACTAACTCTCTCACGCTTTCGACCAGCTCAGCTCAGCTGTATGCTTCCTGGGGCATCCTAAATGGCTTGGGATGGGGGGGTTGTCACTGGCTGCATTGAGGTTCTTCACTGTCCCATAGATCTCGAAGTGGTCCACCCAATCCGGAATTCTGCTCTTGGAGGGGCTTTTTCACATTCAAACTCATGCACAAAAGTGTCCTGCACTTTCTTAAGCAGGCGGGTCTTGTAGTAATGTTTGATGCAGTCTATTCTTTGCTGAAGCTCCCATTGAGATCTAGTTGTGCTCACAGGCGTTGCGCTTCTGTCATGTCCTGCAAATTTAGGGTGATTAGTGAAGGATATATCACAAAAGTCTGTGCAGGCCCGTTTTTGAGGGGTCACCCTGTATGTGCTAGGGTGTGGTGAAAGATATCTAGAATGAGTGGTTTGATATATGTAAGGGTGTAAGACAGGTTGTGTGATGTCACCTTGTGTGTTTAATATTTTTATAGATTGAGTACTGAGCAATGTATTGGAATGATGGAAAGGGATGAGAGATCGATGAGGAGTAGTGAGGGAGGGTAGATAGAAAGAGGAATGACTTTTTAAAAGATATTTATTGTGTGAATGAGGTTGTGACAATGTAGAAGTTATTGGAGCTTGCCTCCCCTCACCCCTTGACATGCCTAATTCCTATCTTTTTTTCCAGGTGAATGAGGACAATCTAATTTTTTTTTATTTCTAGGAGCTAATCTGGCGACTGCCTGCTTGGGCATTAGTCACTGTATTCAACATTGCCTAAAATTAGGCATCTTTAAAAGAGGATGCTAAAAAACAAAACAAAAAACCATCTATAAAAATAAAACAAAGAAAAAGGTAATAAGCAGGAAGCAAGCTCTGGCGTCGGGGGGAGGTCTGCCTCCCCCCGGCGCAGGAACATGCGACCTACTAAAATAAAAAACAACTATTTAAATGGGAGAAGGCCAGCCTCCTCCAAAAAGTCTAAAAGTACACAGGGTGGTGTGTACGAACCCATCCTGAGTACAAAGGACAGGCAGTAGTGACCCCACCCATCTTGGTACCGCGAGAGGTAACATGCATGGAGATTGCCCAGAATGGGACATTCAGTCTGGGGGACAACATAGTCTTCACAGTAGGGTGCAGGTGAGCACTCCATCAAATAGCAGTGCGTCCCACGAGTGTGTCAAATTCGGTGATGACAAAAAGCGACCTGAAGCCTTCACAGCATTGGGGGGTAGGTCCATGGGAGCAGTTGCGTCGCAATGGCAAGCAAATTTGTTCCCTTCGTTCGTCTACCATCTTGTTTGACAAGCAGCTCATATTCCTGCCATGTAGTCGGTGTGAGGAAGAGCAAAACGCTGGTCCAGTCGCAGACTCTTTGGTTCCTTCATCGGCATGCTCATCCCCCACAATTCCTACATGTCCAGGAACCCAGCCAAAGATAATCTCAACATCCGCCCAGCTTGCCAAAACCGTGGCATAGCGGATATCGTGAACCAGGCGATGCAGAGATTCTAATGCCCCAAGAGCACTCAGGGCACTTTGTGAGTCGCTATAGATCACAATCTGGTCTCCGAACCGGACACATCACGTAATCTCCCGTACCGAGTGGTGTATTGCCACCAGCTTGGTTGTGAAGACAGACGCAGCGCCTGGCAGAGCCCTGCTGACTTCAAATAGAGGGGATACAGCGTGGCAGCCGACCCCCTCTTGGGACTTGGAGCCATCTATATACACTGGCATGGTTCCAGCGTGACACGGTGTGTGCTTCAAAAAGGTCAAACTCAATACTCTCGGCGCTGTATAAACTTGGGGAGCAGAGGCGTGACAACAAATAGCCAAATGTGGTACCCTCCAGGGCCTTCTCCCGATCGAAAAACACCGTGGCGTAGTGCTGTCTACGAAGGAAGGCCTTGCAGATGGCATTTTCCAGTCAGAGCAGAGCATCCGACATGGAGTGGAACTTGCGGAAGCCACACTGTGCAGAAGAAAGATGGCCTCTGCTGTCCAGAAAAAAAGGCTAGTCTAACATTTACCAATTTCTCCATCAACTTGCACACGCAAGAGGTTAGAGAGATTGGGCGGAAACTGGCCAGAATAGAGTGATCTGTCCCCGGTTTGCGAAAGGCGAGCACAGTAGTGATTCGCCAGGAATCTGTGAGGAGATCCTCCACCCAGATCTTTTTGAACAAATCTAACAGAAAGGTCATGCTTCGCTTACCCAGGTGTCTAAGCATGGTGTAAGGGACATCGTCCGGACCATGGGCAGTGTCCGCGCACGAAGCAAGAGCGGAATGCAACTCACTCAGAGTAAACTGGTTGTTGAAAGGTTCCCCCACCTCTGGAGGTAAAGTCCAGTCGGCGACCTTCCGCGACATCACGACGTGCATTGAATGCTGGCGGAGCAGCATCCCGGCTAGAGTGTGTAGAAAGCGGTCGCGAAGGATTCCGCCACGGACGCGGGGTCCGAGATTGCAGTCTGATTCTCCTGGAGAACGGGAGGGGGGGTCCTGCGAGAACTTGCCCCGAATCCTTTTGACTCGCTTCCACACCTCTGCTAAAGGGATCTTTCCCGTTAAGTGAAGACATGTATGCCCACCAAGAAGAGCGGCGAACGTGCTCGAAATATACCGGAACCTAGCCATAGCCCGATGAAATTCACCGACACTGAAATTGTTCGGGCGGCGCTTATAACGCATGTAGGCATAACGCTTCTGTTTGAGGGCTGTCTCACACTGAGCTGACCACCACGGGAGTGGTCGGCGTGCAAAACGGCCAAACGTTCTGGGAATAGGAGAAAACCCCCATGGAAATGGCCATACGCTTCGTGGAGGCAGAACCCGGGGCTGTGTTGGCCGGACAATGCACTGAAGGCGCTGTCGCCTTCGAGGACTTATTGGGGGAGGTTGAGTTCGCCATGCAAGTCTTTTCCTTCCTCCGCCTCGAAACCTTAGGCGGGCGTCGCGGCTTCCGAGGCAGGGGGCACTCTTTTCGAGGATCCACTGTCTCTGAGCTACTCAGCCCACCACTAGGCTTGGCTGGGTGGAGGCGCGTGGCCGTTTCACCTTACGGGAAACGGTCACGCTGGGGGAAGGGGGGAGCCCTGGTTTTAGCCAGAGCTGGGTGTGAACACATTGTGCCACCAGCTTTATCAGGGAAGTGCCCAGGTTGAGTAGAACCGGCAGAAGGGCTCGGAATGGGCGCGGAAACAACCATGCTCATTGGCCTGGATGGGCCAGGAGCATACAGTGTCTTTCTTAGCATTGAGGCATAAGGCATCTCAGGCAGAGCCGGGCCGCGCCAGGACCAAGTCCTTAGCCTCATGGAATGAGAGACGATCCTGGCCCTGAACGGCCACGATTTCTTTCTCTAGGAGATATGCACCACATTGCTTCGAAGAAGCAGGGTGAGGCTCTCCACAATTGACACACTTGGCCACACACGATTTGGACTTATCGCGTGCAGCCTTGGAGCAGTTTACACAGAGCAATTCGTATGGCCGAAGCGGTGACAGTAATAGCACCTCCTGCATGAATTGTAGCTCTGACTACCATGGCCCCAAAACATCAGCATCATGTAAAATATCAGAGAAGAGCCGGCTGAGTGGTGAGGTTTGTGCTCGAGCACACTGGCGGGCCTCTCTTATATCTAGACGTAGGGAGTCGCGCAAAGCGAGCACCTCCTTTTCATATCAAAATATAGAGCAGAGTTTTGACACAGCACTGTGGGTACCTCCACAGTTGGCACAGAGAGGTGTTTTGGTGCATTTGGGGCCATGGTAGTCAGAGCTACAATTCATGTAGGAGCGAGGGTGCCGACAGACACGGACAACACGTCCAAATTTATTGCAATTGAAGCAGCGTCTGGGTAGTTCGATGTAGGGACTTACTGGGATACGAAGGTACCCAACTTTAATATACTACGGCAGTTCTTGTCATTCAAATGTTAAAATCAGTGTGGCGGTTGGGACTCTAGTGGAGCCTTATGTTTTAGTTACCCTGTGTACATGTGTGACACGTTGGGTACTAAGCTTACTCTGAAGGCGGGTGGGGTCATAGTCCTTTAGTTTGTTTGAACGGATGAACCTTTGACAAAATTCAGATGCCGATGGGGCGAGACAGTTAGTGGGATTTCAGATATCGAAGATAGATTTCGCACAAGTTTGTGTTGAGAGTGGGATGACACCTTGATTACGACATAACCACTACCTATTGACCACATCCGGAGGGGTTCACATCAATTTTGCAAGTGGGTTGCCGGATGATGAATTCATGACAAGAAAGCGAGGATAATCTAGATTTGGGTCTACTTCATTGGAATAGGGGTCCAACGAGCGAGGAAAGGCTGAAAGGGAAGCTAAGGAACGTTTGGCATGAGAACCCTTATGAGAAGGGGAGATTTTTTTTGTTTATTGCTAGCTATCGCAAAAATAAAAAAACTCATATTCTCCCTCGGGACTCCCTACCATGGAGGCCTACAAGGACCCGGCACTACTGCAACTATACAATCAGTTACATCCAGTATGTCCTCTTGGAGAATGGATAAGGATCCACCACACCATCTTTAGAAACCTAAGAGGCTGCCCGAGTTCTCCTATGCACAGAGAAAAGGGGTCAACAATGGGTTTCTCCTTGTGCATTAGGTAGACAAAGGCGGTTGAGATGCCCAGCCTCTTTCACCTTCATGAAAGAACGATTCGGAATCAATCCATTAAATGAGCAGAGGTCGGGTATCCATAAGGACCCCTAGAGAGGTGAAAGAAAAGGGGAAAATAAAGGGCAGTGGAAGAATGTAATAGAGGAAGAAAGAAAGAGGGGCATTTTAAAAGTCTTGTTTGCAGCACCATGGGTCTCCTAAAGGGCCTAGGGCTGACCCCCCTCGCCACGAGAAGGCCAAAGCCTCTCTGGGAACAACCCCTGAAGAAAAGATCCCAGAGAGGGAGGGGGCAAATACAATCAGAAGCCTCAATAACTCGAACAGTGGCATTGTAGTCATGCATCCATCAGCCCTTCAGACAAAATTCCCTCACGCAAACAACAGTTCAACATTTTAATAACATATTACTCTAAAATTAGCCAGCTTCCCAAACACAAAGAAGACATACATATATACAGATGCTAACAAGACTTCCCATTAGATTACACAGTAATACTTGCCACAACAGAACACTGCACACATCATAAAACAACTTAAAAACTCCTCAGCCATGGACATTGATGACATATCCAAAACATCTCAAACACCTCAGTCCCCACGGCACACAAACATAGCAAACTACTCATATGCACAGTGCATAATACCAAACATTTGGAAACTAGGTAAAGTCATCACACTATTCAAACAGAAGTGGCATCATACAGACCCATAACATTACTCTGCACACCATCCAAAGATGTATAACGCCTTCTCCTACGCAAGATAACACCACATATTACACTGTCATCCACACAACATGGCTACAGACCAGACTAGTCAACCACAGCACTACTCACACAAATGGTACAAGATGGCATCAACTCCAGATGACCACCAACAGAACACTGCTAGTAACAATAGACTTGAGTAAAGCATTTGATGTCATCTCCAGACCATTCCTCATTAACAAAATTTACAACACTACACAACACCACCAAATGCTGGCTAGCCAACTACAATGGCGAGTTATGCACTATTAAGAACTTTCTTAATGGAGTCCCACAAGGCTCTGTCCTAAGCTACACACTTTTCAATTTATACATGCACAATATACAAACACCACCACACACACACAGAACAAAAATACTTGGAATCACATACAACACATCCATGTTATTCGCACCACACATAAACATTATCACAAAATGCAGGCCAAGACTTAACATACTCAGAGCTCTAACAAGTACAACTTTTGGATAACGCAAAGAAACACTCACTCTAGTATACAAGCAACACATACAGTCCATAATAGACTATGCCAGCCCTGTCTGGGCCCCTGTCATATTCAACACACAGCTAAACAAGTTACAAATCACAAACACTACACTTGGTGGCACACAAACAACACCCATAGAATACCTACATGCTGAAACCAAGGTACTAACTATAAAACAACATCTTGACATGAGAGGCACACAGTTCTTAGCATCTGTGGTAAATGCAAACAGCCCCTGTCAGTATCTACGAAACCAGACAAATAGTATACACACCAAACAGATCTTACACAAACATCCTAAATACCATACCACAACCTGCAAATGTAACTCAGTATAAAAAAGATATTCACACACACCTCAACAGGCAAGCACTGAACAATCTCCCTTGCAACAAAATACTCCCCCCCCTTCACCTGACATAAGCAGCAAAACACAACTCTCGCGGTTGGAGAGAGTACATCTTACATGACTTCGCTGTGGACACCACCAATCACTAAACACCTACAAACACTGCATAGACAACACTCATAAAGATCTCTGTCCACCCTGCCAAGTTAGTCCCCACATAGTCACGCATCTCATAGCAGATTGCCCTAACTTGGCAGCACTCAGACAACACTAAAACATTTCACATGTCCATCAGTTATGGCCGGATCCAGTCAGTGTGGTGTCCTACCTGCGTGGTGTGGGCTTCCTGGAATGACAGAGGCCAGGAGAACCACAACATCTGTACAATTTATCAGAAATTATCAACCTTGGGTGTGGACTATATTTTTTAATATAGAAGCAATATCTTATAATTTAGATTGTAAGGTTGAAGATTATAGCATTGCAGTGACCTTATATCCGTTTATATTTTGTATATTTTACTGATATTAGAAGACTTAGGATAAAATTGTAGGTCAGGATGATAAAGTTATTAATATTTTGCATTTCAGCAGAGTTCCTAATATTTTTCCTGCTGCATATCTATCAATATAAATTGTCATGATTTTTTTATATATCATTTGTATTTTTGTTTTTTTGTTGCTCTCCCTGTAAATAAAAAGGGAAAAGTTAGTTAGAATCCTCATTACCCTTTAAACACCCAGGCCACCTCACTCTTCCTCACACAGACTACATGGCAGGAATACAGGCAGCTCTTCGGACTGCTTGGCAAAGAAGATGGGAGACCGTCGAAGAGAACTTAAAGTTGCGTGCCATTGCGCCACGACTGTTCCCATGGACCTATCCCCCAATGCCGCGGCGGCTTCAGGTTGCTTTCTGTCGTCTCTGAATCAGACACACTCGTGTGACGCATCGCTATTTGATGGAGCGCTCGCCTGCGCCCTATTGCAGACTGTTCGGCACATTCTTGTTGAATATCCCAGTCTGGGTGATCTTCGCGCACATTACCTGTCCCAGTACAGGGATGGGCAGGGTCGCTACCGCCTGTCCTTTGTACTTGGAACGAGTGCGTGCACATTGACTGGTGGACTTGTTGACTATTTGGGGGAGGCCGGCCTTCTCCCTTTCATTTAACTAGGTTTAGTTGTTTTTGTCATTTCTTTTTATTGTTGTTTCCTGTTCAAATTTTTTAAAGTAGCCTAGAACTAGGCTGTTTGTTTACAGCGACTTATGCCTAAGTGGGCAGTCGCCAGATAGCCCCTTAAAAAAAAAATTACTAGTGATATTAGTGTGACAGTAGAAATCCAGCACCTGCTATCACAACAAAGTATTGTTAGGTGGTATGGGAATAAAAGTATGTATGGAAATAGAGAATATACAAGTGTGTCAGGTGTGAGAAGGGTTGAGAGAACACAGAAACAAGTGTTGATTATGTGAATGAGTGTGAGACAGAAAGGGCTGACTGAAGAAGTGAATGATACATGTTCATGGAGAGGATGAATGGATAAGTGGATTGTACAAGTCCCCTGGCACACACTTCATGGTGAATGTGCCGAGCATGAAGATGGTGAGTGAGGGTGGAAGGCTCAGCGCCTTCTACCCAGGGGTGAACCATGAATGAATGAGATCCTACAGCACATACACTCCATCACTACCAAGAAGAATTTGGCATGGAAAAAATGCTGGGTGAGAGTGGCAGATAGTTTTGAATGGTATTGAGGTGTGTCAATCCCTCTTTGTGGAAACAGGCGGATGTTAAAGTCTTGAAAGTATGGGGAGTTGTTTATTGCTTGTCGAGACATTTACTGGTATTCTCATGTATTGTTGAATGTAGCTCTGGACTTGGTTGAATTTATTTTGAGTCTGTAGTGAAACAGGCATGTAGTGTGTTGAGGAGGGTTGGAGGAGACAAGTAGTTGTATTTTCTTTTATGATGGCATGTTAGGTTTGTCCTCTGTGTATAAAGCTATATGTATCTGAGGTGAGTGGAGTGTATGTCATACATGTATAGGTTAAAGAGTACCAGGGCCACTACAGTTCAAAGGGGGACTAAAGTTTTTGATGTTTGATGCCTAAAACTGCTAAAAAGTCAGCCATCTTTTTGTGTTGTTGTGCATGTTGGTGTATATTTTGTGAGCGAGGTAATGGCAGTCCTTGGTGTCCTCATTCCTGGCAACAAGAACCAAGCAGAAGATAATCTTGACATTGCCCAGCTTGCCAAAACTGTGGTGGCACAGATATTACGAATCATGAGATGTGGAGATTCCAATGCCCCAAGAGCACTTTGTGAGTCACTATAGATCACAATCCAGTCTCCAAAACTGGGCATGCCATGTTATCTCCTGTACCAAGCGGTGTATTGCAACCAGCTCATCTGTGAAGACAGCTCCGACGACTTGAAACAGAGGGGATACGGTGCAGAAACTGACCATGTTGGGACTTTGAGCCATCTGTATATAGTGGCACGGTTCCAGCATGACATGGAGTATGCTCCAAAAAGGCTGAACACAATACTTCCAGCACTATAGAGGCATAGCAACAAATAGTCACGGTGGTACCGTCCAGGGTGGCATCCTGGACAGAACCAGGGGTGCCACCAGCCACGAGTACAGGTGAATAATGCACTGTGCACTGCAGAGTGAGTGGCATCTCCCCAGCATTGACAAGTAGGCACTCAATGGGGAATGTGTAGAAGGCACTGGTTGCCAGGTGAAAACAAGTGTGGTGGATAGAGTCCACCTTCTGCAATACACATTCAGCAATAGATGCCTAAAATTAGCAACCATAGTTGAGCTTAGATCAAACAAAGGATCGTTAAAAAAGGTAAGGCAGTAGCCTTACCTTTTTAACGATCAGCATGACAGATACTGAACATCACAGAACTAGGAATAATCCATGATGCAAGTATGAAACCCTAAGGCTGCAAATATGAGCCTCCCAGGTGAAGCATCAGTCAAATACAAGACCAAGGACACTGTGCAAGTCCACCACTTCCAGGTGAACCCTAATTAGAAACAAGTCTGGGTCAGGGCATGATGACAAAGGTTCATCCATGAAGGATAGGAAAGTGGGCAGGAGCCCAGCAGGAGAGAGAAAGCGAAGGCAACTGGATGTCCTAGAGATCTGGTGGCCACCCAGATAAGTTTTTGGAGGCAGATGTTGAGATGTTGATCTCCCAGTTAGCCAGTAGACTACAGGAATTCCAAGGGTAGGAATAGGCTGACCTGGAGGAGTAAGGGATCCTAAGCCTGGGGTTATGGAGAGAAGGGTCTGCCGGTGGTGTGAAAAAGGGGCCAGGGTGATGTCAGAAAATGGGTGAGGAGACAGGAAGGGGGAGTAACAAAATTAGGTAATAGGGAAGGGGTATGGAGGAGAAGTGAATGGTGTCTGATGAAGGGCTGTGAGTGGTGTCTACGGGAGGGGCCTGTGGGTCTGTGAAGTTGGCTTGAGTGATAGAGATCCTGCTCTCCTGGTACTGGGACAGGTAACATACACGAGGATCACACAGACTGGGACATTAAATAATAGTTTAGGAGACAATGCTTTCATCACAGTAAGGAGCAGGGGAGCACTCCATCAAATGCTAGTGCATCTAGTGATTGTGCTGAATTCAAAGACAGCAGAAAGCTGAAGCCATTGGAACTCACGGCATGAAAGGTCAATGCCATGAGACTAAGTTCCCTTCAGCCACCTACTATCTTCTTTGCCAGGCAGCCTAGAGGGCTGTCCTGATTTCAGCCATGTAGTCTGTGTGAGGAAGAGTCAAACATTTGTCTGGTCACCCAGGCCTCACAGATTCTTTGGCACTCATTCCTTGCAATTCACACATGCCCATGAACCCAGCAAAAGATAATCTCAACATGCTCCAGCTTGTGGCAAATGTGGCATCACAGAAAGCGTGAAAAGGGTTGGTGGAGATTCCAGGGTCTTGAGAACATTGAGGGCACTTTCTTAGTTGCACATTAGCTCAGCGGTGAAGACAGACGCAGCACCTGGTAGAGCCCCACTGACTTCAAACAAAAGGGATATGGAGTGAAAACCAATCAACTGCTGGAACTTGGAGACATCCCTGTTCACTGGCATGGATTCAGTATGACACAAAGTGTGTTCCAAAAAGGCCAAATACAATACACCATGCCATGTGGAAACTTTGGGGGAGGAAGTGTGGTGACAAATAGTCAAAAGTTGTATCCTCCAAGTTGGTGTACTGGGCACAACTTAGTCCTAATTTCAAAATACCCAGCAGGAAGCTATCAGGTCTAACATGGATTGTCACATTACAGCTGACATTGAGAAATCAATGCACAGTCAGCCTTAATACCTTCAGAGATCTGATAAAAATGTAGAAATTGAGCAGGTTCTAGTGCCTTGTGCGCTCCCCAATACCAGGAATCCTAAGCAAACTTCTATAAATCTCTCAGTCTATAGACCTGCTAGATATTTTCAGTTTCACCCCCCATCTTCACTTTTTGAACATCTCACAAACTTTCTGGTAGAGATGCCTCAAAGGCTTTTGCATAGTTTTGAGTAATAAAATCAAAGGAATGAAAGTTTATCCTCTGAAACATTTACAGTATTTCCTTGCTCAAATAATCATGGGCAACTAAATGACTAATCCTGAAAAAAAAAGAAAAGAAAGAAGACCTGAATAAGAACAGAAAATGGTGAAAAAATGTGGAAGGAATGAATCATCAAGGGCTTATGAAGTGAGCATCATTCAAAAATAATTTTCCTCTCAAAATGAGGGTCACTAAGTACATCAGTGATAAAAAAAATCCAAATTGGCTGCTCCCTCACACTTACTTTTCTTTTGTTGGTCCACAAAACAATCAGGGTCCAATTTTAATTTATCAATATGGTCTTGAAGAGTGGATGCCCATGTATGGAGCTGGTTCATGATGGCCCAAGGGGTTGTCATGGAAACGGTAAGAATAACGAGTGTGTGTTCCAGATTTCTTTCATTGACAGCAAATTCCAATAATTCAGAGTGCTGCGGATCGCCATCCAGAATCCAGACCCCTAAGCGAGTCTTCTCTGTAAAGTGGTCACATAAAAAGATAAAAAGGAAGACTAATGTACAAAATAGAAATCATGTAGATTCTATGTTGAGACATTTATCAGCACCATCTAACCATATCTAATGAGGCTCAAATTCCAATATGATAAGAAGCAATGCTTTCACTTGGTTGTGAAGTAGTACCTCTATTAACTGACTTTAAATAAATTTGGGGCAACCTTTCCTTAATGGTTTGATTATACACTGCATCAAGCCCAACTAATCTTTTCATTCATGCATCATCAAGTGGATGGAAGCCCAGCTACACTAATTTATTGCCAATGGAACTTATTGATAAGGTACTATGAATGTTGTTAACCCAACTACTTATAAACTTAATGCATCATTGGAAAAGATGACTTACCATCTCTGTATTCATCCCTAACTTCAATATAAGCATATTCAAGGCCTGAGCCCTTCTTAGGATCTTCATTGCCCTGCAACTTGGCAATTAATGTGGTTTTGCCAGATTCATTTTCACCTGTGATATGAAGAAAATTTTTAAAAGTTCAAACAATCAAATGAAATATTTAAATTTAGTAGACCTGAAAATATAAGAAGCAACATTCCCTATCCTACTATTCCACCAAGGAGGAAATATATCCCTCAAAGACACAGGAAATGATTTAACCTTAATTTCACATCCTATAATTTATGTCAAAAGAAATAGACTAGGATAAAACAACCACCATTGCCCAACAACCTAACATAATTCATGACTTCAACAGACAAAGACCCTCATCTCTACCAAATAACAATTAACAGCTTTTAACTCTGGCAAACCAAAAATATCCCTTAAAGTCTCTCTTGAGAGAATTTGTAACCCAACTGAACAGTGCAACCTGCTCATGAACAACTACAAAATCAGCCAATTATGCACCAACTGCGTTAAAAAAAGAAAAAACTACGCAAATCACATTCAACCTCCAAAAATATCACAAACTGAAGGGTCAGAGCACATCTTGATGAACTAAAAATACCTTGGTCCCACAGCTATATCCATACTCATATCTTCAACCACTCCTGGTTGTCTGAACATCATCCAACATCATCATCAACCTCCACAGCTTAAAACCAAAACATGGAGGATTATAATGCCAAATTAAAATGATTTTCGCTGTTAAACCAAACAAAAAGACCTGAACCTCCTGAGGACCTCTCACTTTAAAAACTAGTCCTTAATACAATTCCCCTCTCAGGTAGCCAACAAGGTTTAACATCATAACAATACACATCTAAAACAGAGCTATGGCTGGAAGACGTAGGCAAAGTCTGAACATCATCCCACACCAAGTAGGCAACAAGGCTTTAGAGCAAAAAATTACGACCACACAACTCAACATCCTAACAATACACATCTAAAACAGAACTATGGCTGTAAGACATAAACAAAGTCTGATCATCATCCCATACCACATCTTCCTACAAAAAAAATACTGGCCATAAGCATGGTCTGATCATAATCCCACATCTTCATGCAAAAAAAAATACTGGCCATAAGCAAGGTGTGAACATCATCCCACATCTCATCTTCATACAAAAAAATACTGGATACCAATGATACAAAAATGGATACTGGGCTCAACCCCCAAAGAAAGCTCTTCAATAGGATTCCTCGAGGTGCTCTCCTTTCCTTGACACCCCCAAACCTTTTCACGCAATGACATAACTCCACACTGCCCAATAAATCCCTCTAAACATCTACCAAATGACCTATCCCATCTCTATATATACAGTATCCAGAAACCTAAATAGGCACTAGATACAACCCCCCAACCCATCTCAATCATGCCCTTTTTATCCCACCCTATTCCAAATCAATATAGGTAGAATGTATACATCTTACTCCACAGCGAACCTCTACAACTCAAAAAGGGGTGCCTCACCAACAAACAAGCTGGGAAATGGAAGAGCGTAGGGAGTCCTACAGTCGGGGACTCCCTGAAAGTTCTTCTGTTCAATGCGAGGTCAATCAGGAACAAGTTTCCTGAGCTCCGTGGCCTCATAGCGACGGAAGAACCCGAAATGGTAGCCATAACAAAATCGTGGATAAAAACCTCAAACCGAGACTTTGAAGGCGAATTCACGGTTCCTGGCTACCAACTCTTCCCCAAAGATAGGCCAGACAGAGAGGGTGGCGGTGTAATGTTGTATGTCAAGGATACAATCAAATCTACGAACTCCAACATTATATCCGATCACGAGCTCCTAGGCATTGACCTAGAGATAGGTTGTCAGATACAGGACCCTGGTGCTTTACAGACCCCCTTCCCAACCCGTTGAGAAGGACAGGAAACTGTACCAGCTGCTGGGCAAGCTTGTTCAAGGCAGAGTGTGCATCGTTATGGGAGACTTCAACAGACAAGCTGATTGGGAAACCAGAGCAGCCTGTGGCGAGAGCGCGCTACTCCTGGAGTTCGCCAACAACGAGTTCCTCACTCAATGGGTCAGAAAACCGACGAGAGGAGACAATATCCTCGACTTGGTCTTCACCTCTGAGGATGTCTCTGTAGGCGAAGAGCTCGGTGGCAGTGATCACCAGCTAGTTAGATTTAGCGTCAAGATCCCGAAGGTAAGGTCTGTTGCCAGTCAATCAAGGAAACTTGACTTGAGAAGAGCAGACTTTGCAAGCCTTCGTGCTGGGCTGACTGATGTAAGGCTAGCGGTATGTGAAGAGGTTGAGGATTCGTGGAACAATTTCAAAAATAAATTCATGAGTCTTCAATCAAGTTGCATCCCTCTGAAATGCCTCCGTCGGTCTTCTGTTCAACCAAAGTGGTTTTATCGAGAAATCGGCCAACTGCTTAGGGAGAAGAGAAATGCGTACCGGCGATCAAAGATCTTGGGTGCCTTTGACGAGTACCGGAGGCTAGCCAGGAGAGTGAAGTCCAGCATAAAGGCGGTGAAGCGTACTGAGGAACTCCGAGTGGCGAGAGTCTGCAAGGAGAATCACAAGGAGTTCTTCGCTATATAAATAGCCGTAAACCAATCCATCGTAGGATTGGGCGCTTAGTGGACGAGGAGGGTGCATTAACTCACTCAGATGCAGAAAATGCTAACCTTCTCAATGACTACTTCTCCTCAGTGTTTACTAAAGAGTGTGGTCCCATCCCCCAGCCCACGGATTCCTACTCGGGGGGAAAAGCTGGAGGCAATGGACTTCACCGAAGGAGAAATAAAGAAAAAGATCACAGACCTAAAGATGAATAAGTCCCCTGGAGCGGACGGGTTTCTACCCAAGGTGTTGAAGGAAGTGTGCGATGAAGTATCACGACATCTGTGCGCTATTTTTAATGTGTCAATCCGGACCGAATGCGTTCCTAGAGACTGGCGTGAGGCAGAGGTGACTCCGATCTTCAAGAAAGGAGACCCCAGCCATCCGTCAAACTACCGACTTATCAGTCTGACTTCGATAGTCAGTAAACTCATGGAAAGCATAATGGTGGACAAAATAACATCGTATTTAGAGTCAAACCTGCTACTGAGGAGTTCCCAGCATGGCTTCCGAAGGCAACAGTCATGCCTGACGAACCTTGTGGAATTCTTCCACTTTGTGTTCAGTGAGCACAATCGGGACAAGGCGGTGGATGTGGTTTACTTAGACTCTCAGAAAGCCTTTGATAAGGTACCACACCGCCACCTTCTCCGGAAAGTGCGAGCGCTGGTCATAGATGGAAAAGTAGCCGACTGGATCGAGAACTGGCTAAGTGGCAGACGGCAATGGGTGGTGGTGAATGGACAGGCTTCTGAGTGGGTGCCTCAAGGTTCTGTCCTGGGACCACTACTATTCATCATCTACATCAACGACATGGACGGTGATATGGTTGCCAAGATTTCCAAATTTGCCGACGATACCAAGCTTGGTATGAATGTTGCAAAGGATGGAAATACTGCTCGCCTGCAGGAAGATCTTGGGAAGATTGGGGAGTGGTCGGACATGTGGCAAATGCCTTTTAATGTGAACAAATGCAAAGTAATGCATATCGGCCACAGAAACCCCCAATCTCATTATATCCTTAAGGGCACTGCTCTTGAATCGAGTGACACTGAGAAAGACTTGGGTGTTACTATGACTAGCGACCTCAAGTTCTCGAAACAGTGCATCGAGGCAGAGAAGAAAGCCCAAAGGATGTTAGACTACATAAAGTGCCAGTTTGGATACCGTAACAAGGAGATAGTACTTTGTCTGTACAACTCCCTCGTTCGGCCGCACCTGGAGTATGCCAAACAAATTTTGGAGTCCTTCGTTTCGAAAGGACATCGCAAGGTTGGAACGCGTACAAGCTAGGGCAACCAAACTGATTCCCTCTATCCGACATAAAAGTTATGAGGATAGACTAAGGGAATTAGATCGGTTCTCGCTGGAAACACATAGACTGCGTGGTCAGCTCATCGAGGTTTTCAAAATACTTTGAGGGTTCGACAATGTTGACTACCGGGATATTTTCACACTGAGTGAGAACAGAACACGCAATCATGGCTTCAAACTTGAACTGAAGCATTACAACCGCAATCTGTGTGGAAATTTTTTCACCTGCAGTATCTGCGGTAAGTGGAACGCACTTCCAGTGGAAGTTGTCAACAGTGAATCTGTTGACCAGTTCAAGTCAAGACTAGACAAAGTCTTGAAAAGTGGCCGTTTTGGGACGCAAAACAATTGAGCAGCCATGTGCCTGCTCGATTGCTAGTCCAAAGGTAACCTCTTTGAATGGACCGTAAGGTCTGCTAGGGTACTCTCTTTCCTTGTAACTCCTTGTAACTGTAACCCAACACTACCAAGTGTCACCCTAGGCTCAAACATGACTTTTTGTTTAATATAGAACATGACATTATAAGCCATATTCAAACAACATGCACAAACACCAAGTTCAGACAACACGCAATCACATTTGGAAAATGCTGTAAATTAGTATATCTTAGGGAGTTTCCCAAATGTTATGTAAAGGATGGTATGGATCTTGCATGTAGTGGGATAGGTTTCTTCTACTACAGGTCATGAGTGGCAGCACAAACAAAATTCCACAAAGACCCTGCCATTCACCAATCTAAAGCCACTCTAGATTGCTCAACCACTTTTCTGGCCAAAAAACACATTCTTACATGAATACTAAACTAGAATAACCACTGCTGAAACCTAAAAACACTGCCTATCTCATCCTATCCCCCCAGAAGCTTTTGGGAGAGAGATTCAAACAAGAAGTGGTAGAGTTGATATATAGAGAAATTACAAGAGCAGATGAGACGAAGGAGAGGAGACTAGAGTGGGCAGTCAAGAGTCAAAGCTCTTGAGTAGGCTCCCATTTTCCAACCAGGAAACATTGCTTTTTGGTGTTAGATATAAATAGTAGATGATCTAGAAAAGCTACAACTTAACTCCAACACTTATTCAAACCAATTTATCCATAGGAACTAGTCTATAATATGCTCAACATACCCAAGACAATGGTAGATTTACAAGTTGATAGTTTATTGCGATCCCCAGATTGCACTTCACCAAGTATCTTCGTCCTGAAAAAAGAAAAAGTAATTTTTTTTAGCGCTCAGAAAAATAATTCTTTTGGGTCAGGTCAATTAAACATATTGGCTTCACACTATTATCGCCACCTTAAATTTGGTCTCCACCACTGATAAACATTATGAGCGCTTAACACACATACACAGTGAACTTCTTTACAGCACACAAATATAGCTCTTGCTAGCCAAGTGGATATGACCCTGGTCTGCCAACATTGTGGTACCAGGTTCGATCCCAGCAAGAGTGGATGCACTGTGCTCACCCATGTAATCGGGTGGGTAGATCTTACACTTCTCATCACATACATAGCCAATTAAAACACTGCTTTCTTTCCTCTCTTGTCTTTGCAGCACAACACACACACTCTCTCTGCTCCAAGGAATCCTGCCGATGGGTATCTATAACCACATACCTCTGATGTGGATTAGGTCACTCTGTTCTGGGGTGACAAAGGTTCCACCTAAATGCTGTTTGGTATGAAAAAACATGCTATCTCATACCTCTCCCCAAAGAGGACCGGCCCCAGGTGCCGTGGAGATCACCAGCAACTGTCATACTAACCTTTATGTCTTTCATTATCCAGTCAGGATCTGCCTGGATAAAGGCAAGTTGGTAAAGTACTGCTACTACTACAGAACACAAATGGTGCAGATGTCTATACCTATAATACAGTCATAGCCAAAAGTAAAACACTTTTTCTTTTTTTTTTATTTACCTAATGGGAATAATTATTCTAATAGGTAAATTGTTTCAGTTATTAAAATGTCAGCATTTAAAAAATAAGGAAAAAATGAATTCCTTCCCTTTTTGACAAAGGTCTCAAGTCAATCGAGAAGGACTGCAAAGAAGCCTCATATCACCAAGAACCTTATGGGAGAGGCTTCATTTTTTTCAGAAATATAAAGAATGACTGTTGAAAATAGGGAAGCGCTTTCATGTTCTTAATTGTGCTAATGGTGAAATGTCCAGACACCATGTCTGGGGCTACTTCTCATCTAAGGGAACTGTAACACTAACAATTTTCTCCAATAACAATGCAATGAACTAAAGATTGGACTGAAATGTGCATCAGCACCATTTCCCAACAGTTCAGGATAACAAAGTTCTTGGCTGAAAATAATATCAAAATTTGGGGGAATTTAGCCTGCGAATTCATCAGATGAAAACCCTATAAAGAATTTGTGGCTGATAATTAAACTGCTGGTTGCTAAACTTTTTTTATATGCCAATCTGACAAATGCTTTTAAGGTCATAAGTCCCCATAATCCAAATCCCAGCATAGTGCTAGGCTAGTTTGAAATTATCATACAAAAGAAAGAAACTAAAATAAACAAATAAAAAAAACAAGCCCAAAACAAAATAAGGAGCATGCTCTAGCATTGGGGAAGTCAAATAAAATCTGGAGGCCAACCTCCTCTAAAAAGTCAGATAGTCCACAAGCCTGTGTGCATGAAACCATTTTGAGTACAAGCAACAAGCAGTAGTGATCATGCTGATCCAGGCATTAGGTGATTGGAGATGGTATGCAGTCCACCCAGGTAGCATGTCTAGTGACCAAACTCTGTCCAGGTGAGAATAGTTCCTACTGGTTTAAAGTGCAGGTAGACAAAAGGGTGAGAGGATAGTCACAAAGATAAAAAAATAAAAAACAACCAAAAAACAAAATAAAGTAATGCCTGGTAGTGGTAGCGATCGGAGGTGTTCGCAGCAAGCTCTCTATTCAGTGACTTTTTTGTTTTGTATTTTTGGGTGTAATATATTTAAGCTCAGGAAGATAGTTAACATTGAGTGTTAAAGTGTTACAACAAAATAGAGGAATTTTTAATTATAATTTAAATTAAATCGTGAAAGTCCAAATGTGGCTTAGGTAGAGGAGGTGAGTAGGTTGCATGATGGAGGCGAGGGGGTTGTGTGATGAATGCAAGTTGGTGCATCAAGTGGGAAGGGATGTGTGTGTATGCATGAAGAATGTGGCTGGGACCAGGAGCGTGAAAGATAGGCCTAGACTAGGGACTGGAGAGAAAGAAGTGACTGATGTAAGTGAAGATGAATGGTAGGTGAATATGGATAGAATGGCTAGGTTAGGCGTGTGAGTAAGAGGGACATGGAACCAGTTAGGTTGACTAACAAATTTGATGCCATGAGAGAGGAAGAGGTTGAAAGTGATTTGCCTGATGTGGTTGTGGCAGAAAGTGAAATAAGTGGTAGTTTGAATGAGAACAAGAGGGAGGGTAATGCTAGGCCTAGGGGGACTAGGAGGATGACTGAGGTGCTTGTGATGGGTGACTCTCAGATTAGATATTTGGAGAGGAAGTTGAGTGCGAACAAATGGAAGGGAGTGAGAGTTTGTTTGCCAGGTGCTGGTGTAAATGAGGTGTCTAATAAGTATGATAGTCTGGTGTCTGGGTGTGAGAGGGATGCAGTTGTGATTACACAACAGTTAATGAGACAGGTGAAACATATAGGAAAATGGACAAAATATTATGAGAAAATGAGCGGGGTATGGAATAGATCTTCAGTTTTATCCAAAGATTTGAATATTGCCTCATCTAAACAGACAAAAATTCTCCTTGTGGGAGGAAATGATGTAAAGGTGGGTTCATGTGAGTTACAAGAGAGGTACAAAAGGTTAGTTGAAAGGATGAGTGAAAATAGAGTGAAAGGCGTTGTTTGTAGACATATGGAATTTCATTTTGGGGAATAAGGCATTGTATGCATTCAATGGACTCCAGCTAAGCCAGGCTGGGTTTGACATGTTGTGGCAGGAGTTAGATAAGTGTTGTTAGGTCTTTGCAGGCAGGAAACTAGTTACTAATAGTGGTTAGGGAAATACAATAGCACAGGGAGGGGCAGTGAAAGGAAAGATATGAAGAAGAGAGAGAGTGGAAGATATACAGGCTAAAAGAGGTGCTTCAGGGATAAGAGGGATGTGTTGTCTTTATACCAATGCTTGTAGTCTTAAAAATAAGAAGGATGAGTTATTTAGTTATATTATTGAAAATATAACTGGTGGTGGTTTGATTATTATATGCGTAAAAGCATTTCTTCAAATCTAAAATAATTCTATAAAGCAAGGAGAAGTTGAATCACTTTGGATAGATTTTAGGGTTAGTAAAAATAGGATAATACACTTGGGAGCCTTTTACAGACCACCAGGACAGTCTGATTGTATTGATGAGTTAATGATCATGGAAATAAGTAAAGGATCTGAAGTAGATACAGTTATTATTGGTGACTTTAATTTAAATTCTGTGGACTGGGAAAATATGATAGGAAGGGATAGAACAAGTTATAAGTTTATAGAATGCTTTGAGGATAATTTTTTTTACTCAATTTGTTAATAAACCAAGAAGGGGTACCAATATATTAGATCTGGTTCTTTCAAATGATGATCACTTGGTTCAGGAATTGACTGTTGGGTAATTATTAGGAAATAGTGATCATCAGATGGATCGTTTTAACTTGGGAATAGTGAAAGGTAGAACATCATCAAACTCCACAAAAACTCAAAATTTTTATAGGGGCTAATACAACAAATTATGCAACTTGCTAAATAAGATTAGGTGGGATATAGAATACTTATGAGATTTGGGACACTTTTAAGACTATATTAAACATAGTCCAGGTGCAGTGTATTCCAATGAAGGCTATTGGGAAGAAATGTAGGAAGCCATTGTGGTGGAATCAGGAGATAGCTAGGAAAATTTCTTGAAAAGAAAAGGGCATACCAGAGATTACAAAGATAAAGTACTTTTGACAATTTAAATCATTATAGGTCAACCAGAAATGAGCTAAATAAGATTATTAAGAAGAGCAAATGAGAGGCAGAAATTAATTTAGTTCAAAATAATAATAAGGTTTAAGGTAAGGAACCAGTGGGTTGCTGCCCAATCCAAGTGGATTCTATAAAAATAATAATAAAGATCCAAGAAAATTCATTGGCTATTATAGAATCAATAACAAATCAAACAGTGAAAAAACAGGGCCTATTAGATATGAAGGGGTTTTGAAAGAATCTGATTAAGAAATAATAGAGGTTCTTAATGATCATTTTTCTTCAGTATTTCCCTAAGAGAATCGAGATAGATTAATTGATGCTAATTCTAGGTCAAGGGAAGTAGTGTTGAATACCATTAATGCTTATATCGAAGTTAAATACTAGTAAAGCATCTGGCCCAGACAACATTCATTCTAGGTTACTCAAAGAAGGTGTAGATAGTATTACAGTAGCTCTTGAGAAGATATATACTAGATCATTAGAGTTGGAGAAATACCTAATGATTGGAAATTAGTGAATGTAGTCTCAATTTTTAAAAAGGGAAGAAAGGAGTACCCGAATAACTTTAGACCAGTAAGTTTAACTTCTATCGCTTGTAAAATTCTTGAGAAGATAGTTAAGAAGGGAATTTCTGACCATCTAGATAGTGGTAGGTTGATAAATGATGCTCAGCATGGGTTTAGAAGAGGTAGATCATGTTTAATAAATTTACTGGATTTTATGGATTATGTTACTAAACAATTAGATAAAGGAGAGAATGATGATGCAATTTACTTAGATTTTAGCAAAGCTTTTGATAAGGTTCCACATAGGAGATTAGTTCACAAATTAAAAATGCATGGGTTATGTGGGAAAGTTTTGAATTGGCAAGCTGAATGAATGGCTGAAAAAACAAGAACCAGTTGTACTAAATAGGGTGAGGTCACATTGGAAAGATGTTATCAGTGGCATACCTAGGGATCAGTTCTAGGCCCTTATATTATTCATAGTTTATATAAATGATCTTGTGATCTTGGGGAGGCTGTAAATAGCAAAGTGTCATTTTTGTTGACACAAAATTGGCAGCTGTAGCCAAAGAAGTTGAGAGTAGCATTAAAATGCAGCGACTTAAATAAGTTATTAGCTTGGGCTCAGAAGTGGCAGATGAATTTTAAGTTTAAAAAATACAAAGTTATTTAACATGGGAAGGGATAGTAGGGAATTTAGCCATGAAATGAATGGACATTGGCTGAATTCAGTTGAGGATGAGAAGGAGTTAGATGTAGTATTAGATAGGTCAATGAAGTTTTCAAAGCAGTGTATTGAGCCAAAAAATAGAGCAAATAGGGTGCTAGGATATTAAGAACAATGTTAGCTACAAGAGTAAGGAGGTTATCCTTAAACTCTTATCTCAGGCCACATTTAGAGTAATGTATCCAAGCATGGCCACCACATTTGAGACATGATATCAACCTTCTAGTGTTAGTACAAAGAAGGGCAACAAAAATATTACCTTCCCTGAAGCACTTTGAATATGAAGATATACTAAGGGTATTAAATACGTTCTCATTTGAAAGAAGGTGTGTGAGGCAGGATATGATTGAACTTTTTAAAATCTTTTCTGGGATGAATAAATTGGATTTCAGTAAGTTATTTGAGTTAGAAGGTAGTAATAGAGCTAGAGGTCACCACTTAAAGATTAAAAAAGAGGTGCAGATTGGATGTTAGAAAATATTTTTTCACTAACAGAGTGGTGGATTATTGGAATAGTTTGCCACCTGAGACTGTAGACAGCCCAAACTTGAATGTTTTCAAGCGCAGATTGGATGATTATACAGGGATGGAGGGTTAACTTCTTACTTTTTTGTATGGGGGTATGTTTCTTGACTCATTCCTGTGGATGCAGTTTCTTTTTATTGTTTTTGACAGACTCCTATGGAGGCTTTAAATTATATATTGTAGATGCATGGTCTGACATAATCCTATGGATTGTTTAAATTGTATATTGTAGATGCATGATCTGACAAAATCCTATGGATGCATTATGTCGGTGGGATTTGATGGATACAGATGACCTTTGATAGGCCCTTGTGGCTTTTGTCATCCGTGAAATTATGTTATGTTATGTTATGACCGACTTTTCTGGCTTCTGGTGGGAACCAGTTGAAGGGGTTTCTGGATTAGCCGCTGAGATTAAAGGGAAGGTGAGTGATTCGTCTGTTTCGCAAGAGTGTACCTTGAGTTAGATGAGGGGTGTGAGTGAGGAGATGATGAATGGAGATATGAGGAGTGAAGGTTCTGAATGAAAGAGTATGAAAGAGTTCTGTCAAGATGAGCGAGTTAGTAATGAAAGCAAAGAGTATGGTGGATGACATGATTGATAGCGATGAGTAGACTGACGAGACAACTGACAAACGATACAAACCGATTGCTATGCATAGCCAGGGACCAGTAGAAGAGTGTGAATGGGTGCAGAAGGGTGCGATTGAGCACAAGTGGTACCAGGAAGAATGATTGAGAGGGTATTGCGTGTGATTGTGGTCGAATGGCTTAAGGAGGGAGGGGTGTGGGGAAGCGATGTGTGTGTCTGTAGGGCCATTCGCCCACCCCATTTTCATATATCCTTTCCTTATTCCTGTGCGAGTGTGTGTGTGTGTAGAGAATTTTGTTTATTGCCTTACAAATTTTTTTTATATTATTGATACCAATAATGTTAATTGATTGTTTGAATTTCTGAAGATTTTTTTTTCTATTTTCAGTTTATAAATATAAGTCTATAAATATTTAAAGAAATTTGATAAAGCTGTGAAATTTTGTTAATGTTGGTAGCCAGAGAGAGTTTTCATAGAATTTGTCACCTGCACTTGTATATACACTTTAGGTAAGCTAGTTAATGGTATTTCCTCAGGTCAAATGCCCACTTATTTATTTCCCTTCCCTCTATTGTAAATGGATTATAAAAGGGGATATTCATCTCTTCTACAGAGTGGGAGCTTTAACGGTGATCAGACGTGTTGCAGTGATCGGACGTGTGGAACAAAGTGATGGACAAACTCGCATAAGGCGTGCAGACTGTGAATACAAGCGAACTAACGGACTACGAGAGGAGTGCTCCGCCCAGCCCTGACACAGAGGGCTTTTCCTACCTTGCTCACCACCTCCACTGCACACCTGCATTTGACTGAGGAGCATATCGCCTTTTGACCTACTACCACCCCCATTCAACTCACAAGGATACCACCACTTACCCCAAATTGGGCATACTTGGGCTCTGGTACCACATATTTTTTTTTGCAGTTGGGAGAGTTGTAATTATAGTTATTTTTTTTTTGTTTATGTACATATTGTACGCATTGAGTGTATGTGTATATACGTTATTTTTTAATTTTGGGCCCTGGTTATTTATTTGGGTGCACACCTGTTTGTTATTTTATTGCATATTTAAATTTAATTATTTTTGTAAATACACTTGAGTGACAAAATTGTAAATATATTTGTAATTTTCTTGTAAACAAAGGACTGTATATAAAATCATGTCAATTCCTCCTCAGGCTTCTCAAGGCTCATCAATTCTAGGCAAAGGTTGGAATGTGGGGTTAGTGTTGCCTTTGGCTCAATATACTGGGATAGATAAATTGGATGTTAGCAAGTTTTTTGAGTTAGATGATGGAAATCGGACTAGAGGTCACCACTTGAAATTAAAAAGCAAGGGTGTGGGTTGGATTTAAGAAAATATTTTTTCACCAATAGAGTGGTAGACTTCTGGAACAAATTGCCGGAGGTTAGTAGGTAGTCCAAATTTAAATGTAATTAAGCGTAGGTTGGATGAGTTTATGGGGAGGGAAGGTTGTGATGGTTCCTAAGTTTTGTATAAATCTATAGCTGCATGATTTAATTCTTGACAAGCCTTGATTGGTGATACCCTTGTTTCTGGACGCAATCCTCTGGATGTAGTTTTCCTGGGAGTTTGGGTGCCTTAAAAAAAGAGGCCGTTTGCCTCATATTGTGGTGGAGCGAATGTGAGTGTGTGAAGGGGCCATTCTCCCACCCTTTTTCCCAATACACTCGCCCTCCTTCTGTAAGAATGTGTGTGTGTGAGTGGGAATGGGTTTTTTATTATATTTTCTTTTGTACATATGTATTTGATTTCATGTTGTATGAATAAGGTTATTTAACATCTCGTTTTTTTTATTAGCTACTAAATGTTAAAGATTTTATGAGACAGCGTTCAAGTACCAGAATAAAAAAAAAAGAAGAAAAAAAGAACAAAACAAACAAAAACATTGCCTGCATTTTGCAAGAGCAATTTTAACAAAAATATTTTGGAGATATTTAAAGAAGATATAAGAAGTCATCTAATAGTACTTGACTGGATCTTAAAGAAAACTGAGCTCCGAGGAGGCAGGCACCATAAGCCCCGCACACCCAATTTTGTCACAAGAGTGACTGCCGACAAGATTTTTCCCCGGGGAGGCCGGCAAATCGTAAACCATGGTACCACGTAAGAAAACTCCTTTTTTTTTGTCTCTTGTTTTGGTTGTCCCCTTTTGTATATGCTGACTCTTAGTATTAATATATATTTTTTTTGATTGATTGGGTTCCAAGATAGGATTGTTTTAGTATATATATAAATAGGCTCATTGGGTGCATATTTACCCATATTTTTTGTAAATATTGTATTTTTTTTTGTTAGTAAAGGACTGTACATACAATCCGTTTCATTCTCCTTCGATTTCTCACATCCGGATTAGTGTAGGAAGCGGGTTGGATCGATTGGGGTTATCTAAATTTTTCGGCCCGCTACATTTGGCGCCCGAATAGGGACGTGAGACTTCGAAACCGGGAGCGTGATGGGATAGGATTGCAGTCCATACCCAATTAGCGTGGCAGGTAGTTTGGTTGTTTTTCACCTTTGTCTATCGCTGTTACTAACCTGGGAGGATGGCTTCTGTGGAACAGGGCCTCCATGATGAGATTGTGAGACTGAGGCTGGAATTGAGGCAGAAAGAGGAATGTATGATGTTGAGGAACGTGATTGATGGATTGAAGAGTGATGTGATGAGTATGGATGAGAAGACAGACAGGATGAGGAAAGAAATGGACGAGAGACAGAAGCAGGTCGACCAACGGATGAAGGACTTGTATGACATGATGAAGGGGTCAGGACCGGCCCCAGGACCCTCGACCTTGACCCCTGCTCCAACTGAAGGGGATAAGACTAATGGGATCAATGGGAGTGTGTGCGAGTCTCGAGAGGATAGGGTGATTATGAGTGATAGGAAGGACAGAGAATGGAAGAGAGTTGAACGCAAGAGAAGAAGGAAGAGTGGTGCAAAGGGGAAGGATAGGAAGGTAAGAGGCAAGAGTGTGGACTCATGGTACTCGGATGAAGGAGAGAGTGATGGTATGATTGATATGAGTGAGAGTGAAGGCAGCTCAAGTGAGAGTGAAGTGAATGTGGGAAAGGGTATTTTGATAAGGGAAGTGCCAAAGATAGATAGATTTAGGTTACATGGTGGGAAAAGTGTGGAAGAATTCTTCGGGGAATTTGAGCGATATTGTAAGCTCAAGTACCCGGAGAATAAGGGATACTGGATGAAAGTTTTGGGGGAATGTTTGGAGGGAAAAGTATTGGAGTTTTTCCACGTGATTACAAGTGTAGGGGAACCGAGGTACGATGTGGTGAAGGAGAGATTGATTGGGCAGGTGAAACAAATGAAAGTATGTGTGAAGTATAAAAGGGTGAATGAATTTGAGAAGGCTCGAATGGGGAAGAGTGAAAGTGTGAACATGTATGCACATAGGCTTGAGAGTATGGCAAGAAAGAGGTATGGTGATGATGATGTAAATGAATGTAAACCACTGATGAGGAAGTTTTTGGACACGTTCCCGCGAAAGGTGAGTGAATGGCTGAGTGGAAAGAGAAAGGAGAGAATGAGACTGACAGGTGAACGGTTGATGTGGGAGGATGTGTTGGAGCTGTTGGAAGATGGACGATTTGATGATGAAAGCGATCTAGAAGATGATGGATGGTACAGTGTGAATGTTGGGGGTAAGAAGCCCAGGAGCTTTCATCCACCCCAGCAGTATGTCAGCTACAGGGATGCCCTGAAGGCTGCACCAGCTGGAGTGATGTCGAACTTCCTGGGCCGGCAGAATGGATGGGTAAATGGAGGGTGGTCGAATGGAAGGGGACAGATGAATTTCAAGCGTGGGAACGGATATATGAGAGAGAAACCGAGGTATGTCCCAGCAAACGAGAGATCGAATGGTGGGAGAAAGATTGTGGAATGTCATCGGTGTGGAAGGAAAGGTCATATGTTGGCAGAATGTAGGTGGACGTCTGGTGCATGTTTTGGTTGTGGTAAGAAAGGGCATATGATAAAGGATTGCCAGGAAAGTGTGAAAGAGTGCTTTGAGTGTAAAGAAATAGGCCATTTGAAGAAAGATTGTCCGAGGTTGAATGGTGGAGCAACTGCTGGGGGGAGTGTGAAGTATGCTTGTGGTAATTGTGGAAAGGCTGGTCATTATGCGAGGATGTGTCGTGACCAGAGGAATGTATGTAGCTATTGTGCGATGGAAGGACATTCAAGTGAAAAGTGTTGGATTAGACTGAGAGCGCAAGGTGTGAATGGAAAGTCTGAAGCGGGAAACTGAATTGTAAGAGGGTACCTGCTGAAGTATCTTCTGGGTGCATGAGTGTGAGTAATGTGTTGGTAAGTCTGTCTAGTGTGAAAGTGCTGTCTGGTAGGAAGTATGAGTGTCTGAGTGTGAAGGTGGAATTGAATGGAATTGAGTGTTTGGCTTTAATAGATTCTGGATGCAAGGCGAGCTTGGTGTATAAAGATGTGTATGACAAGGTTAGCGAGAAAGCCCCCCTGTCTGAGTGCAAGGGTAGTTTGGTAGGTATTGGTAATAGGAGAGTGCCTGTGATTGGAATGATAAGGTCAGCTGTTCGAATGCATGGTATGATGATGAATGAATGTGAATTCTCGGTGATTGATAAGGTGAGTAGTGAGTATGGTGTGATTTTGGGCTATGATTTTATGAAAATGAATCATATGGTTGTGCATCCTGCAAGTGATCAGATTGAGAGAAAGATTGGTAAAAATGGGGTGTATAAGTTATATGTAGGGAAAGATGGTAGTGTTTTGAGGAGTGTGTTTACTGGTATTGAGGTGACTGCTATGGAGAATGTAAGACTTGTGAAGGGTGAAAGGGTGGCGGTTAGAGTGAGTTGGAGTAAGGATGTTAGTTTAAATGTGGGTGAGAACACCGTGATATTGGATGGAAAGTATGCATATTATAAGGTAAGGCGTGTTGCTTGTGTGTTTGATGGCTTCATGAGAATGAATGATCCTTTTGTATGTGTGCAGGCGGACCCCAGGGTGAAGGGACAGGTGAGGGGTATCCAAGTCGGAGATGTACTAGGACACCTCTCCACTGTCACTGAGGTAGGTATGGATGATAGCACGGATATCAGGGTGAATATTGCGAAGGAAAAGACATGTGAATGGATGTATAATGAGGTGAAGGACATGGTGAAATTGGATGGATGTTTGACTGAGTATGAAAGGGAGGATGTGTATCGAATGATATTTGAACGAAAGGGAGCCCTCAGTAAGGGTGATCTGGATTTCGGGGTTGCAAAGCTCCCAGAATTCAAGATTGTCCTGAAGGAGGACTCCCCAATCTATCAGCGGCTGAGGCATTTCCCACGTCCGGTTGCTGATGAGATTGAGGAGCAGTGTTTGGAATTGGAGCAATTGGGAGTGATTGAAGAGAGTGAGAGTGCATGGAATAGTCCAATTGTGCCAGTACGTAAGCCAGATGGAAGATTGCGTCTGTGTGTGGATTATCGAAAGGTGAATGAAAGGACTGTGAAAGAAAGGTTTCCGATGTGTGTGGTATCTGAGTGTGTATATAGTATGCATGGGATGGAGTGGTTTACGAAGCTGGATCTGGTACGGGGGTATTACCAGATGCCTATTGCTGAGGAGAGCCGGCCGGTAACTGCCTTCTCTTTCACAAAGAGGCATTACCAGTTCCGGAACCTCAGCTTCGGGTTGGCTAATGCTCCCGGAGCCTTCCAGCGGGCAATGAATGTTGTGTTGAGTAAGTTTGCGAGTAAGAATGTGATTGCATTTATAGATGATATTTTGATTATGACTGAGACTTTTGAGGAGCATATGAGATTGGTGAATGATGTGTTGAGAACATTGGAGAGTGTTGGTGTGAAGGTGAAAGTGGCGAAGTGTGAATGGTTTGCGAAAGAAGTGGAATTCCTTGGGCATATGTTGAGTGAGAATGGGTTGCGAAAATCACCGAAGTATGTTGAGAAGGTGCGAATGTTTCCTAAACCGGTGACTGTGAAGCAACTGAAGTCGTTTTTGGGTTTGATTGAGTTCCAGCGAAAGTTTATATGTGATTGTTCTGGTGTGAGTAAGCCTCTGACTGAGTGGATGGGCAAGAAAGGTAGTACGGTTGTCAAGTGGAATGATAAGATGCACGAGGCGTATGAGAGACTGAAAGAGGCAGCGGCTGAAGATGTTGAATTGGCGTACCCAGATTATAGTATAAATGCTAAAGTGCTTGAATTGTATACAGATGCGAGTGGGTATTGTATGGGAGGTTTTCTGATGCAAGAGCAGCGTTTGAATGGAGAGAATGTCAGGCGAATAATTGGGTATGTATCCAAGGCTATGAATGTTGCAGAACGAAAGTATTTGACTGTGGAACGAGAGTTGGCTGCGATAAGATATTGTTTGAAAGTGTTGCGTCCGTTTTTGTATGGTGTGAGGTTTGTGATAAAAACAGATCATCAACCTCTTGTGTATCTGCAGCGTATGAAGTGGGCTGATAGTGGGATTGCAGGGACTTTGGAAGATTTGAGTGACTTTGACTATGTGCCTGGTGAACGGAATGGAGTGGCTGATTTGATGTCAAGGTATCCTGGTACGAATGATGAAAATGTGTGTGGAGTGAGTGATCCTGAGTATTTGCCGAAAGGGATTATGAATGGAAAAGAGAGTAAGGGTGGTGGTGATTCCTTGTTTGAGAGTGTATGGAATGGTTTGCAAGATTTGAAGAGTGATGGAGTAGATGTGAGAGTGCCCGATAGTGTAGATGATTTAAGGAAGGAGGTAATGAATGAAGTGTGTAGGAAGCCTGAAAGCATTGGTATGGCAAAGGTGCGGAACTTCATGAAAGAATTGAGAGGCCGATTGTGTACAAGGATGAGAAGATGAAGGGTTTGAATCCTAATGTGGTACATCTGCAATGTTTGAGCGGTGTGCACTACAATTGGGTGATTGAAGAGTATTCATATATAAGAGAGAAGAATGATTGTCTGGATGAAGATGAGCGTGTGGTGAGTGATGATATGGGAGTTAATGACAGTGTGGATATCAGTGCTGATGTTGGTGTGCTTGTTCCTTCGGTTTATTGCAAACATGGTGGACCTGATATGATGGAAGCGAGAGTGAAAGTTGGTAAAAGGTTGTTCTGTGGTTTGATTGATACTGGAGCGCAGGTGTCTTTAGTGAATGAGAGGATTCTGAGTAAGAATGATGAGTTTAAATGTTGCGAGCATAAACCTGTGAAGTTACGGATAAGTGGATTAGGGAATGGCATGATAGTGGGATGGGAACAGGTTAGTCTGAAAGTGAGTTTGGGTAATGGTGTGAATGTGAAGCATGACTTTGTGATTCTGAAGGATGAGCAAATGCCGTGTTGTTTCTTGCTTGGTGTAGACTTTATGAGATTGAATGATTTGTCTTTGGATGCTGATAAGGATTGTCTTATGAAAGGTGAATGTGAGGTGATGAGGTTGAATGAGTGTGCAAAGAATGTTGTCAAATTTTGTGGCATGATTGAGTTGGTCATGGATGATGAGAATGAGATTTTAAGTGATGATGATAATCTAGAGATGCAAGAGATGTGTCCTTTTGTTAGTGAGTTGAAGAGGTGTGTAATGATGCGTGTTGATTTGAATGAATGGCCAGTGTTTAAGTGATTTTAAAAGGTATGCTAAGGATTTTGTTGTTTGAAGGTTGTGCATGATAATTATGGGCATATGGGTAAGTTTAAGCTGTGGGAGTGTATGAAGGAACGTGTGTTCCATCCATTTCTGAGAACTATTGTGAATGATGTTGCAACTACGTGTGAAAGGTGTCAGAAGCAAAAGGTGCAAGGTGTGCAAGTGAAACCACCGATGTTGAAAGTGGATGCGAAAGAACCGTTTGAATTGGTAGTGATTGATTGTGTCTTTGCCGCGTACGAGTGCTGGGAATGTTGGTATGGTTGTGATGGTTGATCATAAAAGTAAGTTTGTGTATGCAGCGCCTGTGAGAGATAAAAGGAGTGTGACTGTTGCGCGTGTGGTTGAGCAGTTGTTTTTTCCTATGTGTGTATGGAAGCCTAGAAGATGTCTGAGTGATAATGGGCCTGAATTTGTAGGAGAAGTGTTTGTGCAAATGTTGAGAGAGAATGGTGTGGAGCATGTGAGAACAACTCCGTATGTACCATCTTCAAATGGATTGGCTGAACGTACTATAAGAACCTTGTGTGAGATGTTGAGAATGATGAGTACGACAGTGAATGACTGGGATGTATGTCTGGGGAGAGTGTTGTGGGCATATAATTCAACTGTGCATAGTGCAACTGGAATGTCCCCATGTCAGTTTGTGATGAATTTTGAAAGGCGAGTGAAAGATAGGTTTCGTTTGAGTGAAAGTGAGCAGAGTGTATGGCGTGAGGCACATGAAAGGTTCCGTTCATTTGAATTAGGTGCAAAAGTATTGAAGGTGAAAGAAGTGAAGGGTAGGTTGAATGTGTCAAAGCTGAGTGAGAAGTTTGATGGACCTTATAGAGTTGTGAGAGTTTGGGAAAATGGGGTGACATATGTTTTGGAGAGTTTGAATGACGGTATGACAGAGAGTGCGGGCTCATCAGAGTCAGTTAAGGAGATGGAGAGAACCTCCTGACTACCTGGTGAGTCATCCAGTGTATGAACTGTGTAGAGAGAGAGGTAAAGTGCATGATGATGAGATTGAATGTGATAGTATGGATCTGTCTGGGAAAGAGCTAGTCTTAGTCTCAAGGAGTAGAAAGCGTACAAAGAAGAGTGAAAGGAAGAATGCAAGTACGAATGAAAGTAAGTCCGAGCAGAGTCTTTCTGGTATGGGGGATCTTGAAATGGAGATTGAGTTTTTGCGTAAAGAGGTAAGTGATTTGGCTGGTATAAGTAGACGAGTGAGTGAGCTGCCTGTGCCTGATTTTTCTGGTTTTGGGAACAGTATGAATGATAGTGTGTTTGGGCAGAATGAACCTAGTGTGGCTGATTTTTCAGGTTTTACAAATGGTAACAGTAGGGGCGAATTTGATGTAGTGAACGATGAAGTGGCTGATTTTTCAGGTTTCTGGTGGGGACCAGTCGAAGGGGTTTCTGGTATGCCTGTTGAGAATACGGGGGATGTGACTGACCTGTCTGTTTCGCAAGAGTGTACCTTGAGTTGGATGAGAGCTGTGAGTGAGGAGCTGATGAATGGGGGTATGAAGAGTGAAGGTTCTGAATGGAAGAGTATGAAAGAATTCTGTCGTGAGATGGGAGAACTGGTAATGAGGGCTAAGAGTATGGTTGACGAGATGATTAATAGTGATGATGAAACTGACAGGAAGACTGATGAACAACCCCGACTGATTGCTACGCATAGCCAGGGACCAGTAGACGAGTGTGAATGGGTGCAGAAGGATGTGATTGAGTATAAAAGGTACTGTGAGTAAGGATTGAGAGTATTGTGAGTGACTGTGGTCGAATGGCTTAAGGAAGGAGGGGTGTGGTGGAGCGAATATGAGTGTGTGAAGGGGCCATTCTCCCACCCTTTTTCCCAATACACTCGCCCTCCTTCTGTAAGAATGTGTGTGTGAGTGGGAATGGGTTTTTTATTATATTTTCTTTTGTACATATGTATTTGATTTCATGTTGTATGAATAAGGTTATTTAACATCTCATGGTTTTTTTATTAGCTACTAAATGTTAAAGATTTTAGGAGACAGTTCAAGTACCAGAATAAAAAAAAAAGAAGAAAAAAAGAACAAAACAAACAAAAACATTGCCTGCATTTTGCAAGAGCGACTTTAACAAAAATATTTTGGAGATATTTAAAGAAGATATAAGAAGTCATCTAATAGTACTTGACTGGATCTTAAAGAAAACTGAGCTCCAAGGAGGCAGGCACCATAAGCCCCGCACACCCAATTTTGTCACAAGAGTGACTGCCGACAAGATTTTCCCCCGGGGAGGCCGGCAAATCGTAAACCATGGTACCACGTAAGAAAACTCCTTTTTTTTGTCTCTTGTTTTGGTTGTCCCCTTTTGTATATGCTGACTCTTAGTATTAATATATATTTTTTTTGATTGATTGGGTTCCAAGATAGGATTGTTTTAGTATATATATAAATAGGCTCATTGGGTGCATATTTACCCATATTTTTTGTAAATATTGTATTTTTTTTTGTTAGTAAAGGACTGTACATACAATCCGTTTCATTCTCCTTCGATTTCTCACGTCCGGATTAGTGTAGGAAGCGGGTTGGATCGATTGGGGTTATCTAAATTTTTCGGCCCGCTACCTTCCAACTCCTGGGAGTTTGGGTGCCTTAAAAAAAGAGGCCGTTTGACTCATATGACCTATGATGAGCCCTTGTGGCTTTTGTCATCTGTTATATTATATTGTGGGGGACTTTGATTTTGTCTTTCCCTGGTGATGGTGCTTTTTGTGGTTGGGTTTTGACGGATGTGGATGACCTTTGATAGGCCTTTGTGGCTTTTGTCATCCATGAAATTATGTTATGTTATGGGTTAAGTTGTTTCAGTTTCTCTTTTACTTTATTTGGTGACAGGTCAATCGAGATGAGCACAGTGCCTCTGTATGGTTGAAATGGTGATATGTTAGAAAGATCATTTTTTTGTGTGAAGACTCCGGTAAACTGTTCATTGAAAATATATGCCTATGTTTTTCATCATATATTAGTGAGTTGTTAGTGTCTATGAGGGGTCCCACTGGTGCTTTTACCACCATTTTGCTCCTGGCATATTTATAATAGGCCTTAGGATCATTTTTGATCTTCTTGGTTAGACGAACTTCATATTTCCTTTTGGCATGTCTGATTTCTCTCTTAGTTTGTCTCATTGCACATTTATACTTCTCTTAGTCCTGCTGTCTGTTTAAGTCTTGAAATCTCTTCCACCATCTTTTCTTATTCTTTGATGCCTTCTGTATTTGGTGGTTCTACCATAAAGGTTTTGACTTACTGTTTTTCCTTGTTCTTCTAGGAACAAATTTGTTTACAAGGTTGGTGTAGACATCAACAAATGTGTCTGACTGGTCTATGATAGACTTTCCTTCAAGCAAATCCTTGCAAATGATGTGCTTCGGTGCTCTCCTCATTTTTGAGTACTTGGCTTCCCTGTAGTTCAGTACCTCAGTTTTCCAGTTCTGTTCGTTAGATTGCACATTATGATAGAATTCTACAATATTATGATCACTTGTTGAAAGTGGTGGTGAAACAGATACATTGTCCACTAAACCAGGATTGGATGTGAGTATAATGTCCAATATCCGTTCGCCTTGTGTAGGCTCGGTAACATGCTATGTTAAAAATTTATCCATTGTTAATCAGCTCCTCATCGTCACTTGTACCGTGTAGTGTATCCCAGTTTATATCACCATGGTTAAAATGTCCGCAAACAATAACCGGATCATTAGCCTCACCAATAGTACTTTACATGGCATTTTCATGTGTGGTGTTTGGGACTAGGTAACAGTATGTCATCTATTGCTGTATTGAACTTGCACCAGACACTCTCAGCTTCCGATTTATGTGTCAACTCATCTAGTATGGGCTTCATATTTTGTATGATCAAGTTTTTTTCATCCTGGTTCCTTCTGTGCTGAAGTTCTTTCCTTAGGTGGTAGTCATGCTCTCTCTCTGCTTTAGTCCTATAGGTTCAATAAAGACATTTTTCCAACCATCCTTCAACCTGAGATTCCTAGCTTTCCTCAGCACTTGATATTTCTGATCTTCATTACCAAGTTTAGCTAATTCTATTCAGGTCTACCGTCATCTACAATATACAATTAGAAACAGCCACAGGAATGTGTCAAAAACAAAATGCATCATTATCAATACTTATCAATTTCTATTATAATATACAATAAACTGAATCCCCACGAATGAGTCCAGAATATCCCGCCCCCCAAGTTAACCGTCCCTCCCCATATATAATCTGTGTTAGAAAACATTCAAGTTTAGATTGTCTCAGATGGCAAACTGTTCCAGTAATCTACCACTCTATTGGTGAAAAAATATTTTCTAACATCCAACCAGCACCTCTGTTTTTTAATTTTTAAGTGGTGACACCTAGTCCTATTACTACCTTCCAACTCAAATAACTTGCTAAAATCCAACTTATCCTCTCTCAGGAAATCCCAGAAAAGATTTTAAAAAGTTCAATCATATCTCCCCTCACACATCTTCTCTCAAATGACAACATATTTAGTACCTTCAGTCTATCTTCATATTTAAGGTGCTTCAGGGAAGGTATTATTTTTGTTGCCCTCCTTTGTACTGACTGTAACAGGTTGATGTCATGTTTAAAATGTTACCATGATTGTATACAGTACTCTAAATGTGGCCTAATATACGAGTTGTAGAGTTTAGGGATAACCTCTTTACACTTGTAGCTAACATTCCTCTTAATGTATCTTAGCACCCTATTTGCTCTATTTTTTGCCTCAATACACTGCCTTGAAAACTTCTGTGATCTATCTAAAATCCAAGGTAATTTAAAACAAAGATAGCACCGTCATTTCCAAGGCAAAAAGTTATAAAAGCAATGTTATTCAGCTCATTGAATTACATAGGAATATCTATTTATTTGCTCTGGGGGGACCCCCCCCCCCATTTGGATCGGGTTCGGATATATTAAGTTTCTCGACAGGGCACTAAAAAGGCACCTATCAATTTTAGGCCACTCAAATAGAGTCAAGAAAGGTGAAACATATTGGATGGAGCATGGACAAAATATTGGTAAATATGTAGATTGGCAGCTCGAACGATGGGACGTAAACTATTTTTTCTGTATTCCAATATGTTTCACATTTTTGGAGTAAATTTAAGGGGACGGCTCATGTGGGGGTAAACACAATGGGGGGACCACCCTACGATGATCCTGAGTTTCAGGTCCCACGATGATCCTGAGTTTCAATCAATTGGGGGGGGACCTGGGGGACACCACCCCCCCCCCAGTATATAATCCTAATTGTTTATAGAATAATGTCTTAACTTTTACAGAGGTGAATGATCTAACCAAATCATTTCAGCGCCTTAAATTGTTTTGCGAATTATAATGGGGGTGGGGTCTGACGCCAGAAATGACTGATTTGAATTTTTATTTTGTTTTTCACTTTTTATTATCCTCATTTGGAGTCATTTTTATCTGTCAATATATTTTTCCCCATTTTACTATTTTTATTACCTTTTTTTATACATTTAAATCTAATTAGCTGGATCATTTAAAGGAACTACTTTTTTTTAGTCATTTGGGTGTATTACAGACGCCTTTTACGCAGTGTGAACATGGTATCCATTTGCGAAGTTTACTCATCATCTATTGCCAAATTATTAACTATTTTCTGATCAAGATAAATTTTTAACCTTTTTAGACTTTCATAATTTACTTAACATTAAAATCAATTGCAAGGTTTGTGTCCGGGCATTAGATATTACCCCTCCTTTTTAATTTAGATGTTCCAAAACTAAACGCGACTTAAGTGAACCCCATTTTTTTAAAAATCAGCATTACATTCCCCATTTTTCTCAAATGCCCTGATCTCTGTAGAAACTATTCTTCAATTTATTTACTGGTTTACATAACATAATGTAACATGATTTCATGTATGACAAAAGCCACAAGGGTCTATCAAAAGTCATCCGTATCCATCAATCCCATGCATCTACAATATACAATTTAAACAATCCATAGGATTATGTCAGACCATGCATCTACAATATATAATTTAAAGCCTCCATAGGAGTCTGTCAAAAAAAAAATCAAAGTCCCCAAAATATACAATAAAAAGAATGCATCCACAGGAATGAGTCAAGAAACATATCCACATACCGAAAAGTAAGAAATTAACCCTCCATCCCCATATAATCATCCAATCTGCGCTTGAAAACATTCAAGTTTGGGCTGTCTACAGTCTCAGGTGGCAAACTATTCCAATAATCCACCACTCTGTGGGTGAAAAAATATTTTCTAACATCCAATCTGCACCTCTGTTTTTTAATCTTTAAGTAGTGACCTCTAGTCCTATTACTACCTTTTAACTCAAATAACTTACTGAAATCCAATTTATCCATCCAAGAAAAGATTTTAAAAAAGCTCAATCATATCTCCCCTCATACACCTTCTTTCAAATGATAACATATTTAATACCCTCAGTCTATCTTCATATTCAAGGTGCTTCAGGGATGGTATTATTTTTGTTGCCCTCTTTTGTATTGACTCTAACAAGTTTATATCATGTCTAAAATGTGGTGACCATGCTTGTATACAGTACTCTAAATGTGGCCTGACATGAGTTATATAGTTAAGGATAACCTCCTTACTCTTGTAGCTAACATTCCTTTTAATGTAACCTAGAACCCTATTTGCTTTATTTTTTGCCTCAATACACTGCTTTGAAAACTTCAGTGACCTATCTACTATTACTCCCAAGTCCTTCTCATCTTCAACTAAATTAAGCCAATACCCATCCATCTCATAGCTAAATTCCCTATTATCTCTCCCCATTTATTATGGTTAAAAGTCATCTGCCACTTCTGAGCCCAAGCTAACAACTTATTTAAGTCCCCCTGCACTTTAAAGCTACCCTCAATCTCTGACTACAGCTGCCAATTTAGTGTCATCAGCAAAAATTGACACTTTGCTATTTACACCTTGCCCAAGATCATTTACATAAATTAAAAATAATAAAGGGCCTAAAACTTTCACTCAACTTCCTATTTAAATACCTAATCTGAGAGTCACCCAATGGGTTTAAGCTTGATAAGTATAGGTTTAGGAAGGAGATTGGGAGGAATTGGTTTACAAATCGTGTGGTAGATGAATGGAATAGGCTCACTAGGCATGTGATAGAAGCCTCCTCTCTGGGTAGTTTTAAGAATAGATTAGATAAATATATGGATGAAGCTGCTAGATGGGACTGACTTTTTTTTATGTACATATGTATATATTTTTCTAAGGAGTGGGAAGATTATATTTTGCGGTTGCATGAATGGACATAATCCTCTGGATGCATTTTATGTATATTGTAGATTAGATCTGACGAACTCCTGTTAAGGGTGACAATGTTGATGACTTTTCTCTGGTAAGAAATCTTTTGTGTGTTGAATGGAACAGGAGCTGCCAAGTGTAGGCCATGAATGGTCTTTTGCAGTCTCCTTCTTTTCTTATGTTCTTATGTTCTTATTCTCTCTAGGCCTAGTATTACCCTCCCTCCTGCTCTCACTCACTTGACCTCATATTCTACTTTCAGGCACAGCCACACCAGACAAATCTCTTTCAAATTCTTCCTCTCTCAGGGCATCAAATCTGTTAGTTAGCCTAACAGGTTCCATGTCCCTCTCATTCACACACCTAACCTGTCCTAACTTATCTATTCTGTTCACTTTCACCCACCACTCATCATCACTTACTGCTTTCTCTCCAGTCCCTGTTCTAGGCATAACTTCCTCCCTCCTGGTCCCAATCTGACGCTTCAAACGTACACTGGGGTCTCTTCTCACTTCAGACACTAAATCATTCAGTCTCAAGCATTCTGCACGTAATCGACTCACCTCCTCAGTCAAAGCACATACACGGCACTCAGACACATTCACTCTCCTCTCTACACCACAGACATCGCACACTACATACACACTACTTTCAAAAGGCATACTCTACATCCAAACAGTCAGCCATACTTAAACAAGAACAATAATAGAAACAAAAACTTACAAACAACAAGAATTTAACCCGAATTTGTGCATGCAAGTTTAAAACCTGGTAATCGAGGTTACGGCAAAAACTTTGACTGGTTTAGTTTCTGCAGAGATGTCGCTATACACTATTATGAACAAAATAGGCTTTCCTTGTGGCTATTTCAGAAGTATACCCACCACAATAAAGTAAGTAAACAGCATTTTTCGTTTGTTTAGTTTCAGGCATTTTTGTTACAAACAAAATGGCGTTGGCTATATTTCAAATAAGACTCAAACGCACAGGAATATTCAGGCGGGGGTGAACGAAATATAAACATATAAAAATCCACTTTTTTAGCCGAGCTGATAATCTACATATTTACCCTACTTTTTTGTTGAGCGCATGAATATTCAGGTAGGGGTGAATGAAATATAAACAAACAAAAATCCACTTCTTTGGCTAAGCCGCCAATCTACATAATTACTAAAATATTATGGAGGGAACCGGGGAGGCAAGCACGTGCCTAAAACCTTAGAAATGATGGCGCTATCCAATAAAAAACTTGACCACATATTTCATACATTTTTAATTTGTGAATTACATCAATATTCTCTCTTATCTAATTGTTTAGTAATAAAATCCAGTAAATTTGTTCGATATGATCTACCTCTACTAAACCCATCCTGAGCATCCTTTATTAACCTACCACTCTCTAAATGATCAAAAATCCCCTTCTTAATTATCTTTGGTAAATATGTAGATTAGCGGCCCGGCCCCCCCCAAAAAATTGTGTGTAAATATTATCGTTCACTCGTGTCGGAATATTCATGTGCGTTTGAGTCCTTTTCAAATTATTATTCTATAAACAATTAGGATTATATACTGGGGGGCTGTGCCCCCCAGACCCCCCCACAATTTAATGAAACTCAGGATCATCATAGTGTAGTCTCCCCATTGTGTTTACCCCCACATGAGCCGTCAACTTAAATGTACTCCAAAAACGTGAAACATTTTGGAACACGGACAAAATAGTACGTCCCATCGTTCGCACCGATAATCTACATATTTACCCTATCTTCTCACAAATTTTACAAACTATAGAAGTTAAGCTTACCAACCTAAAAAGTTATTTGGGTCTTCTTTACTTCCCTTTTTAAAAATTGGCACATTTACTAATTTCCAATCATTAGGTATTTCTCCAAACTCTAGTGGTCTAGTATATATGTTATGGCAACTCTAAGGGTATTCCATATCTAAATTAATGGTATTCAATAACACTTGCCTGTGATAGACCCTTGTGGCTTTTGTAATCAATGAAATTATGTTAATACTTTCCAAGATCAAGGTCTCACTCACTGCATACCATACCATACATCGCAAATAAGCTGTATATTATTTACGTAACTTCATAGCTAGTTGGAAGAAATATTGATCTTAAAACAACTGAGAACGTCTTACCATAAATTTTCCTTTCCTTCAGTTCTAGCCTTCCGAAAGTCAGACAAACCGGAGAGGGCAGACTTCTCTCTCACTAGCGCCATGTTTAACCTGCAGTTATCAAAACAAGGTTCCAATAACAAATAAAATAGCACTACGAGTTGGGAAGGCAGAAAACGAGTAGGGGGTGAAATAAACAGAACTAGGGAATTGTTACTACTCGACACCAGAGCAATTAGCAATAACTATAAACCAAATTAAGATTCCATAATTGTTGGATAGTCAAGCAAAAGTAATCAAGATACTGAATGGAATGACGTCACTACTTGTATAAGCAAGTAAAATGACTCACTTTCCTGGCAGACTGGCACACCTGTTTATGATATAACAATGGAAAACTAATCATTTATACCCATTCATGGTATATGTCAAATGTAAGAAAGATACATAAAGTAAAAATATTAGGCGTCAAATTAGGATTGAAAAATTAACGATTTGCTATTTCGTAGTAATAGCATGCATGACCAGTGATCTAATAATTAAAGTTAAATCTATTCGATTATTATTTTGACCCATCTCCCACCTTGATGACTGATCGAAAAAGAGTAGGAGTAAAATAAAATTAAATAGTCGATGAAAACTAAAACCAGGTAATTATATAGAAGAAGACAGTAAGTGTAAATATACTGCGGCACAACTAATCGCTATCTTATTTATTTATTTTTATATTCTGCTTAATGTGAGATATTATTTGGTACTAAAACTACGATACTTTCTACGGAAGCTTTCTTTGGCCGTAATACAGTATAGTTAATTATGCACAATTTCCAATTATAATATATATTAAAAAGAGTAAAAATCACGAGAGTTAACACGCAAATAAGTATAAATATTTGTGTATAGCACGTAGGGAAATAGAAATATTGATTGGAGTTAGTAGTTTCGTTGTCTTAACATTTCCAAACTCACAATGGTTTATAAAATAGAGGGACACATTATTTATACAAAGCAATGTTTTCCCTAAGAGGTTAGATTTTTTTATGGTTTCTGATAAGTCTGATTTGAGAAAGAAAGATAGGAATGGATCTAAGGAAAACAAACCGCCGCTTATATTTACATTTATCTCCTTTGTGCTGGAAATTAGGAACGATTCAACGATATTTCTAATAAAATGATTTATATGCATTATGGTATCTGCTTTTGACCAGGTAATCTGGTGACCGATTTTAAGCTTGTGGACAGCCAAAGCACTATTTGATTATCCCTTAGATACTGCATTTTGATGTTATTTAATTCTTACAGAGGCATTTTTAGAAGTTTGACCTACGTGGTACACACACACACAACCCCCCCCATATATATATATATATATATATATATATATATATATATATATATATATATATATATATATATATATATATACATATATATATATATATATATATATATATATATATATATATATATATATATATATATATATATATATATATATATATATATATATATATATATATATATATATATATATATATATATATATATTAACTAGTACTTGAATAGAAAAATAAGTTAGATGTATTTATATTTTTATATGAATAGTATTTTCTGTAGTGTTAAGGAGATTTTATTTTTCGAGAAGTGAATATGAGTGAAATATATGATTTTGTACGAGTTATACTCATATACACATCGCAAGAGTCGAGTTGGGAGTACAACAAGGCAAGTCTCTTAACCTCCGATGTTATTAAAATAAGTAAACGAGAAAACACTCACAAAAGACATATTTTATTCCTTGACGTCTTTCGACCGTGGCAAAGACATCTAGGAATAAAATCTCTTTTCGTGAGTGTTTTTTCTTGCCTCACAAACTGACAGAGGTGGAAGGTCCGATTCGAAAATCCGATTTATCGGACTCGCATTTTCGAATCGGATAATCGAATCGGACTACCTCCCACCAAACGAATCGAATAATCGCAATCAGACTGCCTAAAATTTAAAGCGATTAATCCAGGTCAACGTCGTCTTTGTTTTTTCGCAATAGCAGTTTCTTAATAAATTTTCTTTATTTTTCTCAAGTAAATATTTTTTCTTTTTTTCTATTCTATTCTATTCTAAATCATATATAATAAAAGGTTATATTTTACAAGTATAAAGTAGGTATAATACGTGTTTAGTTTTGGTTTTTCGTACGCGTCTCATATCGATTAAGTGACGCGTCGCACCAGTTTAAAGCCAGTCGTTGAGAGAGCAACCTGCTGTTGCGCTGCTCCCTTGCCACCACTTGTGAATGCTTCGAAGTAATCCTTCTGTTTTCATTTTCCTACTATTGCGGACCCCAACGGCAAGTTGCACCATTAATATTTGCATTTAGTATTTCTATTTCGTTCTAATGGTATTCTTATGATCATATCTATACTATTAGTTTCATAAAGTAATGATAAATCAAGCTTAAAGTTCGTGAATTAGTCATTTCATACAAGTTTCATCATGTATTCGTGCGCACCGGCTTCTTACTTGTGCACACTTGCTTGTTGCTAGTTAGCATTTATTTTTACATTCAACTTAGCATTTATTTGTGCGTTTCGTAATTTTGTTTTTAAATACTGAACTTTTGTACAGAATTTAGCGCGTGCAAAAGAAGTAGCCTTGTCGAAGACGGAGTTTTATTCACACCTTTGATAGTGTACGAAGACACGTCCGTTACATCCAGTATGGAAAGATTTCTGACTCCTCAGCCCAGGAACAGGAACGCCAGCGGCGCAAACCAGAAGTCCCTGGGCTCCCAGCACACCAGCACAGCAACCATGCGGTGGCGGTCAGAGAACAACCTCATAGGAGTGGGGGTCGCTGGACTCGAACGAGTCGGCTGGGAGCAAAGCCACAATGGAGACAGACATCTCCAGCCTTAGCCAGGAGAACAGTTGGAGGCACATCGCCCTGTTCTTCAAGATCGTGGACAACAACAAAGCTACCTGCACCAAGTGATCAAAGACACTCAAAATTTAGCAGGGAACAACTGTGGGGGTCGAACCAATCTACCTTCATTAACCGCTACCTCCTTTACCACCTCATAACTTCTTTTTTTTTACTCCAAACACCATAATTACACTTTGGTTTCAGAAAGAAAGACATCACAAGAGGACTTAGTAGAAGGACGCGGAATACTATGGAGACCCTCACTAAGAGGGGCTCCCTAAGGACTATCCCTGGAATGAAGAACCCCGAAAAAAGGAATCTCTGTGAAACCCTCTTCCTCGAATTAAAGGTAGCACTGGTGAAACTAATTGAAGTCTCATCTGGGTTCACCGTCTTATGTGCCGAGACAAAGGATGTAGACCAGCTCCTATCGGAAGAGGGGGCGAGGGTCCTCAGGAACACCGGACTCGAGGCTAAAACCCCTCCAAAAGTGGCAGCCAACCGAAGCGTAATCTGCCGCAAAGTGGAAAGGATACGCCCGAGGAGCTCAAGGAGGAGATTACCAAGTTGGTGAAATAATAAAATTTCGCGAACACACCCACGTATTTAAGATCACCTTCGCTACCCTCGAAATGGCCAAGAAATCAACACAGAATGGAATACTGGTATTTAACATGAGAATACCAGGCGACAACATCCAACAAGAAAAATTTAGTAGCATCCAGATGTGTTTTTCATGCTACAAATTAGAAGAACACACTACCGCGACCTGTCCGGACAAGAACAAACTGTCGTGCAGTGAATGTGCCACAGAAGGACATCGGTTAGACAAGGGCGAGAGCACTAAGAAGAGATGCCTTAACTGTAAAAAGCCGAGACATCATCAAAAGGAAGAAAGAAGAAGAGAAGAAAGCTAAGGATATGACCCACGCGAACGCCACCAAGAAGAATGGGGAAGTAAAGACTACACCTGCACCTGTACAGATGAATATCACAGGAGATCTGAGTGCAAAGATTCTGATCTGCATTACCCACGCAAATGTGGCTAATGCAGTGAAGCCTGGCTATTACAACCAGGTACTAAATGCAGTCTTAAAGGCAAACAATCTCCCTTCAGTAATCATGCCTGTAGACCCTAAATGCCCCAAGGTATTCAAGGAATCAATCATAAGAAACAACACTGTCAAATCTGGACTGGAGGAGATCGTCGAGGCTTCCTCGTCGGAGGAATCCGAAGATGAAGAAGAAGAGGAAAAGGCTGAAAATAAGGAGGGATCCTCCTCTTCGGACAATGACGAGGGCCCCTGCACCCGTACACGAGCTACGAAGAGCAGGTCTAAAACCCCGAGTCCCCCCTCCCATGAAGAAGGAAAACCCTGAGCACAGTAAAACGGCCCAGCCAGCCCGCAAGAAGAATACGAAGAAGCATAGGTAATACCAACGGCTAGACGACGAAAAGGATTCTTTTCGGAAATGTACTCAGAGAAATTGATACAGACAACATCTTAATTTCGGAACATGGGATCGACACGCGTAGTGCAGAAATGAAATTATTTGCAGGAGCGGTTCGACGGTGCCGATATTGCAATAAAGAAAGGGATTAAATACAAGCAATTAAGAAATCTAGAAGAATCCTACCTCGTGAAGGAGGTTCAACTCAGCATAAGAAAGTTGGTCATTGCTACCAGATATCAAACGCCAAGGAGAGACGTGTTACCAGTTCACACTCTCACTGGCCTATTTGGGAAATGATCCCCAATATATTAATGGGAGATCTGAATGCCAGATGCCGAGAATCCGGTTACAGAACCTTCAACGGTATATGAAGCAGCCTGAACCTATTGCTAGACAAAAATATTGCTCAGCAAATAGGCCCCGACTTCCCCACCTTTGTCAGAGCAGGAAGTGACACATAATCAGACATCTGTCTGGCGATCGCCATCTGCCGTTCAATTACTAAATCACCAGTCCAGGTACCATGTAGTGACCATATAGGGATTCTACTCACTATCAACGGGAACTCTATAAAAGTTCCAGCTGCAATCAGAAAGAACTATAGAAGAGCAGACTGGACACGGTACGCGCGCTTCCTCGAGGCCTAAGATCCGCCACACTTGGACGAGGCAACTCTCGAGGAGATTGAAGAGGCAATTGACGACCTCAATAACCATCCCATCAACGCAGATAGGGCTTGAATCCCTAAATCCGAGTATAGGACCATCTATACCTACAGATGGACCGAATACACGAATGATTTATACCGTGAGCTGAAATTATTGTATGAGATCAACATCAGGAATGCATCAGTTCACTCAATGCAACGAAGTAAAGAAGTCGAAGAAGAACTCAACCAGTTGACCCTCGAACAACAATGGAGACGATGGGATGATGCGATCGATAACCTCAATCACGAAGCAACTCCCAAATATTTTTAGGAAAAAGATCAGAAGTCTCAAAGGATGGACTGGGAAGAAGAAGATTGAGCTACAAAAAGAAGATGGAAGCATCGAAACGGAAGAAGGAACAATTGAAGAGCTATTCCGAAGTTATTGGGAAAAAATCTTCAGTATAACTGAAGAGGAAAACGAAGACTATGACCTAGAGTTTGGAAACAATATCATAGACGAGCTTAACGAACAAATACATAAAAATACCAAAAAATACAAATACAAAAAAAACCCAGGACAATCGGGGCTTACAAAGCTAAACTTTGAAAAGGCACCAGCCAATGTCATCGAAGTGACGAGAAGGATATTTAACGCCTGTTTTGACACGGGATACTTTCCAGATGCTTATAAAACGTCTAATATTATTTACTTGCCTAAGCATGGAAAGGACCCAACGCTGAAGGAGAGCTACCGGCCAGTTTCACTTCTAGAATTTGGCATGAAGCTCTTCGAGAAGATCCTCAACCGAAGACTGGTGTTTTACTTGGAGGAGAACTCCCTCTTCAACACACATGAATTTGAGTTTAGGAAGAAGCGAAATACGGAGATGGAGATTAATATTGTAGATAGAGGGAAGTAGGAAAAGGGGCAAAGAAAAAATAATAGCGTAGGAGAGTTGCGAACAGCTTCCCGCGTCGCTGGACCACTGTTAGCCACCGGCGAATCCACTCGGCCATCCTGAGTCCCCCAAAAGACTCATTCAAACGAAGCTTTAAAGCCGCTCGCCTGCACTTCTTGTACGCTATACAACACCCCCCTCCTTGAAGTGGAGCGTATTTTGAAGAAAATAAAGAGAGCCCGTTTGAAAATGTTATCCAAGGGCTAACGCTTTCCCTCCCAGGTCTGGGGACCATTGTAGATAGAGGGAAGTAGGGAAAAGGGGCAAAGAAAAAATAATAGCGTAGGCGAGTTACGAACAGCTTCCCGCGTCGCTGGACCACTGTTAGCCAGCGGCGAATCCACTCGGCCATCCTGAGTCCCAAAAAATTTCATCCAAACGAAGCTTTTAGGCCGCTCGCTTGCACTTCTCGTACGCTATAATATCATCACGGAAAAACTAGCCCAAGAAAAATGGGAAAGAAGTTACGTGAACATTATTTGTCAGGATGTATCTAATGTGTTTGATAAGGTGTGGCAGCGGGGAATGCAGTAAAAGATCTTACGACTGGGCCAAAGTGAAAACTTAGAAAGAACTCCCTGTGACTCTGTCATGGAGAGAGCGACATATATCAGTTTATGGTGCACGTACGGATCAAAGTTTCCGCTCACTGCGGGCATCCCGCAGTAGGGGTGCTTGTCCCCAACTCTGTACTTGATTTACACCGCTAATGTCCCAGCCCCTGTAAGCCCCACTTGCCTCAACATGCAATTCGCCGATGATTTCACCCAGATAATCACTTCTACATGGAGGAATGCGCCTTGGGAAGCTCGTAGGGCAGCAGCAGAAACTGAAAAGCTTAACACTTACGAGGCCCGTTGGAAGATCTACCCAACCAGGAGAAGTTCAAAGTAGTCCCCATGGACAGTAGACTACTTTACGACGTCAGGGTGGGGGATAGACGTTATCTCTACACCACAGAGTTCAATGTACCCGGTATAGCAATGACTCTGGGCATTCCTATATTAAAAACCTCCTGGGAAACTTATATATATATATATATATATATATATATATATATATATATATATATATATATATATATATATATATATATATATATATATATCAATTATTATGTAAAATTCATATCATGCAATCCTTTAACTTTGTCAATTTAATCGTTCAATTATTTTACTTAACTTTTCTAAATTAAATCATATTTTATGTACAACTTAATAATTAATTAATATATGTATTTTACTCGTCAATTCATTTAACGTAATACTGTTCCAAACAACATCTCTTAAATTTTAACACACAAACAAATAAACACACGCTTTCAGCTCGACCAAATAGCACACTATTCTTTCCCATTTGACTCAAGCCACTCTTCGTATAAAGGTCGGTAATCATTCATTCTACAATTAGTCATTTACCTACAAACAAATCATACTTAGTTAATTCCACTTTCTCTCACAATTCTTTGCAAACGACCATACGATAGTAGGTCCTAATTATATTACTTCTCATATTGCAGCCTCTAATTCACAGTCCATCGTAGTCAATATATTATTATTTCACCTTATTATTTCACTATATTATTTCATATTTATTTCACATACTTCACTTCTCTTCGCATCTTGTTACTGTAAATCATATGTTAAAATATCTTACATTGTATACCTAATCTACTTATCTCATTGTACATTCGTTGATTCTATGAATATATTTATATTTGTGTAATTGTCTTTCTTAAAGCCCAGTTCATTATTTCAAAATTTAGTTCGCTGTCGCCTTAGGCCTAAAAACTATCCGCCTACAACTTCGATCAAACAAATTTATGGTTATGGTTTTCGAAACGCTATTTAGACTGATTTATTAACAGAAAATAAATCACTTGAATGACCATATACTATACCCGGAATGAAGATTACTTCGACCCGGTACAATGAGCACCTCCAAGAGAGAATCATCAAGGTCACTGCTGCAGTTAAAACTCTATACATGTTCAGAAATCTTCGTGAAAGCAATAAGAAAAAGATCTACAATACATTTGCAAGACCGATGCTGCTATACCCCGCTTCCGCCCTTTCATGTGTCTCAAAGACACAAAAGAGGAAACTACAAGTGGTGAATAATAAATGTATGTACTTAATTACAGGTACATACAGACGAGAAAGAAGACGTCAGGAAGAGCTGCAACAGGAGGTGGGGATAAGTCCCTTTAACGTTGACATAGAAGAACGGACAAGGAATATGCAGGAACTGGTTAATCGAGAATTGGACGATTATATTGTCCAAATGATTAACCAGAACAGAAGAGGCATAACTCGCGCCAGATTTCCAAGCTCCGCTGGGCTTTTAGCTGACGGAGCAGAAGTGCCGTTCTACGCATAAAGATAGGAATGTTTTTACCCAGACCCGAAAAAACGACCAAGAAAAAAAATTACCTAATCATGAAACCTCACCGATTTCTACAAGAATTCACCGATGAAGACCCCAAAATACAGAAGACATCCAAGAAAAAACAAAAGACACGATTTACACTCGCTACAAGATATATGGGGTTGAAGAATAAGTTCTTGCGGTTTTATCAAATTTATCCATTACCATTAACAATTTTAGAAAAAAATTCATTTTTAATTGATAACAATATGCAATTTAATCAATAATGTATTCTCCGTTGTTATTTACGACTTCTTCCCAACGTTCAACTAGTTTTTCGATGCTTCTGCAATAAAAATCTCTGCATTTTCACTCGAAGAATTCGTATAACCAGGTTCTTAATTCCACATCAGTATTGAACGAAATGCCACCCAAATTGTTGGAGAGCGATCAGAACAGATGGAAATCCAATGGAGCCAAGTCTGGAGAATATGGAGGATGCGGCAGGATTTACCAATTAAGCGTTTGGATGGCGTCTTTTGTCATATTGGCAATGCGAGGGCGAGCCTTGTCGTGTTACAGAAGGACTCCATAACGTCGATGAGGTCGCTTTTGACGAATAGCTTCGGCGAGTCGATACATTTGTTGAACGTAGAGTTCTGCATTGACAATCTCGTTGTTGGCAAGGAGCTCATAAAGAATGATGCCTTCACAATCCCACCACACACACAGCATCGTCTTTTGTGGATGAAGTGCTTGCTTTAAACGCCGAAGTGTTTTTTTATTGAGTCTAAGCCATTGTTTTCGATGGTTCATGTTGACAGAAACACACCACCTTTCGTCGCCAGTGATGATGCCGTGAAGAAATCTGTCATTATATCTACGAGTAGCTTTGTGACGAGCAAGCAAACCTGTGGCAATCGTGGAGCGTTTAAGTTTGTTGCTTTCGCTCAAAGCGTGCGGAACCCATGCACCGGGTTTTGTACTTTCCCCATCGAATGAAGGTGATTCACTACAGTTTTCTGATCACACACGAATTGTACAGCAAATTCTTTAGTCGATTGGCAGGGATTTTCATGAAGAAGGTCGTTCAATCGATCTTCCTCCAACTTAATGGGGAAACCAGAACGTTCTTCGTCATTAAGATTCAAATGACTGTTTATGAAACGTGAAAAGCACCATTGAGCTGTCTTTTCTGATAAAGCATTTTCTCCGTACACAACACAAATATCGCGCGTGCATTGTTCCCGTCTCGATTGAAAATGAATAACAACAAGTGTTGAAAATGCGGCTTTCTTTCAACTTGACATTCCATTTTGAGTGTACAGGACAAAAATTAAATTAACACAACTTTTAAATAAACCGCAATGACTTATTACTCGACTTCAAGACGTAGCCTAAGCAAAAGCCTAATAGTCTCCGCTTTTAAGAGACGTAGCCTAACCTTTGCTAATTTTGCTCCCATTATTTATTATTGTTTCTTAATATGTGCACAAATTACGTCAATAAAACTTAAATCAACACAACATTAAAAAAAACGAAAGAACTTATTCCTCAACCTAATACATAAAACAAAGACACTAAGCACAACACTAAAGTGATTAAAGTAATTTATTACCACAACAGCAAATGCGCATATCATATCCAAGAACATTATTTTTTTTTAAAGATAAATGGCTTGAACACCATATTAATATAGACAATCTCAAAGACAACAAATGTACCACAAAACAAAACAAATATTTGAAAGCTATAGGCCTGATCACCAGGCACTTAGCATCTCTTTGCGCCCTACTACAATTCTTTCTCTTTTCACCACTTGTCTATTTTCCGCTAACTGTCCTCGCACCCTTTCTTTATCCCTTACATTTACCAACTTACATCGTTCATAATTTTCATTCGAAGGATTCAGACTTCATTGAGGCAAAGAAAACGGAGGCAGACGAAACACGTGGAGATTTTCTTCACTTTCACTACGGGGATTTTTGAGAAAGAGATTTTTACAAGCTGCTCTTAGTCGACTTTTGGTCGGTTTACCCCCCCCCCCCCCCACACACACACACTCCCTCTATGGAGTAACGAAGCAGAAATGAACTGGACTGCCTGACATCTTGCCTCGTCCCAACTATGACGTTCTTTGTGATAGACATAATTGGGGGCGCCAAGGAATGCTGGTTTGAGGAGTAGCCCACAGTGGAGCTTAGCGTCAGGGGCAGGACTGTAACTTCCGGGGAAGGATGTGGGGGCCCACCCTCACTCATCTACCCTGGGAGTCCAGCCAGGACCATAGAGGGAAACAACACCCATCTCTATGTATGCTGTCTGCAGTTCTTTTACCCAAACCCGAGAGCCCCCACCCCCACCTCGGATTCCGCGCTAACCAACAAAAGGTCCGCAAAACAATCACATCTCGTGAGCCCCCAATGTTCACCCATCATCACTGTGGGGGAATTCAACGTGGAATTTCTTTTCCAGCACGGAAGTGAAGTCCTTGCCCTGGAGAAGATTCTAGAAGCTGGTTAGGGTTAAATGGGTAAGCCTCCCCCCCCCCTCCACAAGCGGTAGCCTCGAACCGCGTCCACCACGGACCACCTTTACGCGGGTTAGAATCACTTCGGCGCGAAGATTCGAGGCCATTCGAAAGTAGCGCTGTCCCCCCACCCCTGCGGGGGGGGGAGCCTTGTTTATATATAGGGCTCGTCTTCCATGTGGGAGACACAGAGTTGAGGAGTCTCGCAGGGACCCAAGAAGATTCCCCTAGTTCCAAGTCAGGTGCTAACAACAAAGCAAAGTGACGGCTGAACTATTTGAGTGTTGGAATTAGCCCCAGCCAGTGAGGTAATTCCATTTGATGATCGCTACCGAGCGATTTTTTTTTTACTCCACTCATCAACTCCTGTCAAAGCCCTCCTCGTTCGCCCCTCGTTTTCGGGTGGCCGAAATACTCTCCCCTGGATCGGACGTTACCACCCTCCTCCACTTTGGAAAACCGTTATCACGTTAACTTCCCGCTCAGAAGCTCCGAGCGCCCTTACCTCACGTTTATTGCCTGCAAAAGACATCCGTGAAGCCTTACCCTGACGTCTCACCTGGAATCCTCTGTAAGCCAACCCCTCTCCCCATTCAGTAACCCATTTGAGTTAATTCTCCCCATTTGAAGTCTCCTCTTGTAATACATTAAGTTTGACCTTCAGAGTCTGATGCATAACTACAAATTCCCCCCGTCCCTTGTTTACCGATGTTTTTTTTTTGCCCATTAATTATCCTATGTTTTTTTTTGCCTATTAAATCTCTGATGTAATTTTGCCCATTAATTCTTTGATGTAATTGTGCCCATTAAATTCTCTGATGTAATTTTTCCCATTATTTCTCTTATTTTAATGTAAATAAAATTATATTTTTGTTAATCTCTTTAAATTACCTTGCGCTCTGCCATTGCCCAAATTTTACCTGACCTCGTTGAACTCTTAACTCGTTGTTCCGCGCGTCGAAACTTGTGGCGTTCCGTTCCATGTCGGTTCACCTTTAAGTTATTGGTCCCTTCCCCATAGATATAATATGGTATTGATATAATGTAATGTCATACCACGACAATCACTCATCCACCCTATTTGGCAGTTCACGTTCATGGATGCTGAGTTACGAAGAAGAGAGAGCCACCCCCACACGAGCATAAAGGAACACCGCAACAAGAAACGGAGTACGAACCATTTTATCTCGAACCAACCAAAGGTACAACAACCAACGATTGGAGAGCATAAGAAGAATATACCCCCGATGGGCCACTCTCTAGAAGAGATGGCCCAGGATAACACGACCAGAATACCCCTGCAGACAATCGACGGACAACCCAAGCCCAGCAGAGAAAAAGTATTCGAGGTTGTTTATAGCAAATTAAGTATTGCCATGGTAAAACTGCTGGAGGTGGCCTCGGGAATCGTTGCTATCTGTGAAAAGAAGGACATTGAGGCCATCCCCAAAGAAGAGGCAGTTGAGGTCCTTCGTGGAATTGGTCTGCAGCCCGCCATACCACCTCAGATCTTGGCCCACAGGAGCGTGGTATGCCGGTGACTCGACCTATGGATCGGGCAACACTCGAAAGAGGAAACCAAGGAGGAGATCCAGCTTCGAAAAACCTCAGCCAAGGTAGTCGAAGTGATCAAGTTTAAGAACAGGAAGGACAACAGTGGCTACACGCACGTTTTTAAAATATACTTCGCAGAGACCACAATGGCCCAAAAGGCAAAAAAAACATGTTCTGCTCATGTTCAATGCCAATGTAAGCGGAGACCAAATTAAAAAAAAACAGGGGAATTTACTCCGGTTTAATTCTGCTTTGGGTGCTATAGAGTGGAGCAGCACGTTACAAAAGACTGTAAGGAGCCACAGGAGACATGGGCCAAATGCAGCGAAAAGGGCCACCATTGGAAAACGGGCAAAAACAACTTCGAAAAGTGCGTTTACTGCGGGCACGGTTCTGGTGCAAGGAATTTCCGCAATAATAACATTTTTCTTTATGTTTTCGAAGCGAAGGAGCTGCAGCACAATTCGAACCCTCAAGATTAGGATTAGATCACTAGACTTCAGCGCCCAGCTTATGCGATTCTACTGAAGCTACAGGACCAGAAGTGAATGATGCATAGCCTTCCGAATCCCTTGTGGCAATCTCTAACGCTCTCGCTTGATCAACAGCTGAACATAATGTAAGAGTTTTGTTTTCTAGAAGTCTCGTTTGGATTTTTGATGATGAAAGCCCAGTAATAAAGGCATCTCGAATATATTCATTTCTATACCTTTCGATATTCAAAGCCTTGAAATTGCAATCCAAACTGAGTGTCTGAAGAGCACGTACATATTCATGAATCGTTCACTATCTGATTGTTTACGAGTCGCGAGCTTGTGTCGCTCCACGACCTCATTCGCAGGTTGAATGAAGGCGCTTTTGAGAAGAATAAGAGCATCTTCGAAATTAGTACAATCGGAAATTATCTCAAAATTTTCAGGAGAAACTGAATTGGCTAGGAGGCCCAAATGGGAATCGTTTGTACCTTCAATTGACGCTTTGTACCTCGAAAAGACAAACAACCAGTGTTTAAATACACGTGCAGCTTCTGGTTCAGTTGGAAGAACATCCAAACGATCGGGAAGAAGACCACGTTCCATTCTTCTTAGTCAAATAAATTGAAGTACCCCAAAGGCTAACGAAGGTTCCAAAGTTCGGCTTGATTTCACTGAAATAAATAATTGCAGAACATAAATATACAAAGAAAATAATACATGTAATGAAAACACTCTCACATAAGCACACACAAATATAGGCATGCGTACATTTCACAAACAAAGAATTTACATAGGTGGCATAATGTTAGTTTCATAATTCTAGGAGTCCAGTTAGTAGAGGAACTGCAAGATCTTCATTTCCATACATTATGCACACTAACGCACATTACGAGACACTATCTGTTATAATTTTATTTAATATTCAAACCTACAGAAAAAATCAAAGGTTAGTTATGAACTTAATTAATTATAACTTAATAAATTATAACAACTATCTTCCTTTTAATAGACCCTATGTGTAATTTTCCTTTAAGAAGTCTTTTTTAGCCTTCTTTGATGCTGTTATTGAGGTAGAGTAGGTGTACTAATAAGCTACTCTTTACGATGTACAGTAAAACTCTATTATCATTTCTTTGAGCTCTCTATGTATCAAAGAAAATAATTCCATTCTCCGTTAGTATTTTATCCTTTGCGGTAGAGTAGGGGATAGTCACTTGTTTCTATTGTCAGGTTTCAGTTAGAACAATTATATCACATTTAATCTCATTGCTTCAGTGACGAGTTCTGTGAGATTTATCTTTTAAGATAGTGTTCTTCAGTTGTAAATTGCAACATAGGAGTCTTTATTTAAGTTTTAGATATTGTCGTTATGATTGAAATTGTAGGCGGTCGCATTTTTACTTAAAGTACCCCTGTTTACACAATAACCGTGGTTGACCTTAGTTTAAATCTGCTGATCCAAATGGAACGGCCGAATTTTCTTACAGTTTGTTTCAGAGTGAGAATGTTTGGGCCATAAGCTACGATGCGAGCCAAATATTAAACAAATAACAATCAGGGAGCATTATACAGAACTTTATGTTAATCCAGAATTTAGAAAGGAAAAACGGTAATAATATAAAGGAAATGTGTATAAAACTCATAGAAAAATTGGACGTGGGTCACTATGGAAAACAAAAAAGATTACAAGATATGCTATGCAATGCAGAAAGATTTATATTGCAAACAAATTCGAAAATAGAAAATATTTAACGCACTACAGAACAAAGGGAAAGGGGGAGGTAATGATAAGGGAAAAGTAGGCAAGCAGTTAATAAATATTCCTTCGTGTTTTCGGGAGGATTGTTTCAGGTATGATTTAAGTGTTGATAGCTAGCTTGTTTTGTATTATTGTGACTGCTTCAGCCATTCGCACTCGAGGTAGATCATTTTCACGGCGCACGAATGGTGGTGTAATCATTGAAAATAATATTTGTTTCTCATGCCATGGGGTGACTGGGTATGAGCATGATGGTAAAACTCTGTAGGTGTGCAGTTAAGCGTTTGGGCGGCCTGGTGTCAGTCAGGCCAATGTACCAAGTATTGTGATGCTCACAGGCACCAAGGATTGTAGTTCTATTGGTTACTGACATTAACTTCCTGAAAGGTGTCAGACTGCGGGAGGCAACTATTTTTCATAAGAAGACTGGATTTTTTCTAATTTTGTAGTGGATGAGAAGATCGTGCTGGGACTAAGGTGATGTGAGGGCGATATGGATCCAAAGATCGGAGAAAGTAAATAACACCAATCATCGGTGCAACTGAGTAAGTCCAATATAAACTAGCAAAATATTTAGTATATTTACTTTCTCCGATCTTAGGATCCACATCACCCTCACATATAAAAAAATCAGTTGATCTTTGCAATAAGTTAGAAAATATGAGTGTAACATCAGACCTGAGATTAGTCAGTCTTGATGTTACCTTATTATTCACTAAAGTGCCCGTTGATGCCTTATTAGATTTCCTAGCTGGTATTCTTAATTCTTATGATTTGCCTTTACCGTCCAACTCAATAATTCAATTAATTTGTTTATGCAATAAAAAATGTAAATTTAGTTTCAATGGCAAGTTCTACGAACAAGTGTTTGGCATGGCTATGGGTAATTCCTTATCTTCCATATTGTCATATATATATATATATATATATATATATATATATATGGAATATTTTGAAACGAGACTGATTCCATCGGTTTGGTTCACTCAAATTGTTTGGTACCGCTATGTAGACGATGTGCTGGGAATTCTAAAGGAAGATTTTGACCTTGATGGTTTTCTTTTATTTATTAAATTCATTATTTCCGTCAATTAAATTTACTTTAGAAAAAGAAGAAAATAATAGCTTTCCTTTCCTAGACGTTCTAATTATTAGACAACCTTACAGGTTTAAGTTTTCTATTTTCAGGAAACCGACAAATAATTTATCCTATGTCCATTTTTATTCAGGTCATTCTAAAAATATTAAAACATCACTATTTTTTCCCTGTATCTTAGGGCACTCAGAATATGTAGTCCTGACCTATATAGACCAAGAATTTTAAAAAATTGAAGTGATTGCCTTCAATCTTGTTACCCGAAATATTTTTGGAAAACTGCATGTATAAAGCTAAAAATCATTCTATAACCGCAAGTTGAAGAAAACAGACCCTTTACACAACATATTTCTTTTTCCTTACCATGATAATTTCTTGTATGTAGTACCAATGTTAAAACAACTTGATATAAATGTAATTTTTAAATACAATTATACATTAAAAAATATGTTAATAAAACACAGCCCAAGGAACGATAATAATGTAATATATAGTATACCTTGTTTGGATTGTAATTTATTCTGTGTAGGTCCGTCCAACTTCTAAAAATATCTCTATAAGAATTAAGCAAAATCAAAATTCAGTATCTAAGGGATATACAAATAATGCTTTGGCCGTCCACAGGCTTAAAATGGGTGACCAGATTAATTGGCCAAAAGGAGATAACATAATGCATATAAATGATTTAATTAGCAGAAATATCTTTGAATCGTTCCTAATCGCCAGCGCAAATGAGAGAAATGTAAATATTAGCCCCGGTTTGTTTTCATTAGATCCAGTCCTAACTTTCTTCATCAAATCAAATTTATCGGAAGTCATAAAAAAATGTGACCATCTGATTTTATAGGGAAAACATTCATAAACAATTGTGAGTTTGAAAATGTTATTAAGATAACGAAAGTGCTAGCTCCAATCAATCTTTCTTTTTCCCTACGTCGGAACATTTGCGATGTAACAGCTCATCCTTGACAAGGTATGAGATGCTTTTTCCACCACGGGAAAACTCTTGCTCCTGAGGCCTGGCTTTCTCCCAAAGGGGGAGGAGAGTTGCGCACCCCTTCTGGGCGCGGGCAAAATCCTCGTTCAGGAGGGTCTCGATCTCTCGATCGACGGAGTTTTGTAAAGGAACGCGTTCCTGGAAAGCCTTGGCGGCCTGGGCACGAGTTACCACGGGTTGTGCTACCAGGTTACAAGTACCAGGTTACTTGTAACGTGGGGACTCTGACCAATCAGTACAGAGCCAAACTTGATTGGGGTTTGTCGTGGTATAGGAAGGACCAAGTGATGGAAGGAGTTGGGACGTATGGGTTGCTTACGTACTACAAAAAAAGACTCCTTGACTAACGTTATACCTCTCTAAGAGTGCTATATATGTTTTATTATTATTATATTGATTATTGACTTCTTTAAACCTTAAGAGTTATTTGTGCCATACCCAGCGATTCGAGGATAGAATAAAAAAATGTTAAAACAAACTAAAACTTTAATTAAAACACAAAAACAAAATAAACATGAACCACAGAAATATTACGAACTAAATACACAGTAAGGACTTCAATAATTTCTAAGTAAGGCTTTCTAACTTGACCTACTTGACATTATAGTGATGGTTGACGCACCACTGACTTCAATTTAAAAAAACAAATGCTACCAGCCTTTACCTGCTGCAAATACCTTTGTGGATACCCCTTGGAACGGTTTGAGTCTGACCTTGAACTCAATGAGCTACTTTACCTCGGGAATGTTATTGTCTCGAAGACGCGTGCTGACCGGCTAGATAGAGGTTGCGGGAGAATAACTTGAAAGCCACAAAGGACTTTGGCGAATGTGGCAGCTGGGGAGCCACACGATTTCGGCAGGAAGGGATATCACTACGCGATAGTGAAAGAATGTTCCTTTCTCCTCTTCGGATTACTTTGGGGAGTAATTCGCACTGTCTAGCGATGCGCTAAGGCCTGAATACGTTGACTCAGAAGAGTGCTGGATGGAGTGGACTCGGAGGGGTCTTCTTCAAGGGCGAGGACTATCCCTGTGCTTTAGGATGCATTAGGTTAGGAGGGGTCTCTCTGATGAGAGTAAGTTGAACTTGGTTTTTAAACCAAGGTAACTTGACGTTCGGTGTGACCACCTGGGAACGGGCTAGAGGAGGAGCTTTTTCTTCTTCGTTTCGGTATTCCTCAAGAGCGAGGACTATCTAGGTGCGTTGTGCTACACCAGGATAGGGGGAGGGGTTGTTCTCTGATGAGACTAAGTTGAACTTGGACAAGTTAACTTAAAGTTCGATTTGGTAACCAGGAACTAGCTCGAGGATGAGCTGCTTTTTAGTCCCTTCTCTTGGTAGCCCGACCTCTCTTGCCTGGGACTTCGTAGCCTGGTTGACTCACGTATTCTACCTCGTTTTTCCTAAGTTTTCGGTATATATACCGTCACGCCACTGCGGTAGGGGTAGAAGGATGGGGGGGCTTGTGGACGAGTCACAGGAGGGTTCTTACTCCAACGGTTTTTCTAAGGAAGTCTTACCTCTGGTCCTGTTGGGCCTTCGAGCTTGAGAGAAACGCGTCTCAAATTTCGTACGTGAGGTGAAATTGAATACACACTCGTAGGTGAGATCTTGCAGTTTTAACCGTTCTGCTTTTCATAGGGACGATGGGCTGTGTTTACGAGATTGACCCAAAGTGCCTACACGGCCCGGATGTTTTGCGGTCAACGTCCCGTGTCTCAACTGAGAGAGGAGGGAAAGGGTCGATTTCCCTACAGGGTTGCTACCACTTCGATCCAACCAGTTAAATACTCACATTCGATGTGGCATTTTACAATGGGAAACGATTCGCTCGGCCGAGGTAATCATGGACCACAGCGAAATTTTGGTGGTCAGGACCGACTGAGGAAAGTATATTCTCGAATACCACGATGCATGTGCACCCAGTTTCACGTACAAGGGTGGACACACGGTATCCATCCATTCATCGCTCCATTTTCAAATTACCTTAGTGTCTGGAGTTATTGGTCGACGAGAGAGACGTAGTGGTATCTCGAAGAGACGGAGGGGGGGGGGAGCAGGAGTGGCACTAACATGGTGTACCTGATGGGAGGACACGCTTCTGAATTGAGAATTTTGAGGACAGTTCATGCGTATATGACTTTCTATTCCGCACGCGAAATAGATTATCTGCCTTCTGGGGAATAACAACGCGGGGAGAGTGGTAATTATGGGTTCAATGTCTATTGGTTCTGAAGGAGGGAGGTTCCTGGGTTTCGAGGGGCCTTGTACTTTCACGAATTTAATGGTATTTCTTGGACGGGGCCTGGAGTTATTAATCTTAAATTTGGGAGAGGATTCTTATTTACTTTTGGGTACAAATTATGGCTACTTGCATAAACACCAGCCTCTTCTAGGCATTCCTTGAACGTAGAGCAGCTCTTGCCCTTAACAAAGGCACAGATTTCGGGGGTTAGGGAAGCTAAGAATTGATCTTTTAGGACGAAGTCCAGAAGGGACTCGTACTCTTGGTGGACTTTACACGCATCTAACCAAAATTGAAGGTGTTTCTCGAGGGTATACCCAGAATGGCAAAAGGTCTGACTGGGGCAGATCTTTTCCTGACGGAAACGGGCATGATAGAAGTCTGGAGTCATATTTACGGCAGTTAAGAGTTCAGACTTGAGGGTAGAATATGTCCCTTAACTGTGAGTTTAAGAGGGGGATCAATTTGGCTACACCATCTACCTCGATCTCCCAATTGTTGATTCAAAAATCTTCTCGAAATACGTAATATAATGGTGGGGACTGTGGAGTTTCGGTCCGGGAGTTAATTGAAATTGACTCTAATTGATTACGGCTTAATTCCAGTTCATGCTGCCTTATTCTCTAACGTTCTTCCATTCCTGCTCTTCTCTCTTCAGCTGATCTTAGTTTTTATTCTTGCGCTCTTAGTTCTTGTTCCTTCGCTCTTAGTTCTTGTTCCTGCGCTCTTCTCCCACCTCTTTAATTTCTCTCTTCTTCCTGATGATACGGAATTACTCGGGAATATACGTGAGGCTTAACTTTTCCCCAAAGTAAATATTCAGAAATTATCACACTAAAAGAACACTAAAACTCTTTATACACGGTTAGGACGGGTTAATCTTTCTAATCCGGCTGAGGATTAACTCAAATATTCTTGTAAATGGTATACACCATCACACAGAACGGGTCCCAAATAATAATCTAAATTTTAAATTGTTAATAGACTAAAGTTCCATAGATCTAGAACTAACTTGAACTTACTTCGGCCAAAAATTAAAAAAATCAATAATTCGAGGGAACTACTAAAACTCAAAGGGGATGTAAATCAATTAAGCTGATTTACTATGTAATATACCTCACACACTTGACACCAGTTTTTATAATATGGAGAAGTAATATATGTCGTGATACAACCACTCTATACCATACACTACTATATTATGTGGGAGGGGTGGGGGGTGACTTAATCACCTACCGCAACGCGAACCGTTGAAGTACCGTTCACAGTGATTAACGACCGACTAAGAGGTCAAACTTGAGGCGTTGGGTTTCAAATCCTTAATAATCAAACGGAGTGCATAAATGGTTGGCGAGATTTACTTGAATAGGCCGAGAATATCGTTCAAGGTTAGTTAAAGATGAAACAACAAAAATATAATTATATTTACACAGATTAAAATAAGAATAATATAGACAAAAAAGAATTATTTAAATAAAGATAGTCTCTTGATAATTATTATGAGGAATTCTCGAATGGAATTAATTGATTAATGTAACTAAGCTCAGAACAAAAGGGGGAACTTGACAATACTAATAATGGAGGGGGTTTCAGTCTTACGGGTCGCTGACTTCGAGGAAAACCCCTCTTGCGATGAGGCAAGTCGGACACGATCTGAACCAACCTTCCAATGAAGATATCCAAACTTCAGAGATGACGTTCGACGGGGGATGTGGGAATTCTCGTAATTCAACTGAAAGATGAATCTTCTTTTTTCCCCAAAGGTAATCGATGGAGATTTCCTTCGGTTCGATTAAACGAAGGGAGATTGTTGCGCAAATTCAAAGGCTTGCCGTTCACAGAAACTACCAATTGACTTGGGTAGAATCATGGCTGAAAAAGTCTGCTGTCTAACGAACGCCCACGAGACGAGACGATAAGGACGGCCTTGAGGTGCGGGCTGGACTCGTCGAACTACAGAATTACCCGCGTATTTGTATGCCCGATTCTGAAGGAGAAGGGGAGTTTGGAGAAAGGAGTCACAAGCTCCAGACATCTTAATCCGGAGGTCGAATAGATTCATCATTTAGCAGCAAGGGGCGAGACAGATCCGCTCTTTCACATCTCGTCACCGGGAGGAGGGAAGGGGCGGGGCTTGGGACAAGTTCACGGGATTGGGAAATATTTTCCCAACGTGCTCAGGAGTCCAAAATTCGAGAATGTTCGAACAGGAGATGACGTCGTCCATAGAGGGATACCATAGCACGTGGTCTCCAATAAATTAGGGAGGGATGGGGGTCAGAAGTTGTTCTTTTACAACACACACTCAGTCTCGTCGCTATAACTGATGCAAAACAGGCACTGAAAATATCTTCTTTTGCAAATATCATTCATGCTGTGGGGGTCGAACCAAGTAAAACATTCGAATGAAAAACTTAAACGGTTCACATATTGAACTTATAAATGGGAAGACAAACAAACTTCCCGCTTTGTATTATTTCTCTTTCGTAAATGGGAAGATGGACTTCCCGCTTTGTATTAATCGCTTTCGTAAATGCGAAGATAGACTTCCCGCTTTGTATTAACCTCTTTCGTAAATGGGAAGATGGACTTCCCGCTTTGTATCCTCTCTTTTGTAAATGGAAACTTAAACTCCCCAGTATGCAGTATTTTTCTCTTGTAAAAAAGGAACGAAAATCCCAGTGTACTCGGTCGGTGAAGGAGCTTTCCGAAACCATTGCCGCCTGTGTTGGGTAGTGAGGTAAAGGGCTAATGTGATTGGCTTTTGGGAAGCACAAATCGTGCAGGTCACAGAGAGCGACATTGTTGAGTCGATGCTACTTAGAGCTTCTGTTATTCTCCTTGTGAGACCTCACAGGAAAGAGTTCACGCCATCGAAGTCACTTACACGAACCTTTACCTCCTTTACCGAGAATACACATTCGGTAGCGTATGCTGGAGCCGCGCTATGATTGAACGCTTAAAAATTCGGAAAATGGATTTCAGCCATTTTTACATGCAAACGATTTGAGCGTTATTAACTTTTTAAATCCATCGTGACACTAATAGGACAATTATTACAGTGCTTATGTCTAAAAGCTGATTGGTCAATTTGTTAGTGCTAAGGTCTGTTATTCCAAAAATGAACATAAGTATGACAATTAAATGTATCTCAATTCTGATTGGTTGAATTTTGTAGAATTTTGAGTAGATAGAATGACTATTTATATAGGTGTATTTTTATGGAAAAGCGTTTCTATCGATCATACTGAGGTGCTTTCTGAGTGACATCGAGTTCGGCGCGGTCTACCAACCTCCACGCCGTTCATACTTGCCCTACCACGACATGTATACCCTTTTGATGAAAGAACACCCAGTGTTGCTCGCTGGGGACATGAACGCCAGGAACAGAGCAGCGGGCTATGCAAGGACAAACGCAAGAGGCAGGAATCTTAACCTCTTGCTAGGAAGGGATATCGCTGAGCGCATCGAGCCGGACTTCGCTACATTCTTGTATCCAGGGTCGGCCACCAAGCCTGATGTAGTTCTCATGAATCCCGGCTTTCCCTACCACCAGCTTGACAGTCCAGGACCGCTGACACCTAGCGATCAAATGCCCATGTTAATCACCACAGGAGCTGCTCCTATTCCAGTTCCTGTTGCTCCAAGGAAAGACTTCTCGAAGACCAACTGTGAAGCATACAGGAGAGCGTTCCCATTGGAACTCTCTGACTTGGACAGTTCATCCGAGGTAGACCTCGACAATGAGCTTACTGCAATTAATGCCTGCATTTCAAACACAGACGCGATAGCTATCTTAACAACCTCTAACAAAATCACACTGCCAACAACCCCTACACAAGAGAGAGTGGTGCTCTAACAGCGCTTCGCTGAGGTCTACAACCACATCTTCATTATGGGCTACACGAGGCCCATGGATTTCCAACTCGTTCAACACCTCAAGGCACAGCTGCAAACCACGCTGGCGCACGGACTGAGGGAGAAGTGGAACCCTCCAATTGAAAATTTAGACACTGACAGGAATCCGAAGTTTATCTGGGAAACAATCAACAGACTAAAGGGGAACTCCTGTTTCCATGGCCCAACTGCAATTTCGCACGAAGGTACCACGGCAACCACTTCCAGAGAGAAGGAGAGGCTGTTCCGTGGAGTCTGGAAAAACGTTTTCAAAATCTCAGATGAAGAGGAGGAAAACTTTGACCTAGGCTTCGAGGATCAGGTTCTAAAGTAGATGGAGATGAGGGAGGGCAGGTTCAACCCTTATAGAACCTCGTACCTCCACCGTCTACATGGAAATTCTCAAGACGGGAACCCCATCACCAGTGCGGAATTGTGGAAAGCAATCGCTTCATTTAAGCCTAAAGCTCAGGCCTCAGCCAAATCACCATCAAGCACCTGAAGGAGGCACCCGAAACATTTCGGACTAGGCTGTTGAACCTGCTCAATTCGTCCCTAGCAATGGAATATTTGCCAGATGGCCTGAAAACCTTGAAAATGATTTTCATTCATAAGCCTGGGAAGCCATCGAACCAGGTCATGAATTTCATACCTATCTCATTGCTGGAGACCATTGGGAAGGTTTTGGAGAAAATTCTCACCAGCAGACTATCAAAACACCTGTCAAAGCAATCTCTGTTGAACGAGGAACTGCACGGATTCAGAAGACACCGAAGGACGGAAACAGCCATAGCCCACATGCTTCAACACGCAGCGGCACATCGGCCTAGGAGGGGGGGATCGACGTTGTTTGCAGAATTGTAAAGAAGGTCCTCGACAAAGTTTGGTTCCACGGCTGGAAGTACAAAATCTCGCGACTAAGACTCACTCCCCACTTCGAACAGATCCTCTATATCTACTTGACCAACAAGTAAGCTGTCATTACCTTCGAGAAGTATACATGGAAAGCCTTCGAGCTCCTATCCGGTGTCCCTCAGGGAGGATGCTTCAGCTCCACTCTTCACACCATCTTTACGAAAGACGTCCCCAAACCAACTGATGGAAGAACTCTCAACATCCAATATGCGGACGATATTACTCAAGTTGTGGTTCGAAGAACAACTTTTGCGAAGATGATGGCCAGAGCCACGACAGCAGAAGCTAAAAGAATCTCCAGGTTCGAAAAACGCTGGAAAATACAGACAAAAGTATCAAAATTCTCAGCAACCGCAATAGGGAGGCGTCTCTCTGGCTCTCTCAATCTAGAAAACTCCGAAATTGACTACTCACCGCACGCGTCAGTCCTCGGCTACAAACTTGCCACTACTGGCATGAACAGACGCGTCAGCTCCAGTATTGGATACGCCAGCACTGAACTCGACAAAGTACTCCGATTCAGAAACCTCAGCACAACCAATAAAAAGAAGTTGTACACCAGTCTAGTCAGATCGAAACTGGTGTACCCTGCTATTCCGCTCAACGCGGCGTCAAGAACAAATATTACAAGACTCCAGAGTGTGCAAAATCGAGGCACCAGAACAAAGGAACCTGTACTAAAGTACAACTAAGAGGAAAGAAAAAATTGCGAAATAATAATATTAAAAAATATTCCAAAATGGAACAAATTAGTATGTCAATAACAAATACAAAATAATAAAAAGATCCCGCAATGGGACGACATTAACAAATACAAAAAATAAACAAAATAACAAATGGAGATGGCCCGTTCACCGGGCACCCACACACATACATATCTGAGTACCACTTTCTTCCTTTTCTCACTATTACCATCCACCCTCTCTGCCAAACTCCTGCCCCTCTTATTCTATCTTTCTCTTTCAAGATTCAAGGAAAAGGAGAGTTAGCAATCATTATTATTCAAGAAGAAAGAAATTGTCATGTCCGTTCGCCATTTCGAGGCTTGTTCCAGTTGTTTACCAAGAAATAAAGAATTCAGCTATATATTTTCCGTCATCCTAAGGAATCTCGTTGATCACATAATCCAGCCTACCAAACAACGAGAGAGCAATTGTTATATAGCCCCTATAGAACATAAGCGGTTGTCCAAAATCCGCAGAGATTATCGAAACTGTAATCAACTGCTCATTAAAGGTGCCTTGCATTAAAGGGTGGAACTCTCTGTTTGATGCATCGTCATTACTATTGAAACACAAGGACAAATTACATCAACTCATGACGTCCCTTGAACTTCCAGTGTTCAGAAGTCACAAAATTATATTTCTTGAGAGTATGTCTCAGTTTGGGCTCCTATTGCAGTGGCAATTGATCGCCTACAGGAAGAACCAAACTGTTTTTATGGAGAATTGCTCCCTACCTTGCTTACTGTGGAGAAAAAGGTGCACTTCTCTAAGTGCAGTCACTAAGGGCTTTGGAAAGCGCTACCAATCTTATTTGACCTTGGCAAATGAAGCCAGCGTTACATATGCCATTATTACATCAATAAGCTATCCATTATTATAACTCCGCTGGTTAGATACCAGTATTTCATGGGCCAGTTCAAGCCACCAAGACTGTTAAAAATATTATGATTCAAGTGATTGAGAATTTAGCAGGGGTACCCGAAGCTGAATCATTCAGTGGTGTATCGGACAGTGACGATTATTTTGGATTTACAAAACCAACTCAAACACGTTCAACCGCAGATTTAGAATTGTTCAGTTAATTCCGTAATTCAAATAAAACACTTCAAAGCTTACATAGATATCCAAACATAAAAAAGTTATTTATTAAATACGACATCACCCTTCCGTCGTCAGCTCCTGTGGAACGGCTCTTCTCTTTAGAAGGATTGACCTTATCTCCAAAACGGAGTTCTTTATCTAACGAAACATTTCAGCCACTGATATTACTTAAATGTAATGCTGATATACAGTGGCGGCAACAAAAAAAGTGACATGTGACAATTCAGAGAAAATGAAACAGAAAAATGTAACTTACATATTTTATTATGAATATTTCATGAAAGTTAATACTTGGTCATGTTGCCCTTGCACTTGATGATCATCCTGAGTCGATTGGGCATTGATTCAGTAAGGTTTGTGAAGTAGGTGGGGTCGATCGTAACCCAGATCTTCTTCAGTGATTCTATCAGATCCTTGATGCTGCCGAGTGCTGGCTCTTGAACTTTGGTTTTCATCAGATTCCAAGCATTCTCAATAGGATTTAGGTCCGGGGAATTACCAGGCCACTCCCAAACACTAATATTATTATCATTGAAGAACCTTTTCACTAACTGGGACCTGTGAGCAGGGGCACCATCATGCATGAAAAATTCACACTGATGAATTTCCCAAAATGGCAGCATGTGCTGCCTCAAAACTTCCAGATAGTTAGTCCCCCTCATGGTTACATTCTTGGGAAGGAAGTACAGACCCCTCTGCCCTTGTTTCCACTAAAGGCACCACACACCATCACACTATCAGGGTGCTTCACAGTTTTCACGGTATATTTTGGTTTATACCGAGACACATTGCTGGGACGACGCACGATCTTTGACTCTCCTCTGACCAGCCTAAAGGTGTTTTAATCACTGAACATAACCTTTTTCCAATGGGCAGCTGTCCAATGTTTATAGGTCTTGCACAAATTGAGCCTTTTCATCTTCATAGTCTTGGTAAGAAGTGGCTTCTTGGCAGCGCGGCGAGCCGGTAGGCATAAGTCCTTCTGTAAGCAATGACGGATGGTCCTGAGGGCGACGTTCTGGAGGAGGTCTGGGTGTTTTTTCTTGATTGAAGCGGAGGTTACAGAAGGGTCTGACATCACTTCACGCCTTAGGATATTATCAGTCCTTGGAGATGTCTTCCTAGCTGCACCAATGCCCTCCTTCATCTTTGGTATGGTACCTGGTGGCAATAACTCAGCTGCCCGTTTTAGGCGATGAATCGTATTTTTTGAGGTTCCTAAATCTGCTGCTACATCAATAAAGACTTTCCCTGCTCTAATAGGGTCAAGGCACGGCTTTTCTCTGTCATAGAAATCTTTTTCCGCCCCATTGTATCCATTTGCACAGAAGTTATAGCACGTCAAATGTAGGCACGAATGCAGGAAATCAGCACGCTGGAGTGCCATACACTAAAGCCTAACTGTACGAGCTCAAACGAGACACTGAGTTCCAGTAAAGCACAGTTCTCTTGTCTTAGCTCAGGAGAGTCGTCCACTTGCGGCATAAGCCCCGCACCTTTTCATTGGCTAGTTGGCAAGTAAAATCGTGAAAACGATTTTGTGTATCGATTTCTGTTGCCAATATTAAATGTCACTTTTTTTGTTGCCGCCACTGTAAATAGCTTACTGAAATTTCATTCTATGGAACTTTCTACCATAATTTTTTGTAGTACCTAAGTTCAGGTAGCAGAATGCCCCTTTTGATCACTCCTCACCTGACACCACTTTTATCCTGGTATACCTTGTGGAACGTGGAGTACTTGTTTGATGAAGTAGGCTTTGATCTAAGAGTGCTAATTTTGTTGTTTTTAAGGAAGAGCGGCTCCAAGACGTAAGGATAAGAAGGAAACACACAGGAATTCCCCAAATAAACTTATATTTTAAATTTTACAATTTACTACACAAAAACTAAACATGAACCACAGAAATACTACGAATTTTAAAATACACAAAAAAATACTTCAATACTTTCTCCGTATGGCTTTCTAACTTGACCTACTTGACATTAAAATGATGGTTGACCCACCACTCACTTCAATTTAAACAAAACAAAATGCTAAAGGCCTGTACTGGCCGCAACTACCTTTCTGGATACCCCTTGGAACGGGTTTGCGTCTGACCTTGAACTCAATGAGCTACTTTACCTCGGGAATGTTATTGCCTTGAAGACGCGTGCCGACCGGCCAGATGGAGGTTGCGAACGAATAACTTGAAAGCCACAACTGACTTTGGAGAGTATGGCAGCTGGGGTACACACGCTTTTGGCAGGAAGGGATATCACCACGGGATAGTGAAAGAAGGTTGCTTTTCGTCTCTTCGGATTACTCTGAGGAGTAATTCGCACTCTCTAGCGATGCGCTAAGGCTTGAATACCTTGACTCTCAGGAGAGTGCTGGAGGGAGTGTACTTTATGGGGGGGAGGGGTTCTTCTTCAAGGGCGAGGACTGTACTCGGAGGGGAAGGGGGGTTTCCTTCAAGGGCGAGAATAGAGGAGGGGGGTTTCTCTGACGAGAATAAGTCAAACTTGAACAAGTTAACTTGAAGGTCAGTTTGGTAACCAGGAACTAGCTCGAGGATGAGCTTCTTCTTAGTTCTAGTCTTCCTCAAGGGCGAGGCCTATCTCGGTGTTTTTGGATACACCAGGATAGAAGGTGTGTGTGTGTGGGGGGGGGGGGGGGGTCCTCTGACGAGAATAAGTTAAACTTGGTTCCTCAACCAAGTTAACTTATGAGTTTGGTGTGTCCACCGGGTAACGGGCTCGAGGGGGGAGGGCCTTTTTCCTATTCTCTTAGTAATTCCTCAAGGGCGAGGAATATGCCTGGGCTTTAGGATGCACCAGGATATGAGGAGTAGCTCTGACGAGAGTAAGTTGAACTTGAACAAGTTAACTTAACGTTCGGTTTGATAACCAGGGACTAGCTCGAGGCTGAGCTGCTTCTTCGTCCCCTTGGTAGCCCTGCCTCTCTTGCAGGGGACTTCGTAGTCTGGCGACTTGTGTATTCTACCTGTCCAGTCTTCGTAGCCCGGCCTCTATATTCGGGAACTTCGTAGCCTGGAGACTCGCGCATTCTACTTCGTTTTTCCCAAGTGTTTGTTATTTATACCTCGTCAACCCCTGGGGTAGGGGTGGGAGGGGGGCTTGTGGACGGGCCTAGGAGGGTTCTTATTCCAACGGTTTTTCACACCAAGTCTTACCTCGGCTCCCGTTGACCTTCGAGCTTGAGAGAAACGCGTCTCCAATTTCTTACTTGAGGTGAAATTGAATATACTCTCGTAGGGGAGATCTTGCAGTTTACAACCTTTCGGCTTTTCATAGCGACGAGTGGCGAGGGCCTGTGGTTACGAGCTTGACCCACGTTGCCTGGCCCGGATGTTCTTGCGGTTACCGTCCCGTGTCTCCCTGAGAGGGAACGGGAGAGTGACGATTCCCCTACAGTTCAATTGTCATAAAATCCTACATTAGTAATTATAATATACAATTCCATTTTAATGGATATTTTTTGTTGTGATACCAATGGTCCTTATCGAATTTTATTATATATCAAATATTTGAAATGTATAAAAAATGTATCTAAATACATTTAATGTATTTAGTATTTAAATACATTTTTCTCATGTATTTAATATTTAAATACTTTAAATGTATTTAGTGCCCATCTCTGGTGCAGCACAACGATTATTTAACCCTTACTGCCTCACGAGGGAACTCCACACTGCGGCATGGTCTCCGTTTTATTTACTTAAAGAAATTGCGATTAATTAAATAAACAGTTATTCGTGTATAAGTTATAATTTGTTTAAGTATAGTTATCACTTATCAGCTCATACCTTGGTCAAGCATTGTTGTGACGTCTTCACTTGTTGTTTCGATTTCGTCAGCATCATCTTCCTCTTTACTGTCACTATGTGCGTTGTAGGTCTTGCAGCGGCCTCTCACTGACTGCGCTTCCCGTCAGACTGTGACTCGCCAAATAACTGCAAGAGAAGAAGATCAATGATTAGAATGCAAAGCATTATTTTTTTTGACTGACAACTACATTTATTTTTTATGAATAAAATGAACTATTACTAATATGCATTGAGATTCAATATTGAGTTCGTTATGGGAGGGATCAAGAAATGTGCCTTTTTAAAGAATTCATAAGTCGTTAGTATTTTATCATTTAATTACAATATTATATTGATTAAAACTTACCATAAAGCTTGGACAAAGTTACTACTATTGTCTGTGGTAGTTTCACAGGTCTTTTTCTGTATGCCAAATTGAATGTGGATGTCTTCAATTTCTTTGGCAACCATATTTAATTTATGTTTTCCTTTCAGCCGATGGCCAGCCATGACCCTTTTTTTTCTTTTGAGAGTATGAGGGGCGATCCATTAAACATTTACACCAAGATATGATTTTCAAAAATGATTGTATATAATCTATAATAGTTAAGGAAACGAAATAAACCCCCCCAAAAAATTACTTTAGCTTATTTATGATAGTAAAGGGTTAAACTAGTTAATAATATTTAGACAAATTAAATATTTAAACTGGATTTTTTTATTCCTAGACTTCTTAAGAAGCGTAAAAGTATTGACTGTATTGCTATATTGGCAGAAAAATCATGAATATAATTATTTGCTTAATCGAACTTACTTGTTCCAGTTGTTGTGGCAACATGCCGAGGTTCATCCAGGTTATCCTTTAAAGAGGCGACTCAACACTTAAATTTCTCCACCTTTTTTTCTGGTCAATTTACACCGACTCATAGAGAACTTTCTGGCTGAATCACATTCCATCAGCTGCTTAAAGGAATTGCTCTCTGAGTGACAAAACATCGTTGACAAAGAATTTCACAAGTCTGTCTTCTAGAATTTCGTTGGAAAAGTAACGGCCACTAAATGCACTCTAAGCCATCTTTAGCTGTTTATCTTGTTTTGGGGGAGTGACACCATTAGCATCATCGCGTTCACCTGCGACAGAACCGATTGAAGAGTTTTGAAGAGTCAATGCTCGGGGGGGGGGGGGGGGGAAGGGAGATGCGCGTGGTTTCACTCTGCTCCGTAGACATCCCCATTTTAGTAGTAAACATAGTGTCGGCGGGAGCACATTGCGGCTTTGCCTTGCGCGCCTATTCTGAGAACAATCAATCTGTGATTGCGACGCAAAGAGCTTTTCGGCGACGGTTCAATATGCCGCGCAACGATGCCGTTCCTCAGGCGAACACAATTCGCTCCTGGGTTAGGCAGTTGGAGCAACTGGTAGCACACTAAGAAGAGATAAACATGGCCGAAGTAGGGCCATCAGAACACCAGAAAATGTTGAGATGGTGAGAGCAGCGATCGTGCAGTTGCCGAGACGTTCTGCTCGAAGGCATGATGTTGCTTTAGGAATTTCCGACCGCAGTTTGAGGAGGATTCTGCATATGGATCTGAATTTCCATCCCTACAAAATAATGATGGCTCAAGAATTGAAACAAGCAGACTTTGCCAAACATGCTTGCACAGATCGCTCCCGAGGCAGCTTTCTTCAGTAGCGACGAGGCACATTTTCACCTCTGTAGGGCTGTGAATAAGCAAAATTTCCGTTACTGGGCTGAATATAACCCCCGAATTATCCAGGAAATACCACTACATTCCCCTAAACTAACGGTGTGGTGTGCCATATCACAATTTGGCGTGATAGGCCCATAGTTCTTTGAGGAGGAAGGCATAACCGTGACCGTGAATTCTGAACGTTATGTCTTAATGTTGCACAATTTTCTGCAGCCCAGAATGGAGGAGATTGTTGAAGATGAGGGATTGGGAGACGTGTGGTTCCATCAGGATGGGGCTACAGCTCACATAGCCCGAAATTCACTCAATGTTTTGAGACGAATGTTTCCCGGACGTCTGGTGTCTCTGAGGGGTGATTTAGGGTGGCCAGCGCGGTCACCTGATTTGAGCATTTGTGACTTCTTTCTTTTGGGGATATGTAAATTAAAAGGTGTTTAAACGTCGCCCTCATTGCCTACCACAGCTAAGGGAGCGGATTATTGAAGAAATTAACGCCATAACCCGCAGTATGTGCGAACATGCTGTACTAAACTTCAGAGATCGACTCCAACAGTGTGTTGCTGTTAACGGCCGCCATCTTCATGACATTATATGGAGAACCTAGGGATTATACGTGGTATGTACTGCTAACCTCGAGTATAATAACATTTCTTCTCTATATACGCCCCTTACTTTTTATAACTCCTTAAAACTGCTCAATCGGTTCTGCTGCCCATATATATATATATATATATATATATATATATATATATATATATATGAGGAATTAAACCACATTCTCCGAAGACAATTTAATTCAGAACAGTTTCGGTGTATCTCACACCCTTTTTCAACTGACACTGGATAGAAAATATGAGAAAAGTGCTTACATACATAACACAGGGTCAGGTCGTTGAAAGATCCCCTATTTTTCCCCCCCAATCCCCTACTTGAGGCTAATCAGGGGGGGGGTTAGGGCTAAACATATTGATGGGCTGACATTTCACTATTTTGTTTATTTGCTTTCGTATTACAGGATTAAAAGAAAATTGACCCTCAGATAGAATTAAATTAGGACCTGACGATATCAAGCTCGATTGATTCTACGATTCTTCTCTTAACATAGTTAGCCGATTTAAATACCATTTTACTCCCATTGAAATCGATCGAATGATTCAAGTCTCTAACATGGCAAAATATTCCACTGCTTTGGCTGCCCACTCTAATATCTCTATTCTGTTCGTACAATCTCTTGTCTAGATTTCTCCCCGTTTCCCCTATATAAACTTTATGGCAATCGTTGCATGGTATTGCATATACTCCTATGTTATGATGTTCTTTGGGTTTCCTGGCCATCATCAATTAGTTTAAGGAATTATTATATTTAAAGGCTAGATTAATACCTGCTTTTCCAAATATGTCCTTTAAACTATTTAATTTATTATTAAATGGCAATGTTATACATTTGTTGAAGTCATTATAACATTGCCATTTAATAATAAATTAAATAGTTAAAAGGACATATTTGGAATAATGGCTTTATTGGATGAGCAGTTCCCAGGTCGCATCATCTCTCGAAACAGCGAGATCAATTGCCCACCACGTTCATGTGACTTGACGCCTTTAGATTTCTTCCTTGGGGTCATCTCAAAAGTAAAGTCTATGCCAACAAGCCAACAACAATTCAACAGCTAAAGGATGAGATAATAAGGCATATTGGTGAGATCGAGGAGCAACTATGCAGAGACGTCATCAAAAATTTTGACCATCGAGTGGAGGTGTGCCGCCGAAGCCTTGGCGGACATTTAGGTGGTACTATTTTTGACTCATAATTGCCATGACTCAAATAACATAATCCAATAGTGAAATCAATAAATTTTCACCAATAACACTCTTTTCCTTACTGCTAACTTCGATCCGTCTTAATGGAACATCCTTTATATATATGTCGCGGTATTGCAAGGACCGAGTGGTGGTGTACGTACGTATAGGTTTGTTATGTACTCCAGAAACTCTTTGATGACGTTTTCTCTAAGAGTGCTATATTATTATTATTATCATTACGTTATTTTAATCTTTGAGCGTTTCTAGTGCCATGCTCAGCGTTCCGAGGATTAAATTAAATACTTCTAAGAAAATAGATCTTTAATTACCACATAAAAAAATAAAAAAAGTGAAATCAAACAAAATCAACTATACAGCTATGAATTAAACGAGTTTAAGTGAAGCTTACTAAATTAAATAAATGAATATAAAGTAATGGTTGACAAAAAGCTCATTTTAATATTGGACCCTAATTGAACTTCAAAAAAATAATAGAATTTATTTACCTTTAAAACAACCACACGCGAATCTGGTTAGAGACTGACCTTGGCCTCAATTTTTATGTAGACACAAGAAGGTTTTTTGCGGCCAGGCGCGTGGACGTATTCACAGACACTCCAGCTGTTCGGCTGGTGAGTGGATAGGCTTGAAGCAGCAGGTGATTTCGGTGCGGGCGACGGATGGCGTTAAGCACGTTGTCTTGGTAAGATGATTTCAACCACGGGACCGTGAAAGTATGCTCCTTCCAATCTTCTGGTTAATCTGCGAGTGATTCGCACTGACGAGCGATGAACAACCGAGTGAATCTTTTGACGAATGGGGAGTTTTTGAGGGAGTGCACTTTGGGGTATTCCTTAATGGCGAGGACTATCTCTGGATTTTGTTGTAACCTGGGATAGGGGGTTTCTCTGACAAGAGATGATTGAGCTTGTTTCTCAATACAAGCTAAACTAAATTTCGGTGTGACCACCAGAAACTGGCTCAGCATGAGCTTCTTATGTGTTCCTTTCGTTGGGTTGCCAGGTACTCTAGCTCTACTTCGTCGTCTCGATCGCTAACTCGACCTTCCTCCTTTCTTCTACAGTTATCCGCCTATATACTTCACCACCCCTCGGGGAGTAGGGGAAGGAATGGGGATGAGGTCTTAGGAATTAAGCCTCCTCCTCTAACGGCGCTTCTCCGAGCGTCTTTCACTTAGCCCTAGAGGCATTTCTGGCTTTTGGTTGACGCTCCTCTAATTTTGTCTATGAAGTGAAATTAGATCCCAACTCTTCGGGGAAATATTGCCGGTTTAACTAATGTTAGGCTCGCCGGACCCGAAATCTGATGATTCGTGTATTATGTGGTTGTGGGAGACCTTTCTGGTGATCCTAGAGGCGAAGGGAGAGAGGGGGAGGGGTTAAGCAATCGGGTTACTCTGCCAAATGCCAGGACGTTGTGGTGAAGGACGGGGCTTCTGTTTTTAGGGTGGGATATCGATTTCCCTACAATATATATATATATATATATATATATATATATATATATATATATATATATATATATATATATATATATATATATATATATATATATATATATATATATATATATATATATATATATATACATTATATTCATTAACCGTATTATCAAATTCAAATTAGTCATATTCCATTATTTGTTGTTCAATAAATCTTGTTAAATTTGAGTCAGTGATTTTGAAACCTTCCTGGTTGAAATAGTTATCCTTCATCACGTTTTCTCTTTCATGTCTTTTATTATCTTTAAATTCATATAGCAAGGTTTAATGGCTGCTATCTTGTGTAGATAGAGGAGAGTAGGAAATGGGACAAAGAAAAAATAATAACGTATGCAATTATAGCGTACAAGAAGTGCAGTCGAGCGGCTTAAAAGCTTCGTTTGAATGAGTCTTTTTTGAGACTCAGGATGGCCGAGTCGTTTCGCCGGTGGCTAACAGTGGTCCAGCGACGCGGGAAGCTGTTCGCAACTCGCATACGCTATTTTTTTTTTGCCCCCTTTCCTACTCTCCTCTATCTACAATGGTGCCCCAGACCCGGGAGGGGGAGCGTTAGCCCTTGGATCAAATTTCCAAACGGGTTCTCTTCATTTCTTCAAAATACGCTCCGCTTCTTGGACGGGGGTAGTATAGCGTACGAGAAGTGCAGTCGAGCGGCTTAAAAGCTTCGTTTGAATGAGTCTTTTTTGAGACTCAGGATAGCCGAGTCGTTTCGCCGGTGGCTAACAGTGGTCCAGCGACGCGGGAAGCTGTTCGCAACTCGCATACGCTATTATTTTTTCTTTGCCCCCTTTCCTACTCTCCTCCATATACACGAGTTGCGAACAGCTTCTCGCGTCGCCTGACCACTGTTAGCCAGCGGCGAATACACTCGGCCATCCTGACTCTCAAAAAGGTCTCATTCAAGCAAAGCATTTAAGCCGCTCGCTTGCACTTCTCGTACGCTACACAACCCCCCTGCTAGAAGCGGAGCGTGAATAAAGAAATGAAGAGAACCCGTTTGGAAATCTTATCTAAGGGCTAACGCTCTCCTCCTGGGCCTGTGCATTATTGTAGATAGAGGAGGGTAGGAAAAGGGGGAAAGAAAATATAATAGAGTATGCAAGTTGCGAACAGCTTTCCGCGTCGCTGGACCACTGTTAGACAGTGGCGAATCCACTCGGCCATCCTGAGTCTCAAAAAGACTCATTCAAGCAAAGCTTTTAAGCCGCTCCCCTACATTTCTCGTACCCTACACTAGGGAAGTTTTGTCATTAAACCCATCTCAATAGCTATAATGACCACGTTGAACGGATAATTTAATTAAATGAAACTGCAGGTTATATATGTAATCTCCTCTTCTAGAGAGCAAGGGTCACATATCCTAAGTGTTCTCAAAAACATACCTGATGCAACGGCTCGCTTAATGTTAATATTATGATGAGAAAATAAATGGATATAAGAATTAGAAGGAGTTGGTTTTCGGTACACAGTAAAGCTAATTTTGTCATGGACTCTAACAATTTTTACATCAAGAAAGTATATACAATTATCTTTTTCATACTATACTTTAAAATTGATAGTGGGATCAAGGTCGTTAAATTTTTTAAGGAAATTGTCAAATAAGTTTGGTCTATTTATAGGTCAAATCGATATGACATCATCTACATACCTCTAACATACAAAATTATGATGGGGAATCACAGAGGGAGTAATGATACAGTCCAACCTCGGCTATTCGCGGTTCGTCATCCGCGCCTCAACTATCCGCGGAAAATTGGAGGGGAAGGGGGCTTAAAATTAAAAATTTGCGCCATTTCCAGACATCCGCAGAAACCTAAGTACATAGTCGTAAAACGTAAGTGTTGGTTGGCTGAGACGGGACGATTCCAGCCAATCAGCGTTCAGATCTCACTCGCTCGACTACAGTATGTACAGTATATGTACCAATTTCCGCGCTCCATTCACTCTACTCAGCTTCCTTGTGAAGTTACATCATCATCATTGAACTGCACAGGCAACATCATCTACAATCTTCAATCAAAACAAAGCTATCTCCAGGTGAGTAAACATTATACAATAAAATAATTTAATGTGTTCTGATACTTTATTTCGTAATGTATGTGCTTGAACATGACAAAACATAACTTCTTTAATTAATATGGGAAACGTATTACGATGTTTGGGAAGAATTGCGGGTGTTTTGGTGGTAGCGTCAACTATCCGCGGTTTTTCAATATTCGCGGGGGTTCGTGGTCTCTATCCCCCGCGAATAGGGCGGGTCGACAGTAGTTCGAAACGCTCCATAAAAAGGTAACATAATATGGGCGATAAAGGATTACCCATGCTAAGACCATATCTTTGACGGAAAAAACCCATATCGCTGATAAATACATTGTCAGTAACACTAAGTTTAGCAAGATTTATGGTTTTATTTTTGCCTAAAGGGAAGATTAATTTTTAATTATCTAATACCTTAGATAGAACATCAAGAACTTCGTTAACTGGGACATAAGTGAACAGGCTGCCAACATCAAAGCTTATTAAGCGGCTTACCTTTTTATGGAGCATTTCGAAGTATCATTACCTACTTCTGTGATTCCCCATCATAATTTTGTATGCTATAGGTATGTAGATGATGTCATATCTATTTGGCCTATAAATAGTTTAAATTTATATGACAATTTCCTTAGAATATTAAAAACCTCCATCTCACTATCAATTTTAAAGTAGAGTGGGAAAAAAGATAACTGCACATCCTTTCTTGATGTAAAAATGGTTAGAGTCCATGACAAAATTAGCCTCACTGTGTCCCGAAAACTAACCCATTCTAACTCTTATATCCACTTCTTTTCTCACCATGATATTAACATTAAGCGAGTCATTGCATCAAGTATGTTTTTGAGAGCACTTAGGATATGTGACCCTTGCTTTCTAGAAGAGGAGATTACATATATATTACCCACAGTTTTATTGAATTGAATTATCCCCTACACGTGATCAATAAAAGTTTATCTAAAGAAAAATCTACTCATTACCGTCCCAAGGATAAAAACAAATATGGTAATACGAAGTATCTATCCCTCCCTTTTTCTCACGGCCTCAAGGGGTGAAAAGAGTTATTTCTCCAGGCCTAACCACATTAAATTCCCTTTTTCTATCCTTAAATCTTTCTCTTCGACCAAGCCCGTGTATTAGTCAAATGAAGCAGGTGTATATTTACTCCCGCGTGGCACTATAAACTGTCTCTCATTTTGCATAAGATAGATCGGAAGAACCTTATCAAAACGAATTTATGAACATAAAGGTGATGTCAGACGAGGCAGTACCACATCCAGTATTTTTAATCATATTAACAATTTCAACCACCAAATTGACTATTTAAAGGCACAAATCATATATACTTGTAAATATTTCCGTAAAAGATAAATATTAGAATCTATATTAATAGGAGAAATTCCCAATTTTAATTTGTCAGATAGGCAATTGATATGCAGCCCCTATTCCCGTAACCTCATCGTAAACAGCTTAGTCAACGATTTTGGGCTCGCACCTCCTGATTAATGACCCTTTTCCCCCCGTTTTGTGTTCCTTTCTGGTTTATTCTTTTTGTTTTGTTTCTGATCTGGACGTTATTTATAGATTTTTGTAACAATTCCATTGTCAGTATAGGACTGAAGAGGGTATGGTAAACTACATACTGAAACTTGTCTCACAAATTAAACTGTTGGCTCCTATACAGTGGTTTCACTATATACATACATATATATATATATATATATATATATATATATATATATATATATATATATATATATATATATGCACTTTTTCAAACAATTGCGATTGGATATATCTTATATGATACATGTCTAAAAAATAATGATTAAATTCAATATTATACCTTAGCTGACGTGTCCAAAAGACTACAATTCATAATTTTCTGATGTGTGAAAAAAGATTCGGGGTCTGAGAGAATTTGTGCTTAATCATAGATGAGATAATGTTATTTATTATGAATTTTGATCCTGGATGCCCCCAGTACTACTCACATTTTGTGTTCGGCGCGCATTAACGCCACATAAGATACTTTCGTTATATCACCGGTAAATATGTACATAAGAACATAAGAAAAGAAGGAGACTGCAAAAGACCATTCATGGCCTACACTTGGCAGCTCCTGTTCCATTCAACACACAAAAGATTTCTTACCAGAGAAAAGTCATCAACATTGTCACCCTTAACAGGAGTTCGTCAGATCTAATCTACAATATACATAAAATGCATCCAGAGGATTATGTCCATTCATGCAACCGCAAAATATAATCTTCCCACTCCTTAGAAAAATATATACACATGTACATAAAAAAAAGTCAGTCCCATCTAGCAGCTTCATCCATATATTTATCTAATCTATTCTTAAAACTACCCAGAGAGGAGGCTTCTATCACATGCCTAGTGAGCCTATTCCATTCATCTACCACACGATTTGTAAACCAATTCCTCCCAATCTCCTTCCTAAACCTATACTTATCAAGCTTAAACCCATTGCTACGTGTCCTGTCATGTTCACTAAGTATAAGAACCTTACCCAGATCCCCTTTATTATATCCTTTTACCCATTTGAAGACTTCAATCAATTCCCCTCTGACTCTTCTCCTTTCCAATGTATGTAGATTTAGTTTTCTGAGCCTTTCACCATAGGGTAAGTTCCTTAGCCCACCAATCATCTTTGTCATCCTTCTCTGCACAGACTCAAGCAAATCAATATCCTTCCTATAATATGGTGACCAAAATTGTACTGCATAGTCTAGATGAGGCCTAACTAGCGCCAGATACAGTTTTAGAATGACTTCAGCACTCTTATTGCTTACACTCCTCCTAATGAATCCCAATATCCTATTAGCTTTATTCTTAGCATTTAGACATTGCTTTCTAGGACGAAGGTCTGAACTTACCAAAATACCCAAGTCTCTCTCACAATCAGTCCTCCCTAAAATTCTCCCATTTAATTTATAACTATTCAATGGATTATTTCTACCTATACTAAGTACACTACATTTGTCTATGTTAAACTTCATTTGCCATTTCTTGGCCCAAATGGACAGAATGGTCAATTCCTCCTGCATTACAACAACATCAGAATCAGCCCTAATGGCCCTACCTAGCTTAGTATCATCAGCAAATTTACTCAGGTCACTACTTATACCTATGTCAAGATCATTAATATAAATTAAGAATATCAAGGGACCCAAAACAGATCCTTGAGGAACTCCACTGCTAACACACCCCCACTCAGATTTAACTCCTTGCTGTCTGTCACCAAGCCATGACTGAATCCACCTAAATATACTGCCATCGATCCCGTGTGCTTTAACTTTGCTCAGAAGTCGTAAGTGTGGCACTCGATCAAAAGCCTTACTAAAGTCCAAGTATAAAATATCATAGTTTTCATCATTATCTGCTGCTTCATACACCTTACTATAAAAAGACAGCAAATTAGTCAGACAGGATTTACCCTTACTAAAGCCATGCTGTGATTCTTTTATCAACTTATGCTTATCCAAGTGATCTCTAATATTCCTTGCTATAATAGATTCCATCATTTTCCCTACCACTGATGTAAAACTTACTGGTCTGTAATTAGACATATTTGTTTTATCCCCTTTCTTAAATATAGGTATCACATTAGCTTTCTTCCATGCCACTGGCACAATGCCACTCTCCAATGATTTTCTAAAGATGCATGCTAGGGGCTCACTTAACACATCCTTACATTCTTTCAAAATTCTAGGAAAGAGCTCATCAGGACCGGGTGCTTTACTACTTTTGATTTTATCAATTTCCTTTGTCACTATCTCCTTTGTGATCAATATATCCTTTAATTTCTCTTCATCATTACCCCGAAAGATCATTGACACCTCAGGTATATTTAGAGTATCCTCCTGTGTAAATACTGAGAGAAAAAAGTCATTTAGCATTACAGCCATTGAGTCCCTATCACTCACTAATTCTCCATTGGAATCTATAAGTGGGCCTATTTTATCTCTAACCTTAGTTTTGTATAATTGATAAAAACTTTTAGGATCTTCCTTTGCCCTATTTGCCATTTCAATTTCATAATTTCTCCTTGCTACTCTAACTAACTTTTTAACATCTCTTGCTAGTTCATTATATCTCTGCCTTAAGTGATCCTCCCCATTTTTTATTTTCCTATAAATGCCCTTTTTAATGCCAATATAATGCTTAATTTTATCTGTCATCCATTTTGGGTCATTATTTTTAGTCCTAATCTCCTTATATGGAATGTTAATCATCTGACCTGTAATTAATTGCTCAATTATTCTTTCATACTCCTCTTCAATTGTAATCTCTTCCTCCTGGTGATTATTGTCTCCACTAACTGATATCATTGAATCTATTCCTGAATTGATTTCATTGCCTGGTTTCTGTACAACTATTTCGTCCGTCTTCCAAAATGTTTCACGTTTTTGGAGTACATTTAAGGGGACGGCTCGTGTGGGGGTAAACACAGTGGGGGATGACCTTTGATAGGCCCTTGTGGCTTTTGTCCTCCGTGAAATTATGTTATGTTATGACCACACTACGATGATCCTGAGTTTCATTAAATTTGGGGGGTCTGGGGGGCACAGCCCCCCAGTATGTATTCCTAATTGTTTCTAGACTAATGTCCTAATGTTTACAGAGGTGAATGATTTAACCAAATCATGTCAGCGCCTTTAATCGTTTTGCGCATTGTAATAGGGGTGGGGGTGGGGTCTGACGTCAGACGACTCACACGCGCATGAATATTCCGGCAGGGGTGAACGAAAATATTTACCAAAAAAAACACTTTTCAGCCGAGTCGCTAATCTACATATTTACCATATCACCTCATTTATGCTCCTGTTTATCCCGTTATAGTTAAGTAAATTTAGAATCAGTAAAAATATTTAACTAATACTTTATAACTTTGATGTTGCAGATCGTGTCATGTAGGCATCTCTAAAAACAACAGTATTGTAACTCACAATACTGCATTTCTGGATTAAAAGTTATCAATCTGTATTTGCCTTGAAAATAAGTTTTTAAATTTCGCGCGCTATAGGTAATTTATCTACGCAGAAACGGCTCCCGTATCCATAGGATATATTACTTTGTAAAAATAAAGAAGTAAAAAATCAAGCGATCACGGAAATGTTTTCATTAGTTCTATCAATTATTTTCAATAATATAAATCCATTCAGTGTTTGGCAAAATAAATACAGGGGTATAATGTATATTAGGTTCAAGTCATTGCTGATTACTCTTGCCTCTAACTTGTTCATTACATGAACGAAAACGCCTTCCTCGCGCGCCGGCAGACTCGTTATTTTTAAGATTGTTTGAAAAAAAAAAAAAAAATCACTATCGCATAGTGACTCATTCAAAGATTAAGTATTTCCGGAACTTTATATCTGAAGCGATTCTCCAATACATCTGAACAGGTTGTTTCTGCCACGTTTGTGTGTTCTTTAAGGGTAAACTTGAAACTTTTCTGTTTCCATTGCTTTTTGAATTTTGTTAGTTATTCTTATTAATTTAATGCCTGTCTATCAGTAATTAGCCAATCATTGTTAAAATTTTCTGGGACAATTGGTTTTTGAATTCTATGGAGAAATTCTTGGAGAGTGGCATTGTGCCAGTGGCATGGAAGAAAGCCAATGTGATACCTATATTTAAGAAAGGGGATAAAACAAATATGTCTAATTACAGACCAGTAAGTTTGACATCAGTGGTAGGGAAAATGATGGAATCTATTATAGCAAGGAATATTAGAGATCACTTGGATAAGCATAAGTTGATAAAAGAATCACAGCATGGCTTTAGTAAGGGTAAATCCTGTCTGACTAATTTGCTGTTTTTTTATAGTAAGGTGTATGAAGCAGCAGATAATAATGAAAACTATGATATTTTATACTTGGACTTTAGTAAGGCTTTGGATCGAGTGCCACACTTACGACTTCTGAGCAAAGTTAAAGCACACAGGATCGATGGCAGTATATTTAGGTGGATTCAGTCATGGCTTGGTGACAGACAGCAAAGAGTTATTATAGATGGAGTTAAATCTGAGTGGGGGTGTGTTAGCAGTGGAGTTCCGCAAGGATCTGTTTTGGGTCACTTGCTATTCTTAATTTATATTAATGATCTTGACATAGGTATAAGTAGTGACCTGAGTGAATTTGCTGACGATACTAAGCTAGGTAGGGCCATTAGGGCTGATTCTGATGCTGTTGTAATGCAGGAGGAATTGACCATTCTGTCCATTTGGGCCGAGAAATGGCAAATGAAGTTTAACATAGACAAATGTAGTGTACTTAGTATAGATAGAAATAATCCATTGAATAGTTATAAATTAAATGGGAGAATTTTAGGGAGGACTGATTGTGAGAGAGACTTGGGTATTTTGGTAAGTTCAGACCTTCGTCCTAGAAAGCAATGTCTAAATGCTAAGAATAAAGCTAATAGGATATTGGGATTCATTAGGAGGAGTGTAAGCAATAAGAGTGCTGAAGTCATTCTAAAACTGTATCTGGCGCTAGTTAGGCCTCATCTAGACTATGCAGTACAATTTTGGTCACCATATTATAGGAAGGATATTGATTTGCTTGAGTCTGTGCAGAGAAGGATGACAAAGATGATTGGTGGGCTAAGGAACTTACCTTATGGTGAAAGGCTCAGAAAACTAAATCTACATACATAGGAAAGGAGAAGAGTCAGAGGGGAATTGATTGAAGTCTTCAAATGGGTAAAAGGATATAATTAAGGGGATCTGGATAAGGTTCTTATACTTAGTGAACATGACAGGACACGTAGCAATGGGTTTAAGCTTGATAAGTATAGGTTTAGGAAGGAGATTGGGAGGAATTGGTTTACAAATCGTGTGGTAGATGAATGAAATAGGCTCACTAGACATGTGATAGAAGCCTCCTCTCTGGGTAGTTTTAAGAATAGATTAGATAAATATATGGATGAAGCTGCTAGATGGGACTGACTTTTTTTTTATGTACATATGTATATATTTTTCTAAGGAGTGGGGAGATTATATTTTGCGGTTGCATGAATGGACATAATCCTCTGGATGCATTTTATGTATATTGTAGATTAGATCTGATGAACTCCTGTAAAGGATGACAATGTTGATGACTTTTCTCTGGTAAGAAATCTTTTGTGTGTTGACTGGAACAGGAGCTGCCAAGTGTAGGCCATGAATGGCCTTTTGCAGTCTCCTTCTTTTCTTATGTTCTTATGTAGCAATGGGTTTAAGCTTGATAAGTATAGGTTTAGGAAGGAGATTGGGAGGAATTGGTTTACAAATTGTGTGGTAGATGAATGGAATAGGCTCACTAGACATGTGATAGAAGCCTCCTCTCTGGGTAGTTTTAAGAATAGATTAGATAAATATATGGATGAAGCTGCTAGATGGGACTGACTTTTTTTATGTACATATGTATATATTTTTCTAAGGAGTGGGGAGATTATATTTTGCGGTTGCATGAATGGACATAATCTTCTGGATGCATTTTATGTATATTGTAGATTAGATCTGACGAACTCCTGTAAAGGGTGACAATGTTGATGACTTTTCTCTGGTAAGAAATCTTTTGTGTGTTGACTGGAACAGGAGCTGCCAAGTGTAGGCCATGAATGGTCTTTTGCAGTCTCCTTCTTTTCTTATGTTCTTATGTACTTGTGAGTTACGACAGCGGTATAAAAGGCTGATTGAAAGGATGTGAAAGTAGAGTAAAAGGTGTTGTTTCAGGTGTGCTTCCGAGAATGGATGTGGGGATGGAATGGTTGTCTCGTGCAATGGGGTTGAATGAATATGTGAAAGGTTTGTGCCAGGAGTCAGGATTCGTGTTTGGAGTGGGTTTTATGGGAATAAGGGTTTGTATGCGATGGATGGACTCCATCTGAGCCGAGATGGGGTTGAGGTTTTGTGGCGGGAATTAGATAGTGTTATTAGGTCTTTAGAGGCGGGAAACTAGGTTTTGATAGTGGTCAGGGAAATTTAATGGCTCAAAGTGAGGCAGGGAAAGGAAGCAAACACAGATTTGTAGAAGGTAGGCAGGCTAATGGAAGTGTTATAGGGTTAAATTAGTTGAGTAGTGATAGTGGTCAGGGAAATACAAGAGTACAGGATCGGGCAAGGAGAGAAAGGAGATGCAGAGGAGATAGGCCTTCAGGTGCTTCAGGGATAGAGGGCTGAGTTGTCTTTACACAAATGCTTGTAGTCTTAGAAATAAGAGGGATGAATTATTTAGTTATATTATTAATGAAGATATAGATATAATATGTATAGTTGAATCATGGGTTAATGAAAATATATTTAATGATAATGTCAGTGAATTTGAACTAGGTTATAATACTATGTACATCAGTCAAAGGAGAGATAGGACTGGTGGTGGGTTAATTATTTATATCAGAAATAGCATTTCTTCAAATCTAAATAACTAAAAAGCAAGGAGAAGGTGAATCATTATGGATAGATATTAAGGTTGGTAAAAATAGGAAAATACACTTGGGAGATTTTATAGACCACCAGGACAGACTGATTGTATCGATGAGTTAATGATTAGGGAAATAAGTAAAGGATGCAAAGAAGATACAGTTAACATAATATAACATAATTTCATGGATGACAAAAGCCACAAGAGCCTATCAAAGGTCATCCGCATCCGTATCCGTCAAAACCCACCCACAAAAAGCACCATCGCCAGGGCAAGACAAAATCAAAGTCCCCCACAATATAATATAACAAATGACAAAAGCCACCAGGGTCCATCATAGGTCATCCAAGTCAAACGGCCTCTTTTTTTAAGGCACCCAAACTCCCAAGAAAACTACATCCAGAGGATTGCGCCCAGAAACAAGGGTATCACCAATCAAGGCTTGTCAAGAACTAAATCGTGCAGCTATAGATATATACAAAACTTAGGAACCATCACAACCTTCCCTCCATATAAACTCATCCAACCTACTCTTAAACACATTTAAAATTTGGACTACCTACTACCCTCCGTGGCACTTTGTTCCAGAAGTCTACCACTCTTGGTAAAAAAATATTTTCTTAAATCCAACCTACACCCTTGCTTTTTAATTTTCAAGTGGTGACCTCTAGTCCGATTTCCATCATCTAAATCAAAAAACTTGCTAACATCCAATTTATCTATCCCAGAATTTTTTTTAAAAAGCTCAATCATATCCCCTCTCACACACCTCCTTTCGAACGAGAACATATTTAATACCCTCAGTCTATCTATATATTCAAGGTGCCTCAGGGAAGGAATAATCTTTGTTTCCCTCCATTGCACTGACTTAAGAAGGTTAATATTGTGTCTAAAATGTGGGGACCATGCCTGTCTGTATACAGTACTCTAGATGTGGCCTAACATAAGAGTTATAGAGTTTAAGAATAACCTCCTTACTTTTGTAACTGACATTTCTCTTAATGAAACACAGCACTCTATTTGCCCTATTTCTTGCTTCAATACACTGCTTAGAAAACCTTAATGACTTATCTATTACTACTCCTAGATCTTTCTCATCCTCTACTGAGCTCAGCCAATGCCCATCCATTTCATAGTTAAATTCTCTATTATCTTTTCCCATGTTAATAACTTTGCACTTATCAAGGTTGAAAGTCATTTGCTACTCTTGTTTTTGGGATAACAATTTATTTAAATCCCCCTGCACTTTAAAATTATCATCAATATCTTTATCTCTAGCTACTAATTTGGTATCATCCGCAAAAATTGACACTTTATTATTAACTGCCTCCCCAAGATTGTTTATATAGATGACAAATAATAATGGACCGAGAACTGATCCCTGAGGAACCCCACTGATAACATCCCTCCACTCTGACTTTACACCATTTAGCACTACCCTTTGCTTCCTGTCTTTCAGCCACTCAGCTATCCAATTTGAAACACCCCCACATATCCCAATCATCTTTAATTTATGAACTAGTCTCCTATGTGGTACCTTATCAAATGCTTTACTAAAATCCAAGTAAATTACATCTACATTCTCTCCCTTATCTACTTGACTTGTTACGAACTCCAGATAGTCTAGTAAATTAGTCAAACATGATCTACCTGATCTAAACCCATGCTTAGCGCATCGCTGATGAACCCCTCCCTCTCTAGATGTTGGCAAATCCCTTTTTTAACTATTTTCTCAAGAATTTTTCAGACTACATGAGTTAGGCTAACGGGTCTAAAGTTATTTGGATCCTCTTTACTACCCTTCTTGAAAATGGGGACTACATTTGCTCTCTTCCAATCATCGGGTATTTCTCCATATTCCAGTGACCTAGTATACAACTTGTCCAGAGCTATTGAGATACTTTCTACCCCTTCTTTAAGTATCCTAGAATGAATATTATCAGGGCCGGAGGCCTTGGTAGCATCTAACTCACCTATTAGTCCTTTTATCGTCCTCCAATCCACACTAATGGTAGTAAACACCTCTTTCATTGACCCATGAGTACTATGCATAAGACTATTGAGTTTCTCCTTTGTAAATACTGATGCAAAATGACCATTTAGTACCTCAACTATTTCCTCAGTTTCTTTCACAACCCCTTCATATTTGATAGGTCCTATTTTAACTCTGCAAGACTTGTTATTAATTTTATAGTAACTAAAGAACTTTCTAGGATCTTTGTTGCTATCCTGAGCTAATTTAATTTCTGACACCCTTTTGTTCTTCTTTATAATCTTATTTAACTCATTCCTAGCCATTCTATAATCACTTAAATTTTTAATATTATTTTCTACCTGTAATTTTTTATATGCCCTTTTCTTCTCTGAAATTTTTCTAGCTATCTCCTGATACCACCATAATGGTTTCCTACTTTTGTTCCTAATAGCCTTCATTGGGATACATTGCTCTTGGACTACATTTATTATATGCTTGAAAGTATCCCACATCCCATAAGCATTTTTACCTCTGAATTCTACATCCCAGTCTACCAAATTTACCAAGCTTTGAAGTTTTACATAATCTCCCTTATGAAAATTTGGAACTTTTACAGCATTCTCGGTTATTTTACCCTTCTCAATTCCCAAGTTAAAACGAACTATCTGATGGTCACTATTTCCCAATGCTTCCCCAACAGTCAATTCTTGAACTAAATGATCACTGTTAGAAAGTACTAAATCTAATATATTGTTCCCCCTCATTGGCTCATTAACATATTGATTAAAACATTATCCTCAAAGCATTCTATGAACCTGCCACTTGTTCTATCCCTACCTATCATATTTTCCCAGTCCGCAGAGTTTAAATTGAAGTCCCCAATAATAACTGCATCTGTTTCACATCCCTTACTTATTTCCCTTATCATTAGTTCATCTATATCATCAGTCTCCCCAGGCGGTCTGTAAAAAGCTCTTGGTGACTTTAATTTAACTTCTGTAGACTGGGAAAATATGATAGGAAGAGATACAGCAAGTTGTAAGTTTATGGAGTGTTTTGAGGATAACCTTTCGACGAAATTTGTTAATAAGCCAACAGGGGCGCCAATATATTAGATCTGATTCTTTCAAATGATGATCACTTAGTTCAAGGATTGAGTGTAGGGGAATCATTGGGAAACAGTTATCATCAGATGGTTCGGTTTAATTTGCAAATAGTTAAGGGTAGAATAACGACAAACTCCACAAAAATTCCAAATTTTTATAGGGGAGATTACGATAAATTACGCAGCATGCTAAATCAGATTAGGTGGGATATAGAATTCCATGGAAAGAATACTTATGAGATGTGGGATATTTTTAAGACTATATTAAACATATTTCAGGAACAGTGTATTCCAATGAAGTCTATTAGGAAGAAATGTAGGAAACCATTATGGTGGAATCAAGAAATAGCTAATAAAGTTTCAGAGAAAAAAAGGGCATACCAGAGATGACAAAGTGAGAGTAGTTTAGATAATTTAAACCATTATAGGTCAACCAGAAATGAACTAAATAAGATTATTAAGAAGACCAAAAGGACAGCAGAAATTAATTTAGCTAAAAATAATAATAAAGATCCTAAAAAATTCTTTAGCTATTATAGAATCAATAATAAATCTAACAGTGATAAAATAGGGCCTATTAAATATGAAGGGTTTTGAAAGAATCTGATGAGGAAATAGTAGAGGTCCTTAATGATCATTTTGCTTCAGTATTCACAGAAGAGAAACCAGTTAGATTAATTGATGATAATTCTAGGTCAAGGGAAGTAGTGATAAATTCTATTAATATAGACAGAGAAGAAATTAAAGGGCTTATAATGCAGTTAAATACTAGTAAGGCATCTGGCCCTGACAACATTCATTCTAGGATACTCAAAGAAGGTGTATAGAAAGTATTGCAGTAGCTCTTGAGAAGATATTTATTAGATCACTAGAGTCTTGAGAAATACCAAATGATTGGAAATTTGCAAATGTAGTGCCAATTTTTAAAAATGGAAGCATTTTAAAATCACCACAAACATCCCATTTAAACTTATTATAGTTTACCTTCTCAAGAAGCTTTTTTACATCATCATATTCTTTCTTCATCTATACTAAGTATGCTATAAGAAGGGATGGATACTGATACCCATTATGTAGTAAAACAGCTTTGAGGCTTTTTTTAGAACTATCTATGAAAAGTTGCCATTCTTCAGGGTTGTGATAAATTCCAATAGCTGTAAACAGGCCATTAATATATTTGCAGAAGCAGAGATCCTCACTTATATCCAAGTTTCCTTAGAATTCCTCATGGCGCTTCCTGTATACTGTTGATCTGCAGTCCTCCCCCAACAGATTCCATTTATTAAGTCTGGATGCCAAAAGCTCAGCTCCTGATGAGATCATCCAGTTCACTTTATTTGGAAAGTATGGGCGGGTACTCATTCTTGGCTCAAACATTTCATTCATTTCTTCATTGTCACAACCTTCTGACTATCCTGATGAGACCTCCATCATACCCTCTACCTGACAAAAAAATATATATATAAAAAGAGATTCATTTAATAGCTGGAGCATAAATATGGATTGCATGTGTAATCGCATTACAAGAAACCTTAGCTAGATGTTTCAAATATTTCAGTATTGATTCTGTTACAAAGAATATAGCTTACAATTTGATATGATTTACTTACATTTTCTGGCAGCCGTGGAACCAATAAGGTATCATCATGTGGCACAGGTGCGGTGCAATAGAGGATGAAATGTTGGGATATTGAAGGACTTCCCTTAACTTTTCTGTACTTAGATGTCAATCATGCAAAAATAGCATGATTCAGGGATATCTGTTGTATCTTCCATAAAAACATCAGGAAAACTTGTTTAGTGAGAGTACCTTGTCCCTGTCAGAAACTGCAGTCTTCTTCAGAGTTGCCACATGTGGTCTGAATGTATGGTTAAAAACATTTAGGGTTTTCTTTTATATTCTTTGCCATATTATTTTCAATCATGTTTAGCCCTATTTACAGCTGTAACAGACTTATTCCTTGCTACTATACATATACTCCTCCCAACTCTGCTGACCATCAATGGCATCACCTCGGTGCAGCTGGAAGATATTCTCACTAAGCTCTACGTGGATGACCTTTCAATCTCTTGGCGTGGCCCAGATGCCAACTCTGGAGCATTGACTTCAACAGGCATTGAACCGTGTCTCTGACCTAGCCCAGACTTGTTTCTAAATGGGGTTTGCCTGGAAGTGATGGACTTGCACTGTTTCCTTGGTCTTGTATTTGACCGACGCCTCACCTGGGAGCCTCATATTTGGAGCCTTAGGGTCTCTTGTTACTGTACCATGGATATTCTTTGTTCAGTGATGCCAAGCGCTGATAGGGCAACTGCCTTACTTTTTATTGATACTTTGTTCGTTCGAAACTTGACCATGGATGTGACTTTTATGCGGCCAAGCGTGTAGTGCGGGAGGTAGACTCAATCCACCATGCTTTTCCTTGCCTGATGGCTGGTACCTTTCCCACATTCCCCATTGAGAGCCTACTTATCAATGCTGGGGAGATGCCACTCACTCTGCGCCGTGCACAGTGTATTATTCATCTGTACGCGCAAGCCCGGTGCCTACCTCAGTCGCCAACAACTCTTAGTGCATCTGCAGCTGATCTCAATGGTGCGTATGCTGTCGAGAGATGCCAGTCATACCCTAAGCTCTTTGGATTTAGGGCTAGGAAACTTTTTCAATAGCTCTCGGGCCAGTGGCGTTCCTGGTTCTGCCCAGGACACCACAGTACCACCTTTGACCATTTGTCACCATGCCTCTGCTCCCAATGCTTCTACAGTGCCTCGCAGGATTGGCAAAAAGCCAAATCAATAAAACCTGGGTTTGGTTTGGTTTTTCAAAAATCAAACCCTACAAACATTAGAATAACATAGAAAAAGAATAGCTATCTCTATTTTTATAATATTAATAATTAATTAGTTTGATAATTATTTAAGGAGAGATGAATTATGAGTCAGTATCTGAGAAATAATCTTAATTTGATACATATTTGTTTAAATTATAAACATAAATATGAATTTTGATGAATAAAATAATAAGTAGCATTCATTTCTTAAAAAAAAATATAACTGAAAAAATTTCCCCCAAATGGGTTTTATTCTGGGAGTTTTCAAATGTTTTTTTCAAAAAACAAATGCTACAAGCATTAGTAGAATAGCATAAAAAACGAATAGCTATCTCTATTTTTATAATAATTATTAATTAGTTTAATAATTATATTAAGGTAAGAACAGATCACTGATCGAAAATTGTGGGTACCCATGATAGCCATAACCTGTAGAAGGAGAGAGGAATTATGAGTCAGTATCAGAGAAATAATCTTAATTTGATACATATTTGTTAAATTATAAACAAATATGCATTTTGAATAAAATAATGATGAGTAGCATTTATTTCTCGAAAAAAACAGTCTAATTTTGAAAAACTCCCCCAAACCCAGGTTTTTTCAAATTTCACTTGAAAAAGCCCCCTAAAACCTGGGAATAAAACTCAGGTTTTTTAGGGCTGTTTTTTTGATGAGCCAACCCTTGTGCCTGGAGTATTACATTCACCCATTTTGGAGCATACTCTGTATCAGTGAAACCCCGCCAGTGTATATGGATGGTCCAATGAGTGGGTCAATTTCCATGTCGTACCCCGTCTGTTTGAAGTTGCAGGGCTCTTCCAGGCACTGCGTCTATCTTGACAGCCAATATGGTTGTAATACACTGCTTGGTATTTGAGATAACGCAACATACCCGGTTTAGAGACTGGATTGTGATTTATAACAACTCACAAAATGTCCTCATTGCTCTCAGGGGAACTTAAAGTTGTGTGCCATTGCGTTGTGACCACTCCCCTATTGCCGCAATGGCTTCTTGTTGCTTTCTGTCATCTCCAAATTGGACATATTCACTCAACTCACCACCATTTGATCGAGTACTCTCCTGCACCTTATTGTGATGACTGCATTATCCCCAGACTGTTGGCACATTCTTGTTGAATGTCTCAGTCTGGGTGATCTTTGTGTGCGCACGGAGCAGTGTCGCTACTGCTTGCCCATTTTATTCGGGACTGGTTTGTGCACACAGACTTGCAGACTATATGAATTTTTCTCCACTTTATTTGACTCTTTGTTGTAGGTTACATGTTACTACGCCTACACCTGATGCCGGAATATATTCTCCTTGTTGCTTTTTACTTATGTGTTTTTAGTTTGTGTCTTGCCTTTGTACCTTTATTTCTTTCTTTGTTTTTATTTTCTTCTCTTCTAATATAGCCAATATTAGACTTTCTGTTAATTTAGTGACTTTTGCCCTAGTAGGTGGTCTGCTGAATTGCTCTTAAAAAAAAAAAATCTTTTCAAATCAGTGAATGAGTGATTATTTGTTTCTTAACCCTTTAAGTGCCCGGCTAATTTGCTTGAACTTGCCTGGGCAAAATTACAAATGGTACACATTATTGAAAATAATGAAAATAAAATATTTAAATCATTTTTTATAAATCAAATTTGTCATTTTAATTAAAATGAATTATTCTATTGTTATAATTAAAAAATTATTAATAATCTTCTACTTATTTATAATTATGATGATTCTCAGTATTTCCAAATATTTTCAGTGATATCCATTGTTATTTTGTTTTTTAAATCAGTTACCACTTTTAACACATTGACTGCCAAGGCCAAATCCAGAAAATGTTTATTGCAGTCAATTATATATATATATTTTTTCAGGTTATAATGAGTTAATTAGCGTGGTGTAGGTCATTCTGCCAACAAGTGCCAAATTTAGCATTTATAAACTTTTTTTTGCCCCTGCAGCCATGGTCTTCACATTTTGCAATTCATCCCCGGAAAATCCATTCCTATGCTTGTTCTGTTTGAAGAAAATGCACAAATAATAAAAAAAAATGAAAAAAGTAAAAAATATCCCTCAAAATTTATAAAAAAATTAAAAAATAATAAAAGAAAAATATATAAACATAAAAATATAATGGGTTCCATCATATAACTGGCTCCATGTGCCGGAACTTGGATAAAACACTAAAATTGTATTTTAACTGAAAGTTAGGATAATTTCCATATCTTTTCCCTCTTATAAGCCACTGGCAGGCACCAAAACTTTCCTTAGCAGCCACACATCTTAAACAATATGTTTTAAGTGAGAAAGAAAAGTCCAGACACTACACAGAGCTCTTTATTGACGTTTTGCCTCTTGGCGAAACGTCAATAAAGAGCTCTGTGTAGTGTCTGGACTTTTCTTTCTCCCCATCCATTCTCACCTATACGTCAAGTCTTTCATGCAATATGTTTTAAGCCTATATTGTCAATCACACTTGCCTCCCGCGGTAGCTATATAAAAAGAAACTGGCAGGCATATATGCCTGCCGTGGTTGCAATGGCAAAACATTTGGCAGGCATATATGCCTGCCAATGCAGTCAATGTGTTAAATGTTTCTAATTATAGAAAACTGCTTCTATTCATGGAAGACTATTTTATATCTTAAATTTTCTGCAAATTTTGCTCAGGGGCTATTTTTAACCTATAAAGCTGTATCTTCCAAACAAAATAGGCTTGCTGGTTTGTCTGCTTTCAATAAGATACTAACTTAAGGTATTTCTTCATTTTAATTCAATGAAAATTAAAAAACAAGTGTATTTAACCATAAAAAGGGAAGGGTCATTAAAACCCGGGAGTTTACATAGATGTGAGTAATAAATCAGCCTCTTTTGAGTGGTCGTATTATGGTGTGACCTAGAACTGAACTGAGTTAAGTTACTCTCATTCATAAATCTCGGTTTACAAACAAAGAAGGACTAACCTATGCCATTTATGTATTTTAATTAGATAATCACTAACTTAAGAGTTTGAAAAAAATGACAAATTATCATAATGATCAGGGTGAATACGAGTCTATACCTGAAAGGCCACAAAAGACCCTCAGCAATTACGTATCACTGATTCGAGGACATATAGGGGCCTCAGGTGACTAATGGGTTAACCACAGAACTGTTACCTTGAATGAGAGTAGAATCCAAGTTACTAAAACTGGCTGTATTTTCCTCCTGAATTCAACATTTCCAAGAGGTTGAGTTTAGCCATGAAGGTTCAAATTGTGTATGATGATTTTGATGTTCTTCCCTTCTAGTTTAAGGTTGACATTCAATGCTTCAAAGATGTCAACCAGGTAAGTTAGAGATAGTTTAAGATTGGAACTTGCCATGGAGATCTGCCTTCTGCTACGAATCTAGAAATATTGCTACTTCTCACAGTTCATAATGCCATCCAAGCATGTTCTTCTTTGATACCCATTGTATGTTTGTGTGAAAAAGTAAGGCTTCATGTTAAGATTTCATATCCTTATAATGCAGTTTGAAAAGATGACTGTTTAAGGCTCCAGCTTTGATAAGGTTGACTACCTTGATAGCCATATTCAGGATATCTCATTTCAGCAGATAATTCTGGATGCTAATGCTTCAATGAAGTATGCAGTGTATACCTATCCCAGATTGATTTTGTTTTTCACCCTTGTAATGCATCCAGACTGCAGACCAAGCAGTGCTGGAGCTCCATCACACTTACTATGCTTCAGGCGAGGAAAAGATCCGCTGCTCCTGGGACCTCCAGAAGAGGAAAGCACTCACTGCTCCTGCTGCCTCCAGAAGAGGAAAGCACTCACTGCTCCTGCTGCCTCAAGAAAACCGGCTTCTCCTGGCACTTCTAGATGAAAACACCTGTTGCTCCTGGCGCACCCAGATGAGGAAAATACCTGTGGTTTCTGCATATGAGCATGGTACCCATTCCTTACCCTTATGCTGGTTCTACTTCAACCATCTGCCACCCTAGGAGAGCTGGTGGCTCCATGGGCTCATGCCCCACCGGCACCAAAACCTAGGTTCCCCTCCCCTCCCCACAACCCCTTATCGTAAAAAGTGGCTGTGCACCTTCAAGTTGTCAGACTGAAGGGACCCCCTCTCCCATTAAGGTGGTCATGCCCTTAAAAGAAAGAAAGAAAGCAACGGTTATCTCAGCCTTGTCCAAGGCCTTAGAACAAAGGTGTGCAAACTGCGGCTCGTGAAGGCTTTTCATTTGGCAGATGTTTCATTTCATATTTTGAAAAAATATTGAAAATAAATAATCAAACATTCTGCCAAAATCTTTTCTCATTTTTAGATTCTTAAATCAGTCATTTTCAAATATATTTCATTTGTAGATAAAATGTTTTTATAAAAAATATGATACTTTATAAATACTTATTCTCATTACCCTTATCTACATGGTATCTTTTGCTCATGGGTTAAGCTACATCTACTGTGGTTAGTATTTGGATGGGAGATGTCTGGGTTTTGGCTTGATCACATGATGTAGAATTGTAAATCATGGTTCAGATTTCACATTAAGCTGTATGTACCCACTCTGATATTCCTTAAGTCTGCAATCAGTTTAAAAAGGGGGACAAAGGTATGCAAAAAAATGACCTCCTTAGTTATTAATGTATAGCTATATATCTATGACCGTGTAGTATATGCAAACAAATTCACAAAGGTAATTGCAATTATATGTATTCAAAATTTGCATCAGTTTTAACTGTAGCCTGCAAAGTTTTTCATAAGATCCAATGTGGGCCACTGCTTACAATTATTACCCATCCCTACCTTAGAAACTAGGAATAACTCGGAACACTCAAAAAGAAAAGACCCTGACCTCTAAGTTGCCCTACCCCCTGCACCAAAGGGTTCAAGGCAGGTGGAAGAGAAGACACATGTCCAGCCTAAGCTCTCCAGAGTTTGCCTCCAAGAAGAGTGTTCCCTTTGAATAGATTCATTGTAGACTATTTGAACTAGGTCAAGTAGACATTTTCTTTCAATGGAATAGCCATGTACTCTGGGCTAACTGAGATGAGCTGTGGAGGCTTCTCTCTTCCCCCTCCCTAGCTATTTGTCTTAAGGAGACAGTGTGTTGTGTATCCCCCTGCCCACCCTCCCATGGTATGTTTTGCAAATCCCTGACCATAAGATGGGGTTGGGTAGGAGCACTGACTAATCACACTCAGAAGAATTATGTCTATATTCTTGTACTCGCTGTAAATACCTTTCAGGCAATGTGAGGTCAGCCACACCTGGATTGGTATACTTTTATTTCTGCATGCATTCCACCTTCAGCCAACTTTGACATGGGGGGACTTCCACCACATTGTGGCACGGTTGCTGAGGCCCTTTCTCCTCCTCTGTGATCTGAACAATAGGTGCACCTGGTGAGACAACAGGATCATTTCCTTTGGTCAGGTCATTGCTGACCTGATCTGCCCCTGTGCTCTGGATGCACAGCCTGATTTTGGGTGGAATGTGTTTTGGCTGGCTGTGGGATGTGTGTATAGTTTTTCATGTGAGTAACAGTAACCAACACAGTGTATATTGTTGTGGGATCTGCTTCTGCGTGTGTAGTGTGAGTCTGGGAGTTCCTCAGATTTACATTTACATTTAGAATTTGAAGGTAAACTTTCACATATGTTCTGAGGTGTACAGGTTAGAGAGTGATTTGGGGTGCGAAAGTTTATCCTGGCTGGCTAGTGACTTAGAAAGTGTCCTTTTGGTCCTCGGATGCAGGGAGGATGGTTGTAGTCTCGCTTGGGGCAACATGGTCATGTTGAGGTTGTCATATCTTTAGCGCTTCTCTACAAATCAAGCTAGCAGAGTAATTCAGCGTAGTCTTCTAACGCTACAGTACCAGGTTCGATCCTAGCATGAGTGGATTAAAGGTCAGCACACATAGAAATCTGGCTACCAATTGTTGGAACTGCTGTGCTTGCTTATCCATCCACTGGAGGGGGTAGATCTTACACTTCTCATCACCAACACAGCCAATTACAACACTGCTTTCTTTTTTGTCATATCTTGACAGCACATCACATACATTCTGTTCCAAGGAATTCTGCTTATGGTTATCTATATCCACATACATCTGATGTGGAACAGTTCCTCCTGCCCTGGCCTGATGAAATCTCCTCTCTGTACGATGTTTGGTGTAAAAAACATTCCATGCATTGCTCCCCAAAAAGGACTGGTCCCTGGGGCCCTCTGACTCACCAGCAAGTGTCATACTGACCTTTGTCTTCATTATCTGGTCAAGATCCACCATGGCCAAGGCAGGATGGCATGTCATACTGACCTTTGTCTTCATTATTTAGTCAGGATCCACCATGGCCAAGACAGGATGGCAAACTACTATTACTACAAAAAAAGGTTTGATTGATTGTTTTATCTGAGGATTACTTTTGTTAGAAGTGCTGCCATCCCATCCTACTTCTTAGAATATCCCTGCATTTCTTCAAGAGGGCTGCCGTTTTCATTATGTAAATGGTGTAAGGTTCTGTAGAGTTGCAGTACCTGAGTAGCAAACCCAAGCTCTTCCTTAAATTTTCAAATTTTACCCTGAACCTTTTTCAAAACCCTTCTAGACAAGATGCCCTTGGTTTTATGGTTAAAAAAATGATTACTATCCATTTCTCTTTCAGATAAAGTCTGAGAAGACATTAATGAGATGCCAAGACGCCGCAGGAGAAAGGGGAAGAATCAGCCTCCCATTGATGTAAAGAGTGTCAATTCAAGCAAGGTTGCACAAGAACCGACACAGTCATCAGGCTTACCTAATTCTTCAGACCCACCTAATTCTTCAGGCTTACCTAATGACTCAGAAAATTCACTTCCCAATGATACTGGATTTTTCTTTGAAGCATTTGGACAAGGTGTACATGATTTCTTGGATGATATGTTCTCCAAGTCATGGGAACATCTATCTTATGGTATGTATACACTATTTTCATAGTATTTTTCCAACTTTTCAGGGAACAGTGATTTTTGTGGAGTCCATGGGTCCTAATGTATATAACAAAGTAAGGTTTATGATGGGATATTTTTTAAAGTGTGTAGAAAATGAGAAATAACGAGAAACTAAGCATTAAATTTTAATTCCTGTCCCAGGAAGACTCCAATATGATGTATATAGATGAAGTGATTCAAGGGATTACCAATGAAGAATGGTAACCCCCATTTGATCACTTGTTATATCTAGTATTTAGTGAAGTGGCACTTCTGGCCCCACTGCCCCCAGCAGTCTCAAACTAGATTGAGATTATCTGGCTTGGTTCCTTAAAGAGATTTTCCATTTTACTTCTTTTTTTTTTGCTTGCAGCACTCTTGCCTCTTTGATCTTGTTATGGGTAGTGGTTTTTAATATACTTGCACTCTACACACCCCAAATATCTATCACCCCCATTTTTTTTTAGTTGCCCAAGTCCTGGTGGCATGCCCCACTAGAATGTTTGCCCACCTGACATGAAGGGTGGAGTCAGGCCCTTCCAACCAGAACTCACCTGCAAAGGGATATCAGGTGACATTGAGACACTTCTGTGCCCTCCTGCTCCATGCAAGATGTCAGATGACATTGAGAGACTTCTGTGCCCTCCTGGTCCAAACACCTGCAGATTTCCTACAGTGATAAATAGCAACTAAACTTTACATGAAGTGATTTTCCTCCATCTAGTTTGTCTGATAGAGAAGTCTCCCCTTTTCTATCTTCTCTGGGATGCCACTTCCCTCCCTAATCCCCAAGCAACTCTCCTTTCTTGCAGAAAAGTGTTCAGTAAGCTTTCTTTTGGGTTGACTCTCCTGTCCTTTCCAGTTGGCATTAAAAAAAAACCAACCCTTCCCCCCAGTGGGTTTCTGGTTATGGAAGTTCCCTAGCTGTCTCAGTAAAGGACAAGTCTGAGAGTGTTCAATCTGGTCTTGCAGCCAGGTGCCATGGAGAGAGAGAAAATGGAAAACTACCATCTTCACCATCCAAAAAGACAGAGAACATAGCCTTGGATGTTGGGGCCGCTCATTGAGAGGCTTCCAGACATCTTTGAGCATCATACTGCTTTCAACCATTTCTATGTCATCTGCTCAACTAATGAAACGAGGCTGTCCTGGTTAAAGGGCCAAAATGATTGCTCTATAGACACTTAAACCTGTGCGGGTGACCCCCTGTATCTATGCTATTTTATAAAAGGGGTTGTTTATACCAGGGAATTGGTAGACTACTCTCATGAAGACCAGGGAAGAGCTAGATGATTAGGGGGCAATCATGGTTGAACTGTTATTGATCTGGACAGGTCCCCTTCATTAGTGTGAACTAGTGGATACCCCTACTCGGAAGACATTCATGGTGGTACTGTAGCACTGCCAATAAGTCATTGGAGACTATGGCTAGAGCTCCCTGAGTGCTGCTTCCAGTAAGTCTACAGCTATTCCTGTGAGGGTCTTCACCTTGAAGAATATCCCCAAATCTTCTCCAATCTATGCTTGGAGGGCATATTCCTTCAATGGAATTAATTGTCATGGACTTGGCACAACTGGGAGAAGCTATGGAGTCTAGTCTCCTCCACTTCCCCATTACCTATCTGAGTGTGTGCCCCTGCCCCACCCTCCTAGGGTATATGGGTTTTGCGACCTCATCACCTCAGGTTGATGACCATGCAAAAGAGTGCACGATTTACACCTGGCATGATGCAGGGGTCACTTGCAGAGGCTCTTTCTCTTTTGAGATTTGAATGATAAGCATTCCCTTTGTGTAGACTACATGATCAATCCCAGGGATCAGGTCCTTGCTGACATGATCCAAGAGTTAATGAATAACTTATTTTTGTGTCCCACTCTAGGAGTTTAGGCCAGTTGAAGAGGCTGTTGAGTTAGTTCTCTGGTAACCCCATCACCGTGGGCCTTATTACTCCAAGATTGTCTATCCATTTTGAAAGCTGTCCCCTTCCTTTGTGGTAGGCCCATTGAAAGTTGCCACCCAGAGAGAAGCAATATGCCTACATGCGTTATAAGTGCCAACAACAATTTCACTATGGTTGAATTTTGTCTAGCTAGGGCTAGGTTCCAGTATATTTTGAATCATGTCCACTGCTCTTCCTGGTGGGCATACGTGACTTCACTTGATGAGAAGAAGACCCCTCTTGTAGAGGTGTGGATGTGATCACAGGTATTCGGTGAAAGTTCTCTCAGAAGAATGGGAAGACCAACTTGGACTCGGCATGTCTTCTGTTTTTCTGACCCCTTTTTTGACATTTTTTTATCCAGTATTCTGCTCTAACCACATTGAATGCATGTTGTAATGACACTGATGGCTCCTCACTGGGCTTTACCTACAGAAGCTGAGAATGGTTCAATGACAGGTTTGCGCTGAGTAATTTGCTTTCCACTATAGCTTCCTGCATGGACACTGCTCCTGCTTCGGATGATGTCTTGTATGCCATGCTTTAACACTGAAGTTAGTGAAGTATGACATTATTGTTGGATGTGTTAAACAGAATCTGTACACAGGGGGTCCTCCCAGAATATTAGCAAGTTGCTACTGTGCTTGCTTTTTGCAAATCAGAGAGGGATCAATCTACTCTAATTGGTTTCCATCTAATTTCTCTGACCTTTATATGTGTTCAAGTTGGATAAATTTGTAAATGTTAGACTAGACCTTTTCCTGGACAATGGAGGCCACCTGTCTTCTGCTTACTGCATCTTTTGCAAGTTTCCCTCCACATTGGATTCTCTGTTCTGGCTGGAAAATACTACATGCTAGGCCTTTCTTCGTTCCACTACCACATGGTATTTTTCAACATGTAAAAGGCCTATGGTGATATGGTATAGGAATTTCATACCTGAATTCCTATGAGATTGTTGAATCTGAGTATGGCTGGAAGTAGCCCTCCGGCACAATACAGGAGGCAGAGGGCATCCCACAGGGAAGTATCCTCAGTGTCATATGCCTTGAGCATCAACAGTATCACCTCAGAGCTGCCGGAAGATGTTTCTATGCTCTATGTAAATGACTTTTCAATCTCTTGGTGCAGCCCAGATGCCAACTCTGGAGTGTCAACTCCAACCAGCATTGACCTGCATATTTCGCCATGCCACCCACAGCTTCACACTTCCCTGCATTTTCCAAAACAAGTTTCCTGGAAGGCATGTGGATTCACACCATTTCTTTTGTCTCGTTTGTTTACCATTGCCTCGCCTGACAGACCCATATTTACAGCCTTAGGATCCTTTATACCCATCCCCTAGAATTTTTTTTTAATATTAAGCACTTAAGGTGCCGATAGGGCTACTGCTTTGCTGCTTTATTGTCATGCTCCCTATTGAGAGCCTGTTTGTTGATGCTGGGAGATTCCATTATTTACTGTGCACAGTGTATTATGTGCGGGCATGGCACCTCATTAGTTGCCAATAGCTCTCATTGCATCTATAGCCGATCTCGACTGTACATATGCCCCTGCGAAACGGCAGTCATCCCTAAGCCCTTTCCCCATAAGGGACGCAGCAATTTGCCTTCCTGGCCGCTGTGCTGATGGGACTCAGTGCCCCATCCGGCCCCAGCTTAGCCTCTTCTTTCAGACAGCCTGTATTTCTCCCCTACCTCCTCACTTCCCCTATAACCTCTCCCACAACTTTCTCTGGTCAGCCTCGATTTTCACAGGATAGATGCTGACCTCCTTCTCAGCCAACTATCCCGGATCAGGGCTGAGGGGGGAGGGAACAATGTAACCTAACTCCTGAGCTCCGGTTTGGGATGGTGGCTTTTTAACAACCTGCTTCATCCCCACCCATACTTTACTCACATTCCCTTTCCTTCTCACTTCACTATCTATTTTTTTATGCTGTGCCTAAGGTGGAGCCTCCATGCTGAAGGGCTGCCAGGTCACCAGGTGGGAGGGGTGACCTTAATGGCAGCACCTGACTCTGCCAGCCCCATATGCACCCCTCGCAGAGCGTGCCACTGTGAGGGGTGATTAGCGTTTGCTTCCCGCAGAAAGAATAGGGTCCCCATGCCCAATGATGAAAATCCGCCCCCCACCTAATCTTCCCCTTTCCTCTCATAGGGGACCCTCCAAATCTCTTTAACTGGAAGGGAGGCACTTCACCCCCTTGTCTGGAGGTGCTTTCGGGCACCTCCTACTTTCCAAGGGCAGTGCCAAAAAAGCCAGCAGGCAGCCCATGGCTGACCGCTTCCCATTGAAGCAGCTTGGTAGGGCAAACCCCCTTAGTAGGGAGAGAGAAGCCAGGCCCCATTGGTCGGTTTCCTCAAAAGACCATGGGTCCTGTGATATGCTGGGGGGGGGGAGCAACTGCAGCCCCCCCCCCCTAAGATAGACATGGTCCTTGAGGCAACCCAGCCTCAGATGGTAGGGCCTTGCATGGGGGTAAATCCGGGCTTGGCGCCAAGCACCGAACTTGAGTCCGCCCCTATGCGAGGTCCTCATCAAATGGCTTGGGTATCCAAGGCAGTACAAGGAGGGGAGGGATCTCCTCCTCTGGCTGGTGCCCCTGTGACCACCAGGACCTTGTCCATCTCGGAGAAGGACCTTGCTGAGGCCGGTCCATCTGGCTTGGGGGCTTGTTCCAGTGCAGGGGAGAAACGGGTTCATTCCCCACCCTCCTCTCGTGAAAAGAAGAAAAAGACTCGGGGCTCCTCTTTATCTGCATGGACAGGGATGGGTCTGCTGCCAGTTCAGTAAGCGGGCACATCCGGCCTCTCTGCACCCCCCCCCCCCCCGGGTGTAGAGCTCCTAAGACCAAAAGTCCACAGAGTGGAGCCTCATATTTACATCGGGGGCCCCTCATTCAGAGAATACCCGGCATTTTTGAGCCCGCTGGCTTCAAGCGCTTCCTTGGCTCCACTGATGGCACTATGTTGGCTAAGGGCAACATGATCCATCAGAGGAGAGCTTTAGCTAGTTTGATTGGCAGAGAGCTGAAGGTGACCCGTTTCTCGGACGGGAGCCTTCTGGCAAATGAGTTGAATCCCTCTGAGGCGGCCATGATTTGTGCCCTTTGTACACTTGATGGCATGCCTGTGAATGTGATGCCGCACTCTACCATGAACTTCATGAAAGGAGTAGTTTATGTGATGGAACTCATTGACTACCCCATAGAGGACATCACCTTAGAGTTGCCTCTGCTCCTGGCCTTTCCATGCCCATTCAGAACCCTTCTGCGGGTTCTACCCACCCCGGGTGCTTCCCTGTTAAAGCTAGCAGCACAAAGAGCGAAACAGCCACGCACCTCCACTGAGTTGTTAGACGCACAGGAGGCAACACCCCTGAAGTCGGTCACCAGGCCATCTTCCGGGGTTCCGAAAGCTGCTCTCCCCGAAAGGAGAAAAGCAACAGAGGAGCTTCTTGGCTCCTTAGCCCATGCCCAGCAGGGGAGGCACCATCCCCCTTCCGCCTCTGAAGCTGCCCCGCCTACCTAAGGTTTTGAGGCAGAGGGAGGAAAAGACTAGCATGGCGAGCCCAACCTCCCCCAATGCAACAGTGCCTTCAGTGCATTGTCAGGCCAACAGCACCCGGAGTTCTGCCTTCGGGAAGCGTACGGCCATTTCTGTGAGGGTCTTCTCTTTGAAGAGGGCCCCCACGTTTCCTCTGAGTTAGGCCTGGAGGGCATATTCCTTCAATGGAATTGCCGCAGACTCTCGTTCCCCGTTAGCTCTCTTTTTGCAGGAGACCATACTGAGTGCATGCCCCCTGCCAACCCTCACAGGGTAGAAGGGTTTTGCGACCCCACAACCATGGAATGGGGTCTGGAGGGATGATTTGCGATTTACACCCGGCATGATGTTTCTGTTCTTCTCTTTGCTTTAGATACCTCTTTTCAGGCAGTAGCTGTGCAGCTGCACCTTGATAGGAGGTATACTGTTATTTCTGTGCGCATTCTACCGTCAGCTGACTTTGATGCCGGGTTCTTCATCTGCATCGTGGCACAGTTGCTGAGTCCCTATCTCTTGCTTGGAGATCTAAACGGTAGACATCCCCTCTAGGGAGACTACTCTATCAAACCCAGGGGTCAAGTCCTTGCTGACCTGATCAACGAGCTTGAGATGGGTGTCGTAAATGTAGATGAGTTTACCCATCACTGTCCGAGAATCGCTTCATTTTCCTGCCTCGATCTATCTTTGTGCTTTCCGGATGCACAACCTGATTTTGATTGTGGGATGGTCAATGACCTCCATGGTAGTGGTCACTTTCCCATTCAAATATAATTTTCTGGGTGGCTGCCACCCAAGAGCCTGTCCTGGTGGTGCTTGGATCAGGCGCGGTGCTCTGCATTTCAGGAAATGACTGAATTCTCTAACTATTCCTAGAAAGTCTGGCCATTTTTCACGCTTACCACTCCTGTGGTGGTGAGCCGAGTTTGAGACAGCCCTCAAGCAGAAGCGCTATGACTACATGCGCTATAAGTGACGCCCGAACGAATTCACTGTCGGTGAATTTCATCGGGCTAGGGCTAGGTTTTGGGTTTATTTGGGAACATGCTCGCCCCTCTTCCTGGCGGGCATACGTGTCTTCACTTAACGGGAAAGACCTCTTGAACAGAGGTGTGGAAGTGAGTCAAAACGATTCGGGGCAAGTTCTCAGTGCACCTGCAATCTCGGACCCCGCATCCGTGGTGGAATCTTTCATGACCGCTTTCTCTGCATTCTCTAGCCTGGATGCTGCTCCGCCAGCATTCAATGCACGTCATGATGTCCCCGAAAGCCGCTGACCGGACTTTATTACCTCCAGAGGCATAGAACCCGTCAATGACAGGTTTACTCTGGATGAGTTGCGTTCTGCTCTTGCTTCGTGTGTGGACACCGCCCATGATCCGGATGATGTCCCGTACGCCATGCTTCGACACTTGGGTGAGCGAGGCATGGCATTTCTGTTAGATTTGTTCAACAGGATCTGGGTGGAGGATCTTCTCCCTGATTCCTAGCGAATCGCTACTGTGCTCTCCTTTCACAAACTGGAGAGATGTCACTCTACTCTGGCTAGTTTCCGCCCAATCTCTCTAACTCTTGGGTGTGCAAGTTGATGGAGAAATTGGTAAATGTTAGATTAGCCTTTTTCCTCGATAGCAGAGGCCATCTGTCATCTGCACAGTGCGGCTTCCGCAAGTTCCACTCCGCTCCGACTGGGAAATGCCGTCCGCGAGGCCTTCCTTCGTAAACAGCACTATGATCTGGAGAAGGCCTATGATTCCGCATGGCGGCGATACGGTATCATGGAGACTCTCCACACGATGGGAGCGAGGGGACGCCTCCCAATGTTTATATCTGAATTTTTGTGAGATCGTCGATTCCGCGTACGGGTGGGAGAAGCCCTCTCCGGCCCAATGGAGCAGGGAGAGGGTGTCCCGCAGGGAAGTGTCCTCAGTGTCACACTCTTTGCCCTGAGCATCAACGGCATCACCTCGGTGCTCCTGGAAGATGTTCTCGCTACGCTCTACGTGGACGACCTTTCGATCTCTTTTGGCGCGTCCCAAATGCCAACTCTGGAGTGTCGACTCCAACAGGCATTGAACCTCGTCTCTCGCTATGCCGAAGCGAATAGGTTTCGGTTTTCCTTGGCCAAGACTCATATGGTGCTCTTCTGCCGTCATCCACGGCTCCACTCTGACACCGCCTTGTTTTTTAATGGGTATGCCTGGAAGTGTCGAATCGCACCATTTCCCCTTGGTCTTGTATTTGAGCGACGCCTCACCTGGGAGGCTCATATTCGCAGCCTTACGGTCTGTTGTACCCGCACCATGGATATTCTCCGTTCCGTGACATTCAGCGCTTGAGGCGCTGATAGGGCTACTGTCTTACTTTTTTATCAATCCTTTGTTCGTTTGAATCTCGACTATGGGTGCGAGTTTTATGCATCCGCAGCCGAGCGTGTATTGCGGATGGTGCACTCGATCCACCACACCAGCCTTCGCCTGGCGACCGGTGCCTTCTGCACTTCCCCCATTGAGAGCCTGTTGGTCGATGCTGGGGAGATACCACTCGCTCTGCGCTGTGTACAGTGCATTATTCTTCTCTACATGCAAGCCAGGACCCTCCCTCAGTTGCCAACAGCCCTCACTGCATCCGCAGCCGACTTTGACGGTGCCTATACAGCCTAGAGACGCCAGTCATACCCTAAGCGCTTTGGGTTTAGGATCAGGAAACTCCTTTGAGAGCTATGTATAGCTCTCAGGCCGGTGGCACCCCTGGTTCTGCCCAGGATGTGACCCTGGATGGTACCACATTTGGCTGTTTGTCGCTATGCCTCTGCTCCCAAAGCTTCTATATACCAGGAGTATTGCGTTCGACCTTTTTGGAGCACACCTTGTGTCATGCTGGAACCGTGCTAGTGTATACGGATGGCTTCAAATCCCAAGAGGGGGTCGGCTTCCACACCGTATCCCCTCTGTTTGAAGTTAGCGTGGCTCTGCCAGGCACTGTGTCTGTTTTCATGGCCGAGCTGGTGGCAATACACCACTCATGCAAGAGATTACGCGGTGTGCCTGGTTCGGAGACTGGATTGTGATCTATAGCGACTCACAAAGCGCCCTGAGTACTCTCAGAGGGATTGGAATCTCGCCTCCCTTGATGCATCTGTGATGCCACAGTTTTGGCAAGTTGGGCGGATCTTGAGATTATCTTCTGCTGGGTTCCTGGACATGTAGGAATTGCGGGGAATGAGGCCACCAAAGTGGACTCTGCGACCGGACCAGCGTTTCACTCTTCTTCACAGCAACTACATGGCAGGAATACGGTCAGCTTTCCGGGCTGCTTGGCAAAGAAGATGGGAGATGATTGAAGGTAACTTAAAGTTGCGTGTCATTGCGCCGTGGCTCTTCCCATAGACTTACCCCGAATGCAGTGAAGGCTTCAGGTTGCTTTCTGTCGTCTCCGAATTGGACACTTGCTGGACGCGCACCACCATTTGATTGAGCGCTCACCAGTGCCCTACTGTGAAGACTCCATTGTCCCCCAAACTGTTCGGCACATTCTTGTTGAATGTCCTAGTCTGGATGATCTCTGCGCACCTTACCTGTCCTGGCACTGGGATGGCCGAGGTCGCTACCGCCTCTTCCTTGTACTAGGGACGAGTTTATGCACATTGTCTGGTGGACTTACACTTTTGAGGGGAGGCTGTCCTTCCACCCTTTATTTAATTAGTTGGTTTTTCTTATTTTAGTAGGTCGCACGTTCCTGCGCCCGGTGGAAGCGGACCTCTCCCCAATGCTGGAGATTGCTTCCTGCTTGTTGCAATTTTCCTTTTTTTTATTGTTGGTTTTTGTTGGTTTTTTTGCATCTTATTTTAAAGTAGCCTAGTAATAGGCAAGTGTTCAATATGGCGATTAATGCCCAAGTAGGCAATCGCCAGATGAGCTTTTAAAATTTTTAAAAAAGCAAAAAAAAAAACATGATTATAGCCCAACTCTGATATTATCTATAGATGGCACATCTTCTTTTGATGTTTTTGTCATTAGCCTTTATCATATCCATCCTTAATTCTAATATGCCCATATGTCCCTGTTGATTGCACTTGCGTCCTGGGATTTTTAATTTTGGGAGATGGCTCTTCTCAATTGTATATTATAGTTTCTGTTATTGGATGCATGCTTGGGTCCCAGAGGGAGCAGGTCCCCTCCTAGTAACTTAATCACTATTTCCTTTTTCTCTAGTCTATTTTGTTTTTTATAACATTAACTTAGCCTAAGAATAGGTTAGTAACTAAATAATGATGGCAACTATGCCCTTTAAGGCATTTGGCAGATAGGTACTTAAAATTTCTTTTTCCTTTCAGATTATGAACAGACAAAAACAGAAGTAAAAATCACAGTAAATATGGATGACATTGGTTTCCCATATATATTAACAACAATAGATCGAATGGACTTTAGAGAGAGGTAAGCAGAGAAAATACTTTGTAATATATGGCACACATTTTTATGGTCTAAAATGTTATTAACTTTACAGCACAAGATAATAGGAAGAGCAGAGATACCTTCAGATGAGCATCACATGCAAAGTTTTTGTTTGGTTTCTACTGAGCATGAAATGTTTTTTATGATTGTTTTTCCCACTGATATTTACTGCTTCATGCTTATCTAAATGGGGAGCTGTAGTTTAGCATGATATCTAAAGTGCCATTTATTTAGATCAGGTCCTATTGTGGATTAACTGCATGGATTAATTTCTCATATAAGCTCACTCCACAAGCATTTAATAATTTTAGCAGAAGGTTTGGCAGCAAGATGTTTAATGCCCTCTTGTACCTGTAATGTCTATCCATATAGTTTTGGCAAAATAATGGTTTGAAGAAAGAGGCTAGACAGGAAGAAGGAAAAAATCCTAGTATGAGACAATTGCAACTTTATCATCCTGACAAGGATTTTCCTCAGCATTTGGCATTGATCCACATACCAACTGGATGGAGTTGTTTTGCTGGTCCAACTCTGTATATTGTACATGCTTGTGTTCATAAGATCATAAGAAGGTTTACAGTGGAATCACAGAGGACCCAGGTCCCTTCGAAGTGATGTAGGTCATCATATGGTATTGTGGGGTATCGAGCCTTAGTTGAGAATTTTATAAAATATTAGTTCAGTTTATTTAAAATAATGTAGATTGTTCTGGATCAATGCGAGTTAACCTAAAGTAGTACCTATGCTAACAGGTCCGAATGTTCATAAGTATAGCCTAGGAATTGGCACTTCTTTGTTATATATATATATATATATATATATATATATATATATATATATATATATATATATATATATATGTATGTATGTATGTATGTATGTGTGTATGTGTATATATGTGTATGTGTGTGTATGTGTATGTATGTGTGTGTGTGCGCGTGTGTGTGTATGTGTGTGTGTGTGTGTGTGTGTGTGTCTGTCTATGTGTGTGTATGTATGTATGTGTATATCTATCTAGATAGAGAGAGGTGACGCCCCCTTGTCGCGGGAAGAGAGCTAGTGCGTACCCTTGACTTTTTGAGCTATGTCGGTGGGGGTACCTATCTTCTGGTACCCCTGGCAGGATTTCCCTTTTCAATTTGGTCGGAAATTAGGTTCCAGACTAAGTGCGTCTTTCTTTATCTTACTTTATCCTTTCTCTTTTTTTTTACATTAATCCTATTTCTTCTACTTATACAAAAAGAAAAAAGCAACAAAAAAACATCCCCTATTCCTATCATGTCACTCTTACCCTTTTTTCATCTATCTACATATAAAGACCTAGCAGCTACCTCATGCATCAGAAGAGAGGCTTTGGAACCTCTATAAACAACGCCACTCGACGCTCACTGGTTGCGAGAGACTAGGACTTAAGGGGTCTTAGGCGTTGGGGCACGATGAATGGGATGAGGGTAGTGCCCCATTAACCCCTTTCCTGGCACATAATTATTGACCATTCCTAGTGACCGTTGATGGGTGCCTCTGGTAGCATTGGTCCGTGGTGACGACCCTTTGTTCCCATGTTGGTTGCCAGGCCAACAAAAAGCCTTAGGTCGAGTTGCTTGGTGTGGCGGGATATCCATTGAAAGCTGTCCTGAGATCTTGGCCATCGCGAAGGGAACTAGTAGGAGTTTAGTAAGGGGCGTGCTTCGTTGTTGTTCACCTGGTGACAAATCAATGGCCCCTTCGGGGACTGTCTGTGCTGCTTGGTTGGGAGCCACGGCACGCCGAGGCTTGACGACTCGGTCGGACGAACAGCAGCACATAAAGCATGCCTTCTGAAAGATCCAAAACGTCTCCGATCGATAGGCGGGAGCGACTCACGCGGGGAGAACTCACCAACCCCCTTTTTTCTATTGATTGATCGCAAAGTTTTGAAAGAGAGAAAGTGTTCAAAATGACAGGGAAAAAAGGTCCAGCTGCACTCAAATATACATGTGCGATATGCCAGAAGGATAAGTGGTGTGTGGACTTCTCGGAAGGATGTTTTTCGAAATGCCACCTGGGAAGTATATGCACCGACTGTATCTTTAAAGGAGAGGTCCGAGAGGCAGTGTCATACTGCAATGAACTCAAGGATCTCTTCACAACCTCTGAAGAAAAATCTACGGCACTGGAAAGTAAAATACAGACCCTAGAAACGCAGCACGCGCTTCAGATTTGGCGCCTCAAGGAAAAAATCCTAGAGCTAGCCTCTAAACTAGAGGCCCAGTCAGCTCAAACTCGAGACGAAAGTCCCACTGACTTGGGCGGTTCCGCCGATGTGACTCGAGCTCAAGGAGCTAAAACTGCATTGGCAGTCCCACTTCAGCCATGCGGAGAAGCCAATGAGAAAAAGAAAAGGAAGAAAAACAACCTTAATGCAGATCACCCCAGTGTAGAGGATTCAAGTGTTACTGGTGCGCAAGGGAAAGTGGAAAGAGAAGAAGAGAAAAGAGAAATGGAAGAAGAGAAAACAAAGGAAGACAAGAAAAGAAGAAAAAGAAAAATGTAGAGATACAAGAGGAAAGTGGCAATTCGCTTCCGAAAGGAAAGACTATGTCATCTACAGACAAATGTGCAAATCACCCTTATTGGTGATTCTCCTTCATGGGGTCTGCAGCCCCTGCTAGCGGCCTGCCTTCGCACTAGTGTGAAGGTAAGCTGCCTGCCAGGATGTGGTAACCACCACATCAGAGTAGAGGCTGAGAAATCACAGATTTCTGAGAGCTCTGTTGGTCAGTGGAAACGACCTCTACCTGAGAGGAGGTAGGGTAGGCCCTACAGATAAAATCATCCACACGGTCATGGGTGCCATGGACGACTGTGGGCTGAAAACCCGCAAGCGTGTGGTAGTCGGGATGCTCCCGAGGAGAGGTCCAACACGGACCGCTCACTCGATGAATGTCTCTTTAAACCGGCGCCTGGCAGATTTTTGTACGGCAGAGGGGGTCTTTTTTTGTGGACCCATACAGCACCTTTTATGGTAGAAATAATCTCTACCAAAGGGATGGGGTACATCTTTCCTTCAAAGGAAAGGTCTTTCTGTCGAACATAATGCAGGATGTCGTAGAGAGGACCCAAAGGAGTATCCGGCCCAGAGTGAGGGCAGACGTACGCCCGTGTGACTCCAGGAACGACCTTCTCAGAAGTTGGAAAGAGGGGTGCCTCTCCAACAAACAAGCCGGGAAACGGAAAAGCGTAGGGAGTCTTACAGTCAGGTACTTCCTGAAAGTTCTTCTGTTCAATGCGAGGTCAATCAGGAACAAGTTTCCTGAGCTCCGTGGTCTCGTAGTGACGGAAGAACCCAAAATGGTAGCCATAACAGAATCGTGGATAAAAACCTCAAACCGAGACTTTGAAGGCGAATTTACGGTTCCTGGCTACCAACTCTTCCACAAAGATAGGCCAGACAGAGAGGGTGGCGGTGTAATGTGTATGTCAAGGATACAATCAAATCTAAGAACTCCAACATTATATCCGGTTACAAGCTCCTAGGCGTTGACCTAGAGATAGGTCCTGTCAGATACAGGACCCTGCTGCTTTACAGACCCCTTTCCCAACCCGTTGAGAAGGACAGGGAACTGTACTAGCTGCAGGGTGAGCTTGTTCAAGGCAGAGTGTGCATCGTTATGGGCGACTTCAACAGACAAGTTGACTGGGAAACCAGAGCAACCTGTGGCGAGAGCGCGCTACTCCTGGAGTTCACCAACGAGTTCCCCACTCAATGGGTCAGAGAACCGACGAGAGGAGACAATATCCTCGACTTGGTCTTCACCTTTGAGGATGGCTTTGTAGGCGAAGAGCTCGGTGGCAGTGATAACCAGCTAGTTAGATTTAGCGTCAAGATCCCGAAGGTAAGGTCTGTTGCCAGTCAATCAAGGAAACTTGACTTGAGAAGAGCAGACTTTGCAAGCCTTTGTGCTGGGCTGACTGATG